>SJYT01052474.1:75117-176467 GCA_006410635.1 Cephalophus harveyi | reverse complement strand
CCGACTTAAGGTCCGTCTAGTCAAGGCTATGGTTTTTTCTGTGATCATGTATGGATGTGAGAGTTGGACTGTGAAGAAGGCTGAGCCCCGAAGAATTGATGCTTTTGAGCTGTGGTGTTGGAGAAGACTCTGAGAGTCCCTTAGACTGCACGGAGATCCAACCAGTCCATTCTGAAGGAGATCAGCCCTGGGATTTCTTTGGAAGGAATGATGCTAAAGCTGAAACTCCAGTAGTTTGTCCACCTCATGCGAAGAGTTGACTCATTGGAAAAGACTCTGATGCTGGGAGGGATTGGGGGCAGGAGGAGAAGGGGGCGACCAAGGATGAGCTGGCTGGATGGCATCACGGACTTGATGGACGTGAATGTGAGTGAACTCCGGGAGATGGTGATGGACAGGGAGGCCTGGCGTGCTGCGATTCATGGGGTCGCAAAGAGTCGGACATGATTGAGTGACTGAACTTGAACTTGCATCCCTTGGATAAAGCCCACTTGGTCATGGTGTATGATCTTTTTAATATGTTATTTGATTCTGTTTGCTAGAATTTTGTTAAGGATTTTTGCATCTATGTTAATCAATGATATTGGCCTGTATTTTTCTTTTTTGTGACATCTTTGTCTGGTTTTGGTATTAGGGTGATGGTGGCCTCATAGAATGAGTTTGGAAGTTTACCTTCCTCTGCAATTTTCTGGAAGAGTTTGAGTAGGATAGGTGTTAGCTCTTCTCTAAATTTTTGGTAGAATTCAGCTGTGAAGCCGTCTGGACCTGGGCTTTTGTTTGCTGGAAGATTTCTGATTACAGTTTTGATTTCTGTGCTTGTGATGGGTATGTTAAGATTTTCTATTTCTTCCTGGTTCAGTTTTGGAAAGTTGTACTTTTCTAAGAATTTGTCCATTTCTTCTAAGTTGTCCATTTTATTGGCATATAATTGCTGATAGTGGTCTCATGATCTTTTGTATTTCTGTGTTGTCTGTTGTGATCTCTCCATTTTCATTTCTACTTTTTAAAAAAAATTTTAAAATTTTATATTCAGTACAAATGTTTATTTTTGCAATGAGAACTGCACACACACAAAAAACCTTTTAGTATATAAGTGAAAAGTCTACAAATTCCCTTCTACAAATGTCTAAAGTGTTTAATACAAGTCTCAGATTCACTGACATAATTATTGGCCAAGTGATTCGTGCATAGAGTACAGTATGGGCTCATACCTCTTGCTCTTGTATAGAACTAAGATTTCTAGTACTGTGGGAGGGGTTGGGAAGTGGTCAGAGAATTTAAATAGTAGATGCAAATTCTAATTACAACCCAGTTAGAGAAACACCTTCAAGGGGGTGTGGAGAGGGCCATGGCAGAGTTAAATTTTTAGAAGGAAGGTGCAGACAAACCGTTTCTCCAGCTAAACAGACTTGGCCTGGGGAAGTTTCTGAACAAAACACGGAACAAAAAATGAGAGTGGGATGAGAAGGAAGAAACCCCATGGAACCAAAATATAAGTCACACTTGAACCAGCACAGTGGTTTGTTTCTCTCTTTGTTTCTTGGTGAGTCTGGCTAATGGTTTGTCAATTTTATTTTTCCTTTCAAAGAACCAGCTTTTTGTTTTGTTGATTTTTGCTATGGTCTCTTTTGTTTCTTTTGCATTTATTTCTGCCCTAATTTTTAAGATTTTTTTCTTCCTGGTTCAGTTTAGAAAGTTGTACTTTTCTAAGAATTTGTCCATTTCTTCCACGTTGTCCATTTTATTGGCATATAATTGCTGATAGTAGTCTCTTATGATCCTTTGTATTTCTGTGTTGTCTGTTGTGATCTCTCCATTTTCATTTCTAATTTTATTGATTTGATTTTCCTCCCTTTGTTTCTTGATGAGTCTGGCTAATGGTTTGTCAATTTTATTTATCCTTTCAAAGAACCAGCTTTTTGCTTTGTTGATTTTTGCTATGGTCTCTTTTGTTTCTTTTGCATTTATTTCTGCCCTAATTTTTAAGATTTCTTTCCTTCTGCTAACCCTGGGGTTCTTCATTTCTTCCTTTTCTAGTTGCTTTAGGTGTACAGTTAGGTTATTTATTTGACCTTTTTCTTGTTTCTTGAGGTATGCCTGTATTGCTATGAACTTTCCCCTTAGCACTGCTTTTACAGTATCTATGAACACCTTATCTTTGACAAAGGAGGCAAGAATATATAATGAAGAAAAGACAATCTCTTTAACAAGTGGTGCTGGGAAAACTGGTCAACCACTTGTAAAAGAATGAAACTAGAACACTTTCTAACACCATATACAAAAATAAACTCAAAATGGATGAAAGATCTACATGTAAGACCATAAACTATAAAACTCCTAGAGGAGAACATAGGCAACACTCTCTGACATAAATCACAGCAGGATCCTCTATGACCCACCTCCCAGAATATTGGAAATAAAAGCAAAAATAAACAAATGGGATCTAATTAAAATTAAAAGCTTCTGCACAATAAAGGAAACTATAAGCAAGGTGAAAAGACAGCCTTCAGAATGGGAGAAAATAATAGCAAATGAAGCAACTGACAAACAACTAATCTCAAAAATATACAAGCAACTCCTACAGCTCAATTCCAGAAAAATCAAAAAATGGGCCAAAGAACTAAACAGACATTTCTCCAAAGAAGACATACAGATTGCTAACAAACACATGAAAAGATGCTCAACATCACTCATTATCAGAGAAATGCAAATCAAAACCACAATGAAGTACCATTTCACACCAGTCAGAATGGCTGCGATCCAAAAGTCTACAAGCAATAAATGCTGGAGAGGGTGTGGAGAAAAGGGAACCCTCTTACATTATTGGTGGGAATGCAAACTTGTACAGCCACTATGGACAACAGTGTGGAGATTCCTTAAAATACTGGAAATAGAACTGCCTTATAACCCAGCAATCCCACTGCTGGGCATATAAACTGAGGAAACCAGAATTGAAAGAGACATGTGTACCCCAATATTCATTGCAGCACTGTTTATTATAGCCAGGACATGGAAGCAACCTAGATGTCCGTCAGCAGATGAATGGCTAAGAAAGCTGTGGTACATATACACAATGGAGTATTACTCAGCCATTAAAAAGAATACATTTCAATCAGTTCTAATGAGGCGGATGAAACTGAAGCCTGTTATATAGAGAAGTAAGCCAGAAAGAAAAACACCAATACAATATACTAACACAAATATATGGAATTTAGAAAGATGGTAATGATAACCCTGTATGCGAGACTGCAAAAGAGACATAGATGTATAGAACAGTCTTTTGGACTCTGTGGGAGAGGGAGAGGGTGGGATGATTTGGGAGAATGGCATTGAAACATGTATAATATCATATAAGAAATGAATTGCCAGTCCAGGTTTGATGCAGGATACAGGATGCTTGCGGCTGGTGCACTGGGATGACCCAGAGGGATGGTACTGGGAGGGATGTGGGAGGGGGTTCAGGATTGGGAACACGTGTACACCCGTGGTGGATTCATGTTGATGTATGGCAAAACCAATACAATGTTGTAAAGTAATTAGCCTCCAATTAAAATAAATAAATTTAAATTAAAAAAAAGATTGGAGTGACCATACATGGTGTCCATATGGGGCCTGAAATAGTTCCTGTTGCCATCAGCCAAAGTGAAAATGCTCATAATTCTGGGTTCACTGGGTAGAACACTTGGGAAGATCTTGCCTAAGAAATAGGGAATGATTAGCCTTGGACTGGACAGGTCTCTGTTTAAGAAATTAGAAAAGCTAGATCCAAACAAATCAGTTTTATAATAATTTAACTGCATCCAGTTAGAACTGGACATGGAACAATAGACTGGTTCCAAATAGGAAAAGGAGTACGTCAAGGCTGTATATTGTCACCCTGCTTATTTAACTTCTATGCAGAGTACATCATGAGAAACGCTGGGCTGGAAGAAGCACAAGCTGGAATCAAGATTGCTGGGAGAAATATCAATAACCTCAGATATGGAGATGACACCACCCTTAGGGCAGAAAGTGAAGAAGAACTAAAGAGCATCTTGATGAAAGTGAAAGAGGAGAGTGAAAAAGTTGGCTTAAAACTCAACATTCAGAAAACTAAGATCATGGCATCTGGTCCCATCACTTCATGGGAAATAGATGGGGGAACAGTGGAAACAGTGGCTGACTTTATGTTTCTGGGCTCCAAAATCACTGCAGATGGTGATTGCAGCCATGAAATTAAACGATGCTTATTCCTTGGAAGGAAAGTTATGACCAACCTAGAGAGCATATTAAAAAGCAGAGACATTATTTTGTTCATTGGTACAACTGATGTTGAAGCTGAAACTCCAATACTTTAGCCATCTGATGCGAAGAGCTGACTCATTTGAAAAGACCCTGATGCTGGGAAAGATTGAGGGCAGGAGGAGAAGGGGACGACAGAGGATGAAATGGTTGGATGGCATCACTGACTCAATGGATGTGGGTTTGGGTAGACTCCAGGAGTTGGTGATGGACAGGGAGGCCTGGCATGCTGCAGATCATGGGGTCGCAAAGAGTCAGACATGACTAAGTGACTGAACTGAACTGAACTGCATCCAAGTATGAAGCTTAAGAAGATTTATAGGAATACAAAAATAATCAGAACACAGCATGGTTAAATTGTTAATGCCTGCCACTCAATCAAAAATTATTAGGCATGCAAAGAAGCAAGAGAATATGCTCCATAATGAGGATAAAAATTAAATCAATCAAAGTCGACCCAGAACTGAAACAGATGCTAGATTTAGCAGACAAGGACATTAACACAGTTATTATAATTATATTCCAGATGTTCAAAAAGCTGGAATAAGGTTGAACAAGTAGAGTTATGCTATGAATAAAAAAGCTCAAATCATTTTTCTAAAAATCATAAATCACAGAGATGAAAAGTTCACTGATAGGATTATTGGTAGATTAAATATTGCAGAAGAAATGATTATTAAACTTTAAAAAGAAAATCTTTTGGCTGTGCCACATGGCATCTGGGATCTTAGTTCCCTGACCAGGGATCGAACCTGAGCTGTTTCCATTGGCAGCATGGGGTGTTAACCACTGGATCACTAGGGATGTCTCTTTTTTTTAGTTAAAAAAGTTTTTTATAAATGATTATTAAACTTGATGACATACCAATAGAAACTATGCATAATGAAAAACAGAAAAAAGACAAGACAATAACAGCAAAAACCAAATAAGAAGGCAAGGAGAATTACCAATATGTAGGACCACTGCAATGGCTTATCACATGTGAACTTGAAATCAACAGAAAAAAGAATAGAGAGGCTGAGATAAAAATATTTAAAGAAATGATTGAAATTTTTTCAAATCTAAAAGTCTATATATCCAAGATGGTTAATGAAGCAAGCAGAACAAAAAACAAAATGAAACCAAGCCAAAACCAAAAAACTATGAAGAAAACTACATCAAAGCACATCATAGTCAAATTCTCCAAACTATGATCAGGAGAAAAATCTCAAAAGGAGCCGGGGCAGGGGAAATGTTAAGTAAATGGGAACAACAATAAGAATTACAGCAGAATTTTCAACAGAAGCAATACAGGTTGTAAGGTTCTTTTACCATATGTGACATGGTATAACACCACTTGGAATTAAAGATAAGTTAAAGATATTTAGATGGTACTAAAAACCCTGAAACAACTGCTAAAATCAAACAGAAACAGAGCCATGTCTAATAAGCCAACAAAGGAGATAAAATGGAACTATTACAATTTTTCATTAATTCAAAAGAAGGGAGGAAATGAAGAAAAGGCAAACAGATTAGACAAATAGCAAGATGGTAAATTTAAGTCTAAACATATAATTAATCACATAAAATTAAAGGATTTAAATACTCTAATTAAAAGACAGAGATTTTAAAGATTGGCTTAAACAGCAAGATCAAATATTGGTTTCCAACAGGAAACCAACACAAATAGGTTAAAAGTAAAAGACAGCCATTAAAAAGAATGCATTTGAATCAGTTCTAATTGCATGTATAGTTAAAATTCTCCCTAAAAAGAAAATTTCATTTTCATTGGTAAATTTTACTAAACACTAAAGGGGGAAATAACACCAATTCTATATGAATTCTTCTAGAACACTGAAACATTGGGCATACTTTTCAGCTCAATCCGTGTGAATAACACTATTCGTACACCAAAACCAGACAAATGTACCACAAAAAATAAAACTACAGAGCATTATATCTGGTAAATGTAGATGGAAAATTCTTAACCAAACTAGAAATCAAATTTACCAATGTATATTAAAAAAGATAATATATTATGACCAAGTGAGACTTATTCTAAGAATGCAGAATTGGTTTAACATTTGAATATATATGAACATAATTAATCATATTAACAAGTGAAAAAGAAATATGCTATGAATAGCTCAACACACAGAGAAAAAGTATTTGAAAAAAATTCCATTTCTGATTAAAAATTTCTGATTTCTCAACTTGATAAAGGATGGATATATATATATATATAAAGAAAGTTTGGCTGACATCACAGCAATGGTACAAGACTGAGTACTTCCCCTCTAAGATAAGAAACAAGGCAAGGATGTCTCACCACTTCTATTCATCATCATGTGGACTTTTTAGCCAGTGTAGCCAGGCAAGGAAAAGAAATAAAATGCATCAAGATCAGAAAGGAAGAAATGAAACTGGTTTTATTCACACATGACATAATTACCTATGGGAAAAATATGATGAAAATGTATAAAAAGAAGTTGCTAGAACTAAAAACTGAATTTAGAAAAGTTACCGGATACAACAGCAACATACAAAAGTCAATGTGTTTCTATATATTAGCAGTGAGCTGTCTGAAATTGAAAACTGAAAAATAGTATCATTTACAGCAGCGCCAAAATGATACAATATTTGGGATAAATCTGACAAACAATGTGCAAAATCTATACACTGAAAACTATAATCCATGCAGAGAGAAAATTTAAGAGATCTAAACAGAAGGAGAAATATGTCATATTTCTGGGTTGGAAGACTTCACATTATTAAAATACCAGTTGTTTCCAAATTGATCTATAGATTCAACATAATCCCAATATAGAAAAACAAGCTCAGGGCTAACATTCTACTAAAATTTCTAAACCACACCACAGAATTGGTTTAAGAAGAAATTATGGCCACAGTTGCCACTGCATTAGATATACTTGGCTTTGCAAGGCTGCCAGCAATTCAACTTGGCTTCAACTGCTCCCGCTGCCAAAAGGGATTCCACTTATAAAGACTTTACTTTGCAATCACAGCTTCTGCTAAAAGCTGGAAGTCTTCTCCATCAGTCTCTCCAGCAAAATGGATACTTCACCTAGAGGTTATTTCTCATACAGTTCCCTTCTGAACTGAAGTCTCCTGTGGGTGTAACAGACCACTGACACCATGTGGTCACTTGCCTGTGCTCTAGCTGCAAAGGAGGTTAAGGAAGAGAGACATTCACTTTTTTAATCTTGAAAAGGTGGAATTTACAAAGTGGAACATTTCCCAAAATTAGAAGGGTTTTCAAAAGTGTTGGGCAGCCAGAGACATATGTCCCATATATAGGCCAAATACTAAAAATATTCAACATAAAATAATTGGACTTCAGCTGTATTTTAAAAGAGACTCCCTAAATTAGATGTATAAGAATCCTTTTGTTAGTCCTTAAGACAAGAAAGGCCTGTGTTTTAAACCAGGTTGTACATCCATCTCCATGTCCCTCTGAGTCACTTCAGTTTCAAAAATGCGTATATAGGTGGCATTCAGGAAGAAAAGATACAAAAACAAAAAATAGCTTAAGGGATGCATAAAGTCTTCATCAAAAGTCTGAGAAGAAGTGACCTATTTCCCTTTGTCCAATTTGCATCGTTTTCCAGGGAGTCATAGAATGGAGAAAGGGGGCCATGTGTGATCAGCATGTGAGCAAGACATGGACCACCTACTTGGAAGTGTTTCAAGAAGAGTTAGTGCTTGGATATTGGGACTTGTCCCTCATTTGGTTTCCTGTTGTTGTTTTCAAAATATCCAGAAGTTCCTGAAAAAAAAAAAAATCCAGACACCAGGGTCATTGTCAATGTTGCTGTTATAGTTTAAGGTATTCCTGGCATCCTGGAGAACAGATCAGCAAGTAAACTGTGAAAGAATAGTATCTTTCTTCATGGTGTCTTGGATCTTTGTTTTTTTTATTTTAATATCTTTTTCCATTGCTTTATGTGGATGTAGTCTGAAAATATCTAATCTATTTCTCCAGGCCACCACAAGTGCAGGGACTTAATAGACATACACACAAACACATATATATAGGTATACTATTTATATAATTCTTCCACGACCCACACTCTCTTTAAGGGCTTTAATCCTCCACCTACAGAGCGTTCCTTACATGTCCTTGAGGACTCCAGCTCTGGACCAAAATCCTACATGGGATTGTTCAGGGTCAGATAATTTCAAAGGCTTTACCTGGCCGGTCCCATGGAGGCAATCTGCCCTCATCACACCAGCCTTGGTAAATGACTACGACACTGTAGTTTTCTAGAGGGAGTTACAGTCAAGAACTCAGGCCCCCAAGGCCAGCCACCCTCACCCACATATCTGCTTTCCTATAGTCCAGGAATCTCCATTCAGAGGCCTCTTTCTGAATGTCCAGAAACAGCTTGCAGCAGTACAATAAAAGGACATATTTTGAACTCATAGCCGCAACTGCAGCCTCAGAGGTAGGTCACGGCTTGCTTGAGAATTCAGTTCTATATATTTTTTGTATATCATTTCTAGAGTCTCAAGTCTGCCATCAGAACTTTTTCCAATGGATCTTGCAATAATTTTGTGGCAACCAAATTCTGGACCTTGAATCACTGCTTCCTTAAAATATCTGGAATAATTTCTGTTCCTTATCTTGAACCCTGACCAATACACTTCTCTTGCCAATAGATCTCTAGGTGGGTGACAGTGATATACGCTTACACACAAGCCAGAAATGTCCTTTCTCACCTTAATCTCACCCATCCCCCCTGCTATAAATATTTCTCTTTGATATATACATTCTTTCCTGCCGAAGACTGAGAAGTATGTATCTTCTGGTGGTGTTTTAACTAAGATGTACAGTTTCAAACTTCAGAAGAGGTTGCTAGAGAACAGGTACCATGCATTTCTCCTTTTATCATTTTAATGGGAATGTCCTGGAAACATTTTGACCTGCATTTCTCATTTGCCATGGTATTTTACACACAAATCTGAAGAGTAGATTAAGTCATTTTTTTTTTAAGCAGTTGTTGAAGACACACAAACCTAATGATTATTACGGTGGACTGGGTAATGTTTTAAATGATAACATCCTCCTAAGTCAGCTCTATGTACTGTACAAATCAATGGGTTTTTGCTCCGTTGGAGAGGATGGAAGGAGCCAGGATTGTGCAGATTCAGTGCCTTTGCCGTGTTTCTACTCTGTGGCCAGCCAGTGAGCGGTTCTTTCTGGGAACTTTGCCTTAGGTATTTCTGCAGTGGTGTCAAAGGGATTTCTTACTATATGGTGCTATATCCAATTAATTCAGAAGACTAAAAATACAGCTGGAGACACTGAAATTTGTGACTGCAGAAATCTCTGGCCGAGGTTTCCATCCTGACACATTAAAATAACATTACTACATCAGAAGAAAAGCCCCGGGCAAAAAGCAAGAAAGGTGGGGAGCTCCCTTTTCTTAGGCAGTAAAATGATGTGAAATTTTCAATTTTATGTAGTACAGCTCTTTTTACACTGTATATTTTCAAATGTCATAGGTGTTTTGGACATGTGACCTGTCTACTTAATGATTTACACTACAGTTCTAGCTTAATTACCTCAACCTGGTAACTCTGTTGCAGGAAAAGATCAGCAGCTCTGTATATTACAAACTGGGAGATATTTTTGACAATGTTTCCAGCAATTTCTTTGCTCTTTCCTCTGAGTTTGATGATGGGAGGAAGTTCCCTGATTTTTACAATGAACTCAAGGCTAATGTTCAGATTGCTGTTTAATCAAACAGTGAAAGTTCAAGCAGTTTGCAGTTGTGGCCATTGGCAGTTACCAGTGGTTAACTCATAAATCTTGAGTGCTAGGTTTCAGCATTATGTGAACCAAGAACTTCCAGATGTCCAAGCTGGGTTTAGAAAAGGAAAAGGAACCAGAGATCAAATTGCCAACATTCACTGGATCATAGAGAAAGCTAGGGAATTCCAGAAAAACATCTACCTCTGATTTCATTGACTATGCCAAAGCCTTTGACTGTGTGGATCATAATAAACTGTGGAAAGTTCTTAAAGAGATAGGAATACCAGACCATCTTACCTGTCTCCTGAGAAACCTGTATGCAGGTCAAAAAAGCAACAGTTAGAACTCTGTATGGAACAATTGATTGGTTCAGTATTGAGAAAGGAGTATGACAGGGCTGTCTGCTGTCACCCTGTTTGTTTAATTTATACCCTAAACACATCATAAGAAATGCTAGGCTGGATGAGTTACAGCTGGAATCAAGGTATGCTGGAGAAACAACAACCTCAGATATGTGGATGTTACCACTCTAATGGCAGAAGTGAAGAACTAAAAAACCTCTTGATGAGGGTGAAGGAGGAAAGTGAAAGAGCTGGCTTAAAACTAAATATTAAAAAAATTAAGATCATGGCATATGGCCCCATTACTTCATGACAAATAATGGGGAGAAAGGTGGAAGTCGTGACAGATTTCCTCTTCTTGGGCTCTAAAATCACTGCAGATGGTGACTGAAGCCATCAAATCAGAAAATATTTGCTTCTTGGCAGGGAAGCTATGACAAACCTAGACTGTGTGTTGAAAAGCAGACTTTACTCTGTGAACAAAGATCTGTATAGTCAAGGCTATGGTCTTCCTAGTAGTTATGTATGGTTGTGAGAGCTGGACCGTAAGAAGGAGAGTGCCGAAAAATTGATGGCTTGGAACTGTGGTGCTAGAGAAGGCTCCTGAGAGTCCCTTGGAGCGCAAGGAGATAAAACGAGTCAATCTTATGGGAAATCAACCCTCAATACTTGTTGGAAGGACTGATGCTGAAGCTGAAACTCTAGTATTTTGGCCATCAGATGCGAACAGCTGACTCATTGGGAAAGACCCTGATGCTGGGAAAGATTGAGGGCAGAAGGAAAAGAGGGCATCAGAGGATGAGATGGTTGGATGGCATCACCGATGCAAAGGACATGACCTTGGGCAAACTTCGGGAGATGGTGAGGGACAGGGAGCCCTGGTGTGCTGCAGTCCATGGGGTCACAAGAAGTTGGACACGACTAGGTGACTGAACAACAGTGCACATAAATGCACTGTGTTTCCTGCAATAAGTGTGTGGCAATCTATAATTCTCATGTCCTTTATGTGGGACAAATTATACACTCCCATCTTCTTGTTTAACTTACTCCTTCTGGACAAATATATCTTAACCATACTTAATGCTCCCTGGCTTTTTGGATGGAAAAGGCTTAAAAGGAGATTACTTTGAATACTTTGCAACACGAATACCACTTAAGTATCACCCTGCCATTTCTGTAGCCTAGAGGCGGGTGGAGAAAAACTGCAGGTGCGTCTCTCTGCCAGAATATATAGTAACATATTTTTGGAAGATTGTATAATGTAGTGCCCATTATACCATTGGTTTCATGAGATAATTAGGATGCACTAAAGCAAATCAGCATACTAGACTGGATGAATATGCTCACATTCTAATTTTGTATAGAGGGTGATTACTGTTATTATTATTTATAGAGTGCAGTAAGTGTATGTAATGCTTGATAAACACGTAGGCAGACAAGGGCTTGGCCCAGAGGTGCTTCAGTTCTAATTTCCTGACTTAGACAACGTAAATGAAAAAAGGCTACACTATGCAAAAATGGAAGGGGACCAGGCAGAAAATGGGGTTAATGAAATAAGTGTTCCCGATGGACTACAGGATAAAAGCACGTGTCCTTTTAGATTTGGGCTGAAGTTTCTCTTAACAGTTCAGGAAGAATCACATATTGTAACCAAACCCACTTACAAATACTTCCTGAAACCTTTTAATGAGATCCAACCAGTCCATTCTAAAGGAGATCAGTCCTGGGTGTTCTTTGGAAGGAATGATGCTAAAGCTGAAACTCCAGTACTTTGGCCACCTCATCCAAAGAGTTGACTCATTGGAAAAGACTCTGATGCTGGGAGGGATTGGGGGCAGGAGGAGAAGGGGACGACAGAGGATGAGATGGCTGGATGGCATCACCGACTCGATGGACGTGGGTTTGGGTGAACTCCAGGAGTTGGTGATAGACAGTGAGGCCTGGCGTGCTGCGATTCATGGGGTCGCAGAGTCGGACACGACTGAGCGACTGAACTGAACTGAATTCATTTCTGTAAATTTAGCTCTTCCCTACTTGCCCAGGTCTAGCACTATGGACTCTTTGATCCCAAAGCACCACTCTAGGGACTTTACAAAGAAGGTAGGAAAATAGAATGATACCAGATTGCAGACTCTTTGAAAGCAAGAATGAAGTCTAATAGGTACTTGACCTTCTACATCCACTCCCTTGGTTAGGATTTTTCTTGCCTTGACACTTGTAATGGGAAAAAGGAAGACTTTATAACTAGCAGTGTTGTTTTCACTTAGAAGCAAACCCTCTTGTTATTGCTCCATAGCTAAGTTGTGTCCTACTCTGCAAACGCCATGGACTGAAGCACACCAGGCTTCCCTGTCCTTTACTATCTCCCAGAGTTTGCTCAAACTCATGTCCATTGAGTCAGTGATGTTATGTCAAAGAATCTTCAAACTGTCATACAATTGCACATTCACATGCTAGCAAAGTAATATTCAAAATCCTTCAAACTAGGCTTCAACACAGAGAAGGCAATGGCACCCCACTCCAGTACTCTTGCCTGGAAAATCCCATGGACGGAGGAGCCTGGTGGGCTGCAGTCCATGGGGTCGCTGAGAGTTGGACATGACTCAGTGACTTCACTTTCACTTTTCACTTTCCTGCACTGGAGAAGGAAATGGCAACCCACTCCAGTGTTCTTGCCTGGAGAATCCCAGGGACGGAGGAACCTGGTGAGCTGCCATCTATGGGATCGCACAGAGTCGGACACGACTGAAGTGACTTAGCAGCAGCAGCAGGCTTCAGCAAAACAGTACATGCATGAACTGAGAACTTTCAGATGTAGTAGATGGATTAGAAAAGGCAGAGGAACCAGAGATCAAATTGCCAACATCCTTTGGATCATAGAAAAAGCAAGAGAATTCCAAAACTAAAATCTACTTCTGCTTCACTGACTACGCTTAAAGCCTTTGACTGTGGATCACAACAAACTGTGGAAAATTCTGGAATATATGGGAATACCAGACCACCTTACTGGTCTCCTGAGAAATCTGCATGCAGGTCAAGAAACAAGAGTTAGAACTGGTCATGGAACAACAGACTACTTCCACACTGGGAAAGGAGTACGTCAAGGCTGCATTTTGTCACTCTGCTTATTTAACTTATATGAATGCCCCTTATATAAAAACCCACCCTATAAAAAACCTACCAGCCATGAAAGCCTTCCCTCAAATGTTAAGTGAAAACAATAACAAATTGTCTATTTACTATTGCTCTTCAGGGTTTATGATGTGTCCAAAATGTTCTTTGGTGCCCAAACAGTCCATTTTGGGTTGAGTACTCCATAATTCATGAAAACATATCTCCAGGGAATGCTCTAAGTCCTATTTGGAAATCTATGGAGAAGTATAATTACAGTATATGAACATGTATATAAGTAAAATGTTGTCATTATTTTTTAATATAATAACACCAGCCAAAAATTCAACTTTCATTACAAACTTATTGCTAACCTGTAATAGTATTTCAGGAGTATTATCTACAAATCAATATAATTACCTGTCAACTACTTGTCTCAGTTGTGACAGTTTTAAAATTTGAATTCATCAGATTATCAAGTTGAATTTAGGATTTCAACGTTTTAAAAGAAATCAGCCACTTAGATTTTGTCTTTGGGGTTAACTCTACCAAGAGCAGAGGGCTCGACATAAGAAGTTCAAATACTAAGCTATTAATATATCATGAAGCAGAAATATTAAGAGCAAATCCAAATCTTGAGAGAAGTTGCAGGAAGACTCCAGTGATTTATTCCAAATTTGTTACATTCTAAAGACAGTGTTTGAAAATTGTGATGTTTTCTTCATCATGAGCTCTACTAGGCTCTTTTTAAATGCTTCTCTAGAAAATGTATTACATAATTGGGCAGATTTATTAAAATTGTAATCTATAACTAAGATATATAGATAACACACATATATATGAGATATATGTATTAACTGTTTTTTAGGTAAGTCCTGCTGCTGCTGCTGCTAAGTCACTTCAGTTGTGTCCGACTCTGTGTGACCCCATAGACGGAAGCCCANTATTACATAATTGGGCAGATTTATTAAAATTGTAATCTATAACTAAGATATATAGATAACACACATATATATGAGATATATGTATTAACTGTTTTTTAGGTAAGTCCTGCTGCTGCTGCTGCTAAGTCACTTCAGTTGTGTCCGACTCTGTGTGACCCCATAGACGGAAGCCCACCAGGCTCCCCTGTCCCTGGGATTCTCCAGGCAAGAACACTGGAGTGGGTTGGGTAAGTCCTATATGAAATGAATTTTATCCTTATTCTTGCCTCTTTTTTTTTGGCAAAAAATGAGAAGCTGTATTAAGGAGCTTGTTTTGCTCAGGAGATAACTTCTGGAAGGACAGAATTATGAGTCTCCATAGTTTTGCCAACATGTATTTGCTAGAGGGTTTGATTTAGAGACTTTAATGTTACAGAGTATATTATGAAAAGCCACTGCTATATTGAAATAGTGTGCCCCTGCCCACAACACTGCCATCTCTACTCCCAATAGAGCCATTCCTTCTTTGTAAACTTGATGTTTTGGCTCTCTGGTAGCTATGGACTGGTGTGCACGTGTGTGTGTGTGTAGCTAATTTTCCATTTGGACTCTGAAGTGTGCATGAGCTGAACTTCCTGGTCAACTATCATGCCTTTATTTGGGGGCACCTCACACAAGCTTTGGTCCTCAAGCTACTTGGCCATATGGCAGTGTCCGGACCCTTGTGAATGTCCACATGTTGATTAGGGCAAAGTCCAGGGTGAGTTGAGCTAACAGTGTTTTTTACCTTAGCATATATGCATGCACCCAGCATAAATGACATGCTGCCTTCTGACCAATAGGAAAATATTTGTAATCCACTTTGGAATTCTGAGTGATTCTGAGTTCCAAATACTAAACTTTTAAAACACGTACATGTCAATAGACAAACATGAAAGAATTCTTATATAATAAGAGCAGCAGGTGATGTTTCTATGGATAATTTAACATGATCAGTTATGGAGGATTATTCTTTTGAGAACTGATTTTTCTTCTTCTCCTTTCCACTTCATATATAAATATATTTGTTTTATATCAGATATATAGTTTTTTCACATAGATGGCATACAAGTCCATTTAAAACAGATTTTAAAATGTAGTTATTTCATATTCTTTAAAAAACAGCTAATTAAATCAATACATATTTATTAAGTGCCTACCATTTATCAGACACTGCACTGTTTCACGTAGAGAGGAAGACAGAATTACTGCCCTGGAGATTATAAATTTAGAAGCAAGACAGATATGCAAACAACCATTCAGTTCAGAATGTGAAAAAAGTTATCCTGCAGCTGTGAACCAAATAACAACAGGAACTCAAGGAAGGATGCTTAGGCTTGCCACATCAAATAGCCATTACTTACTGTAGCTGTGTCAGCCAGGTTGTCATACGTGCTAATATAGCATCACTAATTAGCTGTTGACATGGAGCACTTAGAAACAGAATTGTGACCCAGCTTAGAAGGCTCATATGTACCAGCACAGCTGCCACTTCACCATCTTGTTTTCAAACTTTTTTATATTTTTGGCCAATGACTTGCTTATTCCCACACTATTAATCTGAATTAACATTATTAGGAACAGTGATTCCTGCTGAGGAATTGCTGTTTCTGAAACATGCATCACTAGGACTTCGTTATGTAATTCCTTCATGATGACAGGGTGTTTTTAAATTTATATATTAAAAAATAGGTCGGTTGCAAGAGGGCCTGGAGGCTGGTACCCAGTGTCCTCTGAAATTCCCTTGTTCTCTGTTCTAATTAGGAACATGCTGTATCTTTACTAATTTTAAGTATTCTATTTATTTGTTAATTCCAACCCCTAGTTAAGGATATCCATGACATTGCCTAATTAGCTAGAATACTCTTTTTCAAATGTGGGGATTCCTAAGATTATTAAACGTAAGACAGTAGACCAAGATTCCCCACTTGGTTCTGTTTTGTTCAGCTTCCTCGGAGATTGAAGATTGCAGGGAAACTTTCTGCTCCTTCTGGATCATATTTTGAGTAACTTTGAGAAGTTGAAGTTAAAAGCGTGTTTGTGGACAGGGTATCGTTTTCCTCCCATTCTGTTTTTTTCCTGCTTCCTACCGTCACCTTTTCCATTTTAAGCAAGTATTTTCACGAAAGAGGCATCTCGGCGATCAGTGTTCTGGATTCAGGAAGGATGACGCTTGCATGTAAAAAGCACTGCCACTCGACCGGGGCAAAATTGCTGGCTGCTCGCTTGGTCACTGCAGTGCGTGTCTGACGCCTCGCTGCTGACAGCGGATCCAGCCTGGGCAGGAGGCGCTCCTGCACATTTTGCTCAGACCCTGAGGCTGCGGCCGACCCCGAGGCTGCGGCCGTCCCCGAACTGGGCACAGCCGCAGGGTACAGAGCGCCGCGGGCGCACGGAGCCGCGCACTCTGCCCCACTGACGGCGGGGTCGCTGCAGGGGGACAAACCTTTAGTCATTCTAGAACCTCCTAAGACCCTTCCTTTGGCGCCTCCTCAGAAAGTCACTTCCCTGTTGGGTCCCCAGCATAACTTCAGAGAACTAGGCAAGTGAGGTGACTACTCAGGCCTCCTCCGAGAATAAGTTCCTGGTGGGTGGCGGAGATGCACTACGATGGTCGACGATCTCCAGGGACTCGGCGCGGAGTTCTAACCACCATGGCCTCAGACCCCACGACAGGGTATGGGGTATCCGGAGGCCGGCCTTGGCCTCTTTTCACTGGTTCCGGGAGTGTTTACCCAGCTTCTATGGAAAACTCCCCCAGGGTCGCGCGGGGCGGGGAATTAGGTGCGGAAGGCCCGGCCCCTTTGATCTCTTTGCATCAACTTAGTGCGCAGCGGCGGCGGGCTGGAGGTGAGCTCGGAAAGGCTAGAGCTACCTTTGGCGCACCCAAGAGGGCTCCTTCCTGGGACCTGCGGCGGCCGTGGAGGGCCGGAGGACTCTCAGAGCTCCTCATCCCGCCTGCTTCCTACAGCAGTGTGAAAATCAGCCTGCCCGCTCGGTCCTCTCCCCTCTTCCTCCTGTACCTCTAGTGCAGCTTTTTAAAGGCGTCTCGTGCTTCCTCCAACTTTGGGGTAAGATAGTGCCCAACTCCACGGGCACTCCCAACTCCTGCTTTCCCAACCTTCCTGTCGCATTAATCCAGCCTCTTTGGTCGCACCCAAACTCGATGTGCGTAGCATCGCCGCCCCAACTTGGAACCGAGCGCCCCCGGCTGTTCACGGCCGCCCCTCGGCTCGTTTGCAGGGAGCTCGTCGCAGGATCCAGCTGCGGTTCTGACCGGTCCCCGGGCTGGCGAGGCCCACGCGCGCGTGCACACACACGCGCTCACAGTCCCGCTCACATTCCCGCGTCCTCGCTCTCCACACCCCACCCTCCGCGCGGCTCCTCTGCCGGGGTGGGGGGGTGGGGTGACGTCAGGACTGCAGTCCCGAGGAGAGCGGCTGGAGAGGGCCGCGCGCTTCTCTCCCAGCTGGGAAGCTGGAGGCGCACTGGGGCGGCCGCGCTCCGCCCTCTCCTCTGCACCCGCTGTGGCGCTGCCAGCCCGCGGGGGAGCCTCGCGAGCCGCCAGGTGGCTTGAAAGTCGTTTCCTAGGAAGGACGGAGAGGGTGCTGCAGACCTGGCAGGCACTGAAACTGCAACTCGGACAGAAACGACCCAGCGAAGGAGCTGGGCGCGGGGCGCCGTGCGCAGCATCCCTGGGCGGCTGGGGGCGGTCGCCGCTCAGCTCGCCGCCCAGCGCGGCGGCCCGACCTCGGCTCCGGGACTCGGGCCCCGGGCGCGCTCGTCCGGTAGAGACCTCCCAGCCCTACGCATTTCGCGGCGGCTCTGGTGCGGGGAATGCGAGCGCGCCGGCTCCAGGTCACCGCCGCGGAGCAGCTGCCTGTAGGAAAGCGAGGAGAGGCGAGGGGGCGGCAGCCTCAGCCCGAAGTAAGTGCAGCAGAAGTTTGCGTCGGTTTCCCCGTCGCTCCTCTGGAACGAGTGGGAGGCTTATTTCCTGCCCTCGCTCTCTAAGGATAGCAGACTTGCCGGCGATCCTCGCCGGGAGAGAAGGTGAGCGTCACGGGAGGGTCGAGGACGCGGGGGCCAAGGCAGAGTGGGATCCCGATGGAGCCAGGGGAGTAGATCCTCCACCTGCGGGGAGGAACGTGCAAGGAACAGGCCGTGGGGGTCTCGGAAAGGGAGGGGTTTGGGGAGAGAGAAGGTGGAGGTTGGTTGTCACACCTACTCTGGTGACCTTGGCGCGCCATCCTGGAGTGGCGAGCCAGGAGGGTCTCAGAGGTTGGAAACGGGTGAGTCTAGGAAAGGCGTGGCTTCTTATTCGGGGCTGCCTGGGGTGGAGCATCGCTGCCGCTGCCGGACCATGGAAGACCCGGGCAAGAGGAGACAGAACCCAGCACCGGGCAGCGACGGGGAAGGGTGGGGATTCAGGGGATCGGAGTGGGAAGTTGGGGGGTCCTCTGAGATGCTCCAGTCTCGACGGGGGAAACAGCGGTCTAGGAAGAGGGTGGGTGTGATGCTCCGGGACTCTACCGTTGCAGGTGGGCGCCTTTGGAGCTTCAGTGGCTAATTCTTGTAATTGGGCGGCTTCTCCGAGGTCGAGAGCACCCGGGCTGCGCCCGTCCCCCGGACCCTCCGGCTCCCCGCTTCGGCTGCCCTCCCCGCGCGGCCGCGGGTCCCCGCAGTCGTCAGGCTGTTCCCCATGGCGGTAGGGCGGGAGTGACCCGGTGAACTCAAGAGACCCTCGGCGCTCTGCTCACTTGTTCCCGGGGCACGTTCAGCTCTTTTTAGGTTCCGTCCTCTCTAACCCGCCTCCGGAAGGAGCTTTTATTCTTTATCAATTGACCAAACTTCGAACCTGGACAAAAGTTCATAGAAGCTGCGCTCCTACCTGGAGCTGAGCCCCGCAGAGGGCAAGGGAGGGTGGCACGGGCAGCTCGCTCACCCTTTTCTCAACTGGAGAAGGTTCTCAGGGAGAAAAGTTCATAGAAGCTGCGCTCCTACCTGGAGCTGAGCCCCGCAGAGGGCAAGGGAGGGTGGCACGGGGAGCTCGCTCACCCTTTTCTCAACTGGAGAAGGTTCTCAGGGAATTTTATATTAAATGAGATGCGATTATTCTAGGAAGTCAACGAAGCATCATTTTTCCAGAGTAGGACCGTCTGTGCTTAGGAAACCAGTATCCTACTCAGCTTCTGGTACCAAGGGTGCACTTTGTGGGTACAGGGAGATTAACTAAATTCCATTTTTTTGGTAAGTTATTCATGATGCATAGTGATTACCTAATTTCATTTACTCAGATTTATTCATGCAAAACAATTGATGAGGCCCAATATGTGTCAGGCATTGTGTTAGATGCTGGGGTGATAGAAATGACTGATGTGTGGTCCCAAAGTTCAGGGAGCTTATAGTCAGTCTGTAAGAGATGTGGTCTGAAAAGAAGATGGAAAAAATACATGCCCTGCAGCAAAGGGCAGGTAATACCTGTTTTTTAGGAAAATGACTCACTTCCAACTCTTTAACTAAGGGGTCCAGCATCTGCTAGATTTCATCTTCCCTGAAATCAGGGATATTATTATTCATCTTTGATGGCCAGAAGACAATCTTGTGCCTGGCACATAGTAGGTCAATAATAAGTTCAGTTAAATGGATGGATGAATGAGTGAATTATTCTTGGTGAAAATAATAGAGGAAGGTATCATGCTGTATTGGGGAAGCATGTAAAGAAGAAAAAGAGTGAATTGGAAGGAGAAGGAATAAATGGAGCTCTGGAGGGCAAGAAAGAAAAGAGGCTAGGGTTTGTAAACATTTGAAAATTATGTAACAGCAGAGCTTGTTTCCCATTTTCACACAATGGAAATCAGTAAATTTCTTTATGAAATACACACATCTCTTTGCATACTTACATTTTAACTTTTTTTTTTTTTTTTAACAGCAGGTTCTCTGTTACTTTCCTATGTTGCTGGTGGTGGTGGTTTAATTAAGTGAGTCTGACTCTTGTGATGCCATGGACCATAGTCTGCCAGGCTCCTCTGTCCATGGGATTTCCCAGACAAGAATACTGGAATAGGTTGCCATTTCGTTTTCCTGGGGATCTTCCCTACCCAGGGATCCAACCTGCTTCTCCTGCATTGAAGCCAGATTCTTTACCAGAGAGCCACGAAGGAAGCCCTAATTTACCACGTGGAGGTCATCATGCCATGCTCATGTGAATATGCTGATAATGTGTTGATTCAGATGTGTCTCGGTTAGTGGGACAGGTTGGTGAAAAAATTCTTTAGAATTACCGAAATCATACATTCAGTTATCTTATGATATTTTGCTACTTCATGTGCACATTTCTACTCTATGCTTTAACCATATTTAATTTAAACATGATTAAAATATTTATACATAGATGCTGCCAATGAAGACTTTATATATATATATATATATATATATACCAAGAACAGTCTTGCATATATATATATATATATATATGCAAGACTGTTCTTGGTTTAATTATCTGAACCAAGGTTACCATTGCACTCTGGTAGAAGGTGGTAAGTTACTCAGGTTCCAAAATGAATGATACTCTTTTCCCCATAGTTTAATTTTATTATATTTACTAGGTCCATATATTTTTCTTGCTTGTACAACAGAGCTACTTATTTTTAAAAAATTAGTATTCATTAATGGTAATAATAATTCAGTGATCTGAGTCATGAGTTTATAAGCAATAATTTCAGATTTAGAACCTTCTTAGTGACATAAGATTTGGAGCCATCCTAGAAATTTTGTAAACCTCATTTTTTTCTGCTTACAAAATGAGATAGTTTTACTTGAATGATTTAATTAGACATTTAAAACAATATGTCAGTATACAGTACTATTTTATTTGGGGCATTGTTTAGTCAATGCCATTAATTTAGTATTCATCACTCACAAGTAATTTGTAATTAACAGAAAAAAAAATCCATATTTTCCATTAATGGGTATTTTGTAGGTGTTTTAGGACATTAATGGAGTTCTAGAAAAAGTACTGTGATTGTGATTAAAACATGGTTTTAGAAGTAAGTGTAAATAAATACTTTAAATAGTAGCTAAAATTTGGAATTCTTTAACCAGACCCTGTAGTGTTTCGTTTGTTGTGGTTATTTGATTTGGATTATTACCATAATCATGCTGTTGGATTGAATGACCATTTGAAAGGATCTTGCAGGTGTAGAAGCAGTACATTCTAGAGGGCAGAATCTTTATTTTAGAAATGTAGTTAGAGAGCAGAAATGCTGATATTTTAGGAATGTGGGGTCATAGTTACTGAGCTTGAAAATGATCTAGCCCAGTTTTTGGAGATGAGAAAATGAAGGTCTAAAAAGATGAAGGGTATAAATTTCCCAGGATAACATTTGGACATACAGAAGATTCCCAATATTGTCCAGAATATAAATTTCCCAGGATAACATTTGGACATACAGAAGATTCCCATATTGTCCATTCCAGGGGCAACTTAAAAGGTCTGCTATCCTTGGCTGTCCTCTTTCCTAATTAGCTATATGTATACATATATACCCTCCCTTGTGGACCTTCCTCCCACCCCACCCCCATGCTATCCATCTTGGTCACCACAAATCACCTAGCTGCACTCCCTGTGCTATACAGCAGGTTGGAGGAAGAAAATTTGTGTTTATGTTACAACCCTGTCTCTTCCCAGGGAGGCCTCCCGGTGGCTCAGACGGTAAAGTGTCAGTCTGCAGTGTGGGAAACCCGGGTTCGATCCCTGAATTGGGAAGATCCCCCGTGGAGAAGGAAATGGCAACCCACTCCAGTGTTCTTGCCTGGAGAATCCCAGGGATGGCGGAGCCCAATGGGCTGCCGTCTGTGGGGTCGCACAGAGTCGGACACGACTGAAGCGACTTAGCAGCAGCAGCAGCAGCAAGGAGCCTGGTAGGCTACAGTCCATGGGGTCCCAAAGAGTCGGACACGACTGAGCAACTTCACATGTCTCTTCCCAGCTACATGGGCAAGTTGCTTTTTATTTATGAGTAGGTTTTTGTTTTGTTTATAGGTAATTACCATATATGGGGATAGATGTAGGCTCAGACGGTAAAGCATCAGCTTGCAGTGCGGGAGACCTGGGTTCAATCCCTGGATTGGGAAGATCCCCCCTGGAGAAGGAAATGGCAACCCACTCTAGTACTCTTGCCTGGAAAATTCCACGGACTAAGGAGCCTGGTAGGCTACGGTCCATGGGGTTGCAAAGAGTTGGACACGACTGAGTGACTTCACATGTAGTTGCACAATTGTTTATTTCCCCTCTGTATTGTAAGTTTTATAAGAAAAAGAACTGAGTATTTCTTGCTAACTGCATGTCTGAGACTTAGCACCTGTTGGGCACACAATGGATAGCCAATAAACATTTGTTGAATAAAAAAATGAATGAGTGAGTGAGTATAAAATAATGATTGAGTAAAGGACACACCTCTTAGGTAGAACTGGAATCCTTAATATGAGAGCCATAACCTTATAAAGATTCTTATCTAAAATACTGTTCCCTTTGCCAACATCCCTTTCTGGATAGATGAGCTCCTGATGCACCCCTTCCCCAGACCTGCCTCTCCCATTTACTCCTCTCAGCAAGGGGTAGCTCCATTTTTCTGGTTACTGGGGTCAAAAACTTTGGGAGTCATCCTTCATGCTTCTTCTTCACAGCCAGCGTTGAATTCATTTACAAATCCTGCAGCTGTGCCTTCCTGATGCATTGACATTTCGAATCTGACCAGTTCTCACCATCTCCCTTGCTACGAGCCTGGACTGAGCCTCCATTATTTCCCAGCTGGTTTACTGCTGCTGCTGCTGCTAAGTCATTTCAGTTGTGTCCGACTCTGCGCGACCCCATAGACAGCAGCCCACCAGGCTCCGCCGTCCCTGGGATTCTCCAGGCAAGAACACTGGAGTGGGTTGCCATTTCCTTCTCCAATGCGTGAAAGTGAAAAGTGAAAGTGAAGTCGCTCAGTTGTGTCCGACTCCTAGCGACCCCGTGGACTGCAGCCCACCAGGCTCCTCCGTCCATGGGACTTTCCAGGCAAGAGCACTGGAGTGGGCGCCATTGCCTTCTCTGTGGTTTACTGTGGTGGCCTTCTAACTTCTCTCTTGGGCTTCCATCTTGGGCCCACCCCACAGTCCAGGTTCAGCACCCAGCCAGAGCCATATTATGAGCACATGAGGCTCTTCATATGACTCCTCTGCTTATATTTTCCAGTGTCTTCCCATCTCTTCTCAGAGAAAAAGAAAAAGGCCTTCCAGTACATCAGATGAATAAGGCTCTACACTGTCTCACTGCTTGTAACTCTCTGGCTTCTTATACTCTCCCGACCACCCATAACTGTGCTTCCGCTGCACTGACCCCCTTTCTATTCCTACAACATATCACATTGGCTTTCTCCTAAGCAGTTTTGAACTGAGCAGTTTGAACCTTTTTCTGGAATGTTCTTTCCCAGACACCTGCTTGACTCACTCCTTCACTCCCTCTTTTCTTAAATTCCCCTTCTCAGTGAAGCCTCTCTTGGCTACCCTGTTGAAGATGACACTCTAGGTTTTTATCCCCGCCTTTCCTACACTCATTTCCTTTTAGCCTTTGTGACTATTATGACCATAAATTCTACCTGTCTTTATCTTGTGTTTCTCCGATTCGAAGGCAAGCTCCATGAAGGTAGAGATTTTTACCTTCTTTGTTCACTTCTGTATTTCTAGTGCCTAGAACAACATGTGGCACATAGTAGGTGTTCAGTAAATACCTTTGAATAAGTACATGGAAATAGTGTCTGTAACCTAAATAGGGCCCTATTATAATTAAATGAAAATGCATGCGGAGTGATCATCACAGCGCCTGGCACACAGTATGTGCTTAGTCAGTATCAGACACAATTACTATAGTGTCTTCTCTGGTCTCCTGGACTTTTTGTTCCTCCTTTGACCAGGACTGTGGTCAGAGGCCCTGCTCTCCCAGGATCCTTAGCTGTTATTTTTGGAAATGACTTTGAAGAAGCCCCAAGGGTTGTTTATATGTGCTGCTGGAAATAATTAGGAAATAAATACAGTTAACTCTCTAAGATACAGTGTAATTCTTTTCATAAAATACTGTCTGGCCTGAGGCTTCTGGAAAGTGGCTGCTGTAAGTTTCATCTTCAGGGTGAGAACATCGAAGGCTATCCTGATCTCTGAGTGGGACCTCCTGTAGTGGAGCGGGGGTCTTCCCCTCTTGGGTCACACTGCAATTTTTAAATGGCAGTGGCAGTGGAAGGCTGGGGAGAGTGATATCCCCGGGGCGGGGGTAAAAGTGGAGATCAGAGCTAAGCTGGGCAACAGAACTGTTTCTGGAACGTTATTTCTTAATTGAGTCATCTAATCAAGTCAGGACTGAGAGCAGAAACTTGAGAAGGGACAGAGAGAAACTTTATGGGTCACTAGTTGGCCACCCAGGTTGGGTTTTAACTACTTTTCCTGTCTCTTAATGCTGGGTTTACTTCTTGCTTGACTTAATATGTCTATTCTCATTGGTTGCCTCCTGGTCCAATGGATTCTAGCCGAGGAGGAGTTACAAGGCCATATCAATTAACCAATGATGTACTACATTAAGAAAATCATAATTAATTTAAGTGAAGCCTTGTAAACCTATCTCCAGGGCTTAGATTAGCCTATGTGGTAAATACTACTCCTTAATTCTAAAAATCCAGTTTAAGAATAGGCTGTACCTGTTTAAATGCACAGTTGGCTGAGCTGTTAGGATGTTTTTTATGGTTCTACCAGGATGTTGTGAGCAGATATTGTGCTTATGTGTTAAAGTTGGGTACATTGTTGCGTTTCTATAAAATTACATACTAAACCCTACAGCTCTAATTCCTGCTAGCTCAGAGCAGTCACACTTTATGAGTTTACTCAATGGATAGTATTTGCGATCCTGAGTGTTCATAATGGTTTTGCCTTAACAGAAAAAATGCTATGTTAGAATTTTCTAGAGCCCAGTTTTGCTCTAGAAATAGAAGGAGAGCCTTGGGTTTAGTACTTGTAGGTTACCAGATCTGTTCTTAGCATGCTCTGTGACCTTGTCCGATTTGCATTATTTTAGAGTAGCTTTTCTGGAGCCAGGAAAAGTTACCAAAGCAGCAAAAATGGGGCCAACAACCTTGAAATATAGCCATTCAAAATCCGTTTTCTTATAACTGTAAGAGATGCAGCTGGAGCAACTTTTCAACAGAAACTGTATGTGTGTGTATATATATGTGTTGTGTGTAGGGGAAGATAACAGACTCTAGGATAGAGGCCCAAAATATCACAACACTGTAAAGGAAGAGGGAGTGACTTAGCTTTCCAGACAACTGTGTACACAGTTTTTTGTGTTCTTTCTTTTTTTTTTTTTTGGTGCCCGGTTTGAACATTTAGAACAAACACACTTTGTTCTAAGTGTTTTTCATAAGTAGGTTGTTTGGAAACTTCTTCCTCCTAGAAACAATGTTACATGTGGAATTCAGGTTCCCAGCTGCCTTGGGAGAAATCTGTTTAATTCATTGCTCAGCATTAAAAAAATGATACTGTAGGTTTCTTTTCCATATGAGAAAATCAGTATTAATTTCTAATTAATAAAATTCTAATTTCCATTTTGTTATAACCAAAAGATCTAGGCTGGCACTTTTGTAAGTAATCTCTCCCTTGACTCTTACTGGTATATTCAGCAGACCAACAGATTATATTACATATCATGTATAGTATATATCTGAAATATAGAAAATAAGTAAGTAGGCATATCCTTCTTTTAAATATATAGATAATATTGGATCTCCTGCATTTACAAACTTTTAAAAATCAATTTATAAAATCATGTTACCTTAATAAAACATAAATAAATAAACCACATAACAAATGTTCAGTTCAGTCGCTCAGTCGTGTCCGACTCTTTGTGACCCCATGAATCGCAGTACGCCAGACCTCCCTGTTCATCATCGTCTCCCGGAGTTCACTCAGACTCACGTCCATCGAGTCCATGATGCCATCCAGCCATCTCATCCTCTGTCGTCCCCTTCTCCTCCTGCCCCCAATCCCTCCCAGCATCAGAGTCTTTTCCAGTGAGTCAACTCTTCGCATGAGGTGGCCAAAGTACTGGAGTTTCAGCTTTAGCATCATTTTTTCCAAAGAAATCCCAGGGTTGATCTCCTTCAGAATGGACTAGTTGGATCTCCTTGCAGTCCAAGGGACTCTCAAGAGTCTTCTCCAACACCACCATTCAAAAGCATCAGTTCTTCGGCGCTCAGCCTTCTTCACAGTCCAACTCTCACATCCATATGTGACCACAAGAAAAACCATAGCCTTGACTAGACGGACCTTAGTCGGCAAACTAATGTCTCTGTTTTTGAATATACTACCTAGGTTGGTCATAACTTTTCTTCCTAGGAGTAAGTGTCTTTTAATTTCATGGCTGCAGTCACCATCTGCAGTGATTTTGGAGCCCCCCAAAATAAAGTCTGACTCTGTTTCCACTGTTTCCCCAATGTTAACTACATAGATATCCTTGAGAGTTCATGGTTTATGTATTGCTGAAGCCTGGCTTGGAGAATTTTGAGCATTACTTTACTAGCGTGAGATGAGTGCAATTGTGCAATAGTTTGAGCATTCTTTGGCATTGCCTTTCTTTGGGATTGGAATGAAAACTGACCTTTTCCAGTCCTGTGGTCACTCACTGCTGAGTTTTCCAAATTTGCAGACACATTGAGTGCAGCACTTTCACAGCATCGTCTTTTAGAATTTGAACTAGCTCTACTGGAATTCCATCATCTCCACTAGCTTTGTTCGTAGTGATATTTCCTAAGGCCCACTTGACGTCACATTCCAGGATGTCTGGCTCTAGGTGAGTGATCACACCATCATTGATTATCTGGGTCGTGAATATCTTTTTTGTGTAGTTCTTCTGTGTATTCTTACCACCTCTTCTTAATAACTTCTGCTTCTGTTAGGTCCATACCATTTCTGTCCTTTGTTGAGCCCATCTTTGCATGAAATGTTCCCTTGGTATCTCTAATTTTCTTGAAGAGATCTCTAGTCTTTCCCTTTCTGTTGTTTTCCTCTATTTCTTTGCATTGATCACTGAGGAAAGCTTTCTTATCTCTCCTTACTATTCTTTGGAACTCTGCATTCAAATGGGTATATCTTTCCCTTTCTCCTTTGATTTTTGCTTCTCTTGTTTTCATAGCTATTTGTAAGGACTCCTCAGGCAGCCATTTTGCTTTTTTGCATTTCTTTTCTATGAGGATGGTCTTGATCCCTGTCTCCTGTACAGTGTCATGAACCTCCATCCATAGTTCATCAGGCACTCTGTCTATCAGATCTAGTCACTTAAAGGTATTTCTTACTTCCACTGTATGATCATAAGGGATTTGATTTAGGTCATACCTGAATGGTCTAGTGGTTTTTCTCACTTTCTTTGATTTAAGTCTGAATTCGGTGATAAGGAGTTCATGATCTGAACCACAGTCAACTCCACGTCTTATTTTTGCTGACTGTATAGACCTTCTCCATCTTTGGCTGCAAAGAATATAATGAATCTGATTTCAGTGTTGACCATCTGGTGAAGTCCATGTGTAGAGTCTTCTCTTGTGTTGTTGGAAGAGGATGTTTGCTATGACCAGTGCGTTCTCTTAGCAAAGCTCTATTATCCTTTGCCCTGCTTCATTCTGTACTCCAAGGCCAAATTTGCCTGTTACTCCAGGTGTTTCTTGACTTCCTACTTTTGCATTCCAGTCCCCTATAATGAAAATGACATCTTTTTTGGGTGTTAGTTCTAAAAGGTCTTGTAGGTTTTCATAGAACCGTTCAACTTCAGCTTTTTCAGCATTACTGCTCAGGGCATAGACTTGGATTACCATGTTATTGAATGGTTTACTGTGAACTTCCAGATGTTCAAGCTGGTTTTAGAAAAGGCAGAGGAACCAGAGATCAAATTGCCAACATTTGCTGGATCATCAAAAAAGCAAGAGAGTTCCAGAAAAACATCTATTTCTGCTTTATTGACTATGCCAAAGCCTTTGACTGTGTGGATCACAACAAACTGTGGAAAATTCTGAAAGAGATTGGAATACCAGACCACCTGACCTGCCTGCTGAGAAACCTGTATGCAGGTAAGGAAGCAACAGTTAGAACTGAACGTGGAACAACAGACTGGTTCCAAATAGGAAAAGGAGTACATCAAGGCTGTATATTGTTACCCTGCTTATTTAACTTCTATGCAGAGTACATCATGAGAAACGCTGGGCTGGATGAAGCACAAGCTGGAATCAGGATTGCTGGGAGAAATATCAATAACCTCAGATATGCAGATGACACCACCCTTATGGCAGAAAGTGAAGAACTAAAGAGCATCTTGATGAAAGTGAAAGAGGAGAGTGAAAAAGTTGGCTTAAAGCTCAACATTCAGAAAACTAAGATCATGGCATCTGGTCCCATCACTTCATGGCAAATAGATGGGGAAACAGTGGAAACAGTGGCTGACTTTATTTTTGGCTCCAAAATCACTGCAGATGGTGACTGTAGCTATGAAATTAAGATGCTTACTCCTTGGAAGAAAAGATATGACCAACCTAGACAGCATATTAAAAAGCGGAGATATTACTTTGTCAACAAAGGTCCGTCTAGTCAAGGCTATGGTTTTTCTACTAGTCATGTATGGATGTGAGAGTTGGATTATAAAGAAAGCTGAGTGGCAAAGAATTGATGCTTTGAACTGTGGTGTTGGAGAAGACTCTTGAGAGTCCCTTGGACTGCAAGGAGATCCCAACCAGTCCATCCTAAAGGAGATCAGTCCTGGGTGTTCATTGGAAGGACTGATGTTGAAGCTGAAACTTCAATATTTTGGCCACCTCGTGCGAAGAGCTGACTCACTGGAAAAGACCCTGATATTGGGAAAGAGTGAAGGCAGGAGGAGAAGGGGACGACAGAAATGCAATGGTTAGATGGCATCACCAACTCAATGGACATGAGTTTGGGTGGACTCCAGGAGTTGGTGATGGACAGGGAGGCCTGGTGTGCTGCGGTTCATGGGGTTGCAAGGAGTCAGACAGGACTGAGTGACTGAACTGAACTCACTGATCCTTGAGAGTTAAGTCTCGTACAAGGCAAATCTTAAGAGTGTTGCTCTGTCCACCCATCAGTGTCATTCATGGCTTTGGGAGGAATAAGAAGCTCTCTAGCCACCTGCCCTGAGGCCTCTGCTCTGGCCACATCTGCACAGAAGGGTGCTCTGCTACCTAGAAACTCACTGAGAGTTCTAATCCCACATTTCTCAAGTGTATCTGTGTCCTTTGTTTATCAGATCCCTGAGATTGGATGCTGCCATCTTGTACCCCTTCCGTAGAAGTCACAAAACAATGATCCTTTTCCTTCTGCTTTGTCCTCCTGTTCTTCCTACAGTCTTCACCCTCTCGCCTTCCTTTGGTCTCATTTCCCATTAAACCCCAGCATTCAGGTCCCTCAAATGCCTTTAGACAAAATGTGACCCGCCCTCTCTCTAGTGGTGATTAGGAAATCTCTTCTGTTACCTTTTCCCCCAATTTTATTGAGATATAATTGCCATATAAACTTGATTCATTTAAGGTGTACAATGTGTTGATTTGATACACTTATATGTTGAAAAATGATTACCATTAGTTAATACCTCTATCACATCACATAATTGTCTTTTTTTCTTTCCTTTTTTTTTTTTTTAGTGGTGAGAACATTTAAGCTCTACTCTGTTTCCAATCCATTGATACACATATATCGAAAAATGATCACCACCATATGATTAGCTAACAGCTCCATCCTGTGTTGTATTTGCCTTGTGTGTGTGTGTGTGTGTTGTGTGTGGTGAGAACATTTAAGTTCTACTCTCTTGGCAATCCATGACCTTGGTTAATATCAGGAGCTTGTTTTACTTACAGTCCTGGCAGTGGGCTGGCCCTTCCCCTTACAACCATCTCCAGAGACCTGAGAGTGGAGACTGTCTTGGTCACTCGTGCAGAGAATGGGTGTCCCAGCACTGGAGGGAGAGGGAGAAGGGGGATAAGAGACAGTACTGTGAGAGTCTGTGGTTTCTTTTCTTTGGAGGACCTTGTACATTGCCCTGAGAATGTCCCTATCCAGTTCTAGCTTAGTTCCATGGGGTCCCATCTATGCATTCCCTATAGACACAAAAACAGATTCAAAGCTTCTTTGATACCTTCTGGTTTCTGAAAAGTAGGACTTCCCAGGTGGTTCTAGTGGTAAAGTAGTCACCTGTCAATGTAGGAAACACAAAAAATGGAGGTTTGATCCTGGGGTTGGGAAGATCCCCTAGAGTGGGAAATGGGAACACACTCCAGTATTCTTGCCTGAAGAAGAGTTGAACATGACTGAGCATAGCATGAAGGAAAGTGAAGGGAAGGAAAGCAAAAAAAAAAAAAAAATCACCAAGAGAGGTGAGATTTTCAGGTTTCATTTAGAGGTGTGTTGGATCCCTGGTGGAGCAAAAAAGCTCTGATTTGTTGCATTTGTTGATTTCTGTGTTGTAAATATTTCTATCATAGCTGATTTCAGCATGATGTCAACTGCCTCCCAAAACTCTTTGAAATTTAACAATTAACTCTCATGAATCTGTACAAAAATGCCTTCCTTATTCTACTCTTCATGTCGCACGCAGTAAGTTAAGAGGAAAGATACAAGTTTTCCTTTTGTTCTTTCTCCTAACCACTCCCTTGCCTTTTTAACTCTGTGAATAGTAGGAGGGGAAATGTATAGATCCTAGAGTCAGCAAATTTGTTTTATAAAGGCCCAGATACTAAATTAATATATTAGACTTTTCAGTCCACATTAGGTTTTTGTCACATATTCTTCTTTTTTTTTTTTTTTATTTTTAAACAACTGTTCCTAGTTTTTTTTCAAAGAACTATTCCTAACTAACGGGCAGTACAGAAAACAAAACATAGGCTGTTGGTTGGATCAGGCCTTTGGGTCTGTTGACCCCTGGAATAGATCAGATGATTCGAAATTTAAACTTCAGAAATTTGAAATCTATAATTTAAAATTTCTATATATACATAAAATGTGATACAAATTATATATACATATATATGTATGTGTGTGTTCAGTTCAGTTCTGTTGCTCAATCGTGTCTGACTCTTTGCAACCCCATGAATTGCAGCATGCTTTCCTGTCCATCACCAACTCCCGGCGTTTACCCAAACTCATGTCCATTGAGTTGGTGATGCCAACCAGCCATCTCATCCTCTGTCGTCCCCTTCTCCTCCTGCCCCCAATCTCTCCCAGCATCAGGGTCTTTTCCAATGAGTCAACTCTTCACATGAGGTGGCCAAAGTATTGGAGTTTCAGCTTCAGCATCAGTCCTTCCAATGAACACCCAGGACTGATCTCCTTTAGGATGGACTGGTTGGACCTCTTTGCAGTCCAAGGAACTTTCAAGAGTCTTCTCCAACACCACAGTTCAAAAGCATCAAATCTTCAGCGCTCAGCTTTCTTCACAGTCCAAGTCTCACATCCATACATGACCACTGGAAAAACCATAACCTTGACTAGACGGACCTTTGTTGGCAAAGTAATGTCTCTGCTTTTTAATATGCTGTCTAGGTTGGTCATAACTTTCCTGTGTATATATGTGTATAAATGGGCTTCCCTGGTGGCTCAGATGGTAAAGAATCCACCTGCAATGCGAGAGACCTGGGTTCAGCCCCTAGGTTGGGAGGATCACCCAGAGGAGGGCATGAAACCCACTCCAGTATTCTTGCCTGGAGAATCCCTACAGACAGAGAAGCCTGGTGGGCTACAGTCCATGGGGCCGCAAAAAGTCGGACATGATTGAGTGACTAAGCACATTTTATATATATATGCTGCTGCTAAGTCACTTCAGTCGTGTCCAACTCTGTGCGACCCCATAGACGGCAGCCCACTAGGCTTCCCCGTCCCTGGGATTCTCCAGGCAAGACTACTGGAGTGGGTTGCCATTTCCTTCTCCAATGCATGAAAGTGAAAAGTCAAAGTGAAGTCGCTCAGTCGTGTCCGACTCCTAGCGACCCCATGGACTGCAGCCTACCAATCTCCTCTGTCCATGGGATTTTCCAGGCAAGAGTACTGGAGTGGGGTGCCATTGCCTTCTTTTATATATATATATTTCAAAGGTAAAGCCCAGACTGAGTGAGGTTATCCTGAGCATCTCACCATAGGACCCAAGCTTCCGTCTCTGTTAGAAGAATACGGCCTCTCAGGGTTGGGGGTGGAGGAGGTGAGGACACCAAGGATAATCTCAGTGGTGACTAAGGAGAAGCCTGATCTTAGGGCATCCTTTTCTTCCCTTCTTTCTTTTATAAAAAAGTTTTATTGAGATATAATTTATATATTATAAAATATATCCATTTAAAGTACACAGTTCAGTTTTTTTTAGTGTATTCATAGGATTGTGCAACAATTGCCACATTCTAATTTTAGAACATTTCAATCTCCTCTAAAATATATTCCCATACCATTACCAGTCAATAACCATTCCCTCTGTACCTTCCAGCCCTTGGAAGCCACCAAGCTACTTTCTGTCTCTATGGATTTGCTTGTTCTGGACATTTCATATAAATGCAATGTTTGTCCTTTGTGAGTGGCTCCTTTCCTTTAGAACAATGTTTTCAAGGTTCATCCATGTTATAACATGAATCAGTACTTCGGTTTTTTTTTACTGTCAAGTAATAGTGTCTCGTATGGATATACCACATTTTGTTTACCCATCCATCAGTTGATAGATATCTGGGTTGTTTCTCATTTTTGGCTAATATGAGTAATACTGTTATGAAAAGTCATGTACACCTCTGTATATGGATTTATGTTTTCATTTCTCTCGGGTAGATATCTAGGAGTAGTGTTATCATGGGATATGATAACTCTTATGTTTAGCATTTTGCAGAACTGCCACACTGGTTTTCAAAGAGGCTGCATCATTTTACATTCCCACCAGCATCATTTTACATTCCCACCAGCAGTTACAAGGTTTCTATATTCTCCACATTCTTACCAACACTGTCTCTTTTTTTTGATTATAGTCATTCTAATGATGTGAAGTGGTATCTTCTCATCATCATTTTGATTTACATTTCCTTATTGACTAATGATGTTGGGGATCTTTTCATGTGCTTATTGAGCATTTATATATCTTCTTTGGAAAAATACATGTGTGTGCAAATATATTGTCCATTTTTATTTTTTTTTTGTTTTCTTACTATATATATTTTATTGAAATATAGTTGAGTTACAGTGTTTCAGGTGCAGAGCAAGGTGACTTAGTTATACATAGATGCATAGATTATTTTTCAGATTATTTTCCATTATTGCTTCTTTGCCTTTTGACTAAGATCAAGGGTAGTATCAAGTATACTACCTGACTTCCCTGGTGGCTCAGACAATAAAGCATCTGCCTCCTATGTGGGAGACCTGGGTTCGATCCCTGAGTCAGGAAGATCCTCTGGATAAGGAAATGGCAACCCACTCAGTACTCTTGGCTGGAAAATCCCATGGACAGAGGAGCCTGGTAGGCTACAGTCCATGGGGTCGCAAAGAGTCGGACACGACTGAGCGACTTTAGTTCAGTTTACAGTGTTTCCGATGCAGAGCAAGGTGACTTAGTTATGCATATATGCATAGATTATTTTTCAGATTATTTTCCTTTATAGGTTATTACAAGATATTGTATACCACAGGGAACTATTAAATGGAGTTCTTTGTCTTTTTATTATTGGTTCGTAAGTTGTCAAAGTACAAGCCCCTTGTCAGATATATGACTTGCAAATATTTTCTCCCTTTATGTGGGTAGTCTTTTCACTTTTCTGATGGTTTAGCTTGCAGCACAGAAGTTTCAATATTTCGAAGAAGTACAATTTATCTATTTTTTTCTTTTATCACTTATGTAACAAATTCAAGTTCAGTAAGATTTATTCTTATGTTTTCTGCTAAGTATTTTGTAATTGTAGCTCTTGCTTAGTTTAGGTCTAATCCATTATGAATTAATTTTTGTGTACAGTGTGAGGAAGCTGTCCAGTTTTATTCTTTTGCATGTGGTTGTTCAGTTGTTCCAGCATCATTTGTTGGAAAGGGTTGACTTGTTTTGGCATGCTTGCTGACGTTAATTGACTATAATGTGGGATTTATTCCTTGACTCTCAATTTTACTCCCTTGATCTATCCTAATGTCTTTTCTCATGCCAGTAGCGCATAGTCTTGATTCTGTGACTTTGCACTAAGTCTTTAAATTAGAAGACTCCAGCTTGCTTCTTATTGTTCAAGATTGTTTTGGATATCTGGCCCTCTCAAATTTCCATATTAGCTTTAGGATTTATTTGTTAAATTCTGCTTAAAAAAAAAAAAAAGGGCAGCTGGTATTTTGGTAAGGAATTGTTTTAAGTCTGTGGATCAGTTTGGAGAGTAATGCTATCTTAACAATATTAATGCTTCTGATATTCTTCTGATACATGAACATGGAATGGCTTTTTTATTTACTGAGGTCTTCCTTTATATTTTTAATAATGTTTTATAATTTTAAGAGTGTAAGTATTACACATGTTTTTAAAAAATTATTCTTTAGCATTTAACCTGCCATACAAGGTCAAAATGAAGGGATGAGAGTGAGCATCCTTGTCTTGTCCTTGATCTTGGGGGGAAAGAATTCAGTCTTTAACCATCAAGTATAATGTTAGCTGTGAGTTTTATCAAAGGTGCCTTTTATCAGGTTGAGGAAGTTCCCATTTTCTTCTTGGTTGTTGAGTGTTTTTATCACAAAATGGTATTGGATTTTGTGAAACTCTTTTTCTATGTCTATTGTGCTATCACTCATTATTTCTGCTCTTTCCATTTTAGTGTTTTACTTTTATGAAACTCAAAGGTGGAGAAATGGAATAGAGTGTGGGTAGAAAAAATGATTTTAGGCTGCTTATGGAGAGAAGAAAGGGAGGAAGAGGGCAACAAGATGAATTTTAACAGTAGAAAAAAGAGGATGGGGTTGGAAGGAACATGACCACACTTTTGGTCCCTACCCCTAATTTTCTAGGTGGACACACAGACTTGGAAACACTGGGTGACTTCCTTCTCACATAGCCTGGAATGGCAGTGCCAGTATGCAGGCAGACCTGCCCACTTCCCTTTTGGGGGCTCTTTCCACTGGTCAGCGCCATTCCTCAAGCTAAACGCTGAAGGATAAGGAGTAGTCTATCAGATTAAAAAAAAAATAGAGGAAGGAGGTTTCTGGTAGAGGATGCCTGATATGTAGAGGCCTTGGGGCAGGAGAGAGCTAGTATGGAGACTTCCAAGATGGCGGCTCTGGTTGAAGCTCTGAGTGAGAAAAAGGTGAAAACCGAGAGGGAACAGTTGGGTGAGGGCCTCATCACAGAATCCTGTGGGCTGGTATTGAGTGTGGATTTATTCCAAGTACAATGTGGACAGTTTTAAGGCAGGAAAAGCAACTTGAAAAGATTTATGTTTTGTGAAGATGACTTGCTGCATTGTGGAGAGATTAAGTGTGGCCAGTGCTGAGGTGGAGAGTCCAGATGTGACCCTGTGGAAGGTGAGATGGGTGAGAAGCGGGCAGACTAGAGATTTGGTTTGAAGTTAGAATCCACAGGACTTTAAAGCATTGCTAGGAATTCCAAGAGGAAGTTGGGTGTGTTTAGACTCAAGAAAGAGGGCTATGTGGATCCCCTCCTAGGAAGCTGGGTTACTCTGGAAGCAGATGTATTAAGAGGTGCAAGGTTTCGGTTAAGGTGTTCCTGACTTGCTCTCTAGGTGTTTTGACCAGATGCTGCTTCACCCACCAGTAGCGGGTGAAAATTTGTGGAGAAAAAGAAACTTCCTTCTACCTGAAATGCCCTTTCTTCTTTCCTGATGGACATTGTTGCTGTTGTTGCTCAGTTGTGTCTGACTCTTTGTGAACCCATGGACTGCAGCATGCCAGGCTTCCCTGTCCATCACCAACTCCTGGAGCTTGCTCAAACTCATGTCCATAGAGTCAGTGATGCCATCCAATCATCTCATCCTCTGTCATCCCCTTTCCCTCCTGCCTTCAGTCTTCCCCAGCATCAGGGTCTTTTCCAATGAGTGGGCTCTTCTCATCAGGTGGCCACAGTACTGGAGTTTCAGCTTTAGCATCAGTCCTTCCAATGAATATTCAGGACTGATTTCCTTTAAGATTGACTGGTTAGATCTCCTTGCAGTCCAAGGCACTCTCAAGAGTCTTCTTCAACACCACAGTTCAAAAGCATCAATTCTTTGGTGCTCAACTTTCTTTATAGTCCAGCTCTCACATCCATACATGACTACTGGAAAAACCATAGCTTTAACTAGATGGACCTTTGTTGGCAAAGTAATATCTCTGCTTTTGAATACACTGTCTGGGTTTGTCATAGCTTTTCTTCCAAGGAGCAAGTGTCTTTTAATTTCATGGCTGCAGTCACCATCTGCAGCAATTTTGGAGCCCCCCAAAATAAAGTCTGTCACTGTTTCCGTTGTTTCTCCATCTATTTGCCATGAAGTGATGGGACCGTGCCATGATCTTAGTTTTTTAAATATTGTGTTTTAAGCCAGCTTTTTTACTCTCTTCTTCACTTTCATCAAGAGGCTCTTTAGTTCCTCTTTGGTTTATATTTACATGTTCTTCAAAGCTGGTCTCAAATGTTACCTCTTTTGTGAAACTTTCAAGTTCTTTATTTCAGACACTGACATAACATTTATTATGTCTCTCTAGCCTTTATTACTAGGTAACCGTTATTCTGCCTCAAATCTGTGTTGAGCACATGATGATAGGAAGCACAGAGAAGTTAAGTCACAAAGGGTTCCAGTGTTCCAGTGTCCCTGCTTGGCCACTATGCTATGCTGCCTCTTGCTGGGAGCTCTCTAAACAGAATGCCTGGCCCCTTCTCTTGCTTCCCATGACCTCTGTTGTAGCTCTTTTTATATTGTGCAAAGAGTGAAATGAATGTTTCTCTTCTCTGACAAAGAGGGAGCATATTGAAGGCAGGGACCGCGTGTTGTTCATTTTCATAGCTCCGGTGCTGGGTGCATGATAGATGCAGAATAAGTGAGTGAAGGAAAGAATGAACATGAATGAATGCCTGGCTGAGGGACTAAGAAAATGAACTGGTAGAAGTGGGATGGAGCTTTCTGTCACCTTATGCAGGCAGCACTTTTTCTAGGCCAGAGAGTCCCTGAACTGCATTATAATTTAGGCCAGTGAAATTTCTAGCTTTGCCATCATATGATTTAAAAATTTCCGTTAATCTTTCAAGGTGTTCTAATCAAATAATACTTTTCTCAGTTAAACAGATGATGAAGCTCCTGCACTGGCAGGTATTATGCTCTTTAAACACGGTTGCTTGGTTGTCACCAAGGACATTTCTGCATCTGATATTGATTTAAATATTCAATTATGAATGTGATGAAGACAGCTTTATTTATAGATAATGAGGATTGTATTGGCTGAAGAAACCAGCTCTGAGAACAATATGATGTATTCTTGTTAATCTGATGTGGGTAAACTAGCTTCCATAATCAGCGTTCACAAGGCTTTTCGTTCTGTGCTGATACGAAATTGAAAAATATTGGGTGCTATGATTTTACTGTATTTTAGTGTCAAGTAGTGAGGGTGCTGCTGCTGCTGCTGCTGCTAAGTCACTTCAGTCGTGTCCGACTCTGTGCGACCCCACAGATGGCAGCCCACTGGGCTCCCCCATCCCTGGGATTCTCCAGGCAGGAACACTGGAGTGGGTTGCCATTTCCTTCTCCAATGCATGAAAGTGCAAAGTGAAAGTGAAGTTGCTTAGTTGTGTCTGACTCAGCGACCCCATGGATTGCAGCCTACCAGGCTCCTCCGTCCATGGGAGTTTCCAGGCAAGAGTACTGGAGTGGGATGCCATTGCCTTCTCCGAGTAGTGAGGGTATTTGTGAAAAATTCATTATGTTTTGCAGATGATTCAAGTCATGTTGAACTTTACTCAAATATATATTTACACAGCTATGCCTTGATTTTTGAAAAATTTGTTGTATAAGATTCGAATTGCAGAATATATATAATACGAAGTCTGTTACAAAAGAACCATCAGGTAGTTCATCAGATGTCTGTGGAGTGGGTGTAATGAGTCTAGGGGACTGGGTCACCATCCACCCTTCTCATTCTCAAAGGTTCTGATCAATAAAGCAAACCAACCAAGCAAGATTGCTAGCCAGATGGAGCATACAGTGATTTTGCTTGTCTATAGAATCTTCTGTGCAGAGTTTTGTGAAATCTATATTAAAATATATGCTTTAGGCTTATCCAAAGTGGAACTTTTTACTCCTACTCTTTATCTAGGATTGGGTCCCACAAACTCAGGTATGCTTGAATATGGATGAGGCTGGAGGCAGCTTCCAGAAAGTGTCATAAGCAGAATAATGACCACCATCCCCTAAACTGTCTGCATCCTAATTCCCCTAAACAGTGACTGTTTTAATGTTGTGTTGCTTTAAGCCACTACATCTGTGGTATTTGTTACAGCAGCAGTAGGAAACAAATACTGAGGGTTTGGGGACCTCCTCAGATGTGTTTGCCAGTAGGAAACAAGAAACAAAGGAGAACCTTCTGGGTCCCATCCCAGAAAATGAAAGATGAAGTAGTCCTATCTGCTAGTAAACCACTCTCCAGTTAGTGGCAAACGTCAGCAGACCAACCAACCACCCCTTCTCTTCTGGAAAAGAGTGAGTAAGGGAAAAGAGAAGCTGATTAAGGTGTCTTGGTGGGGAGAAGTTTAACGCCAAGGATCAGAGACCTACACAGCCCTGGAGAGGTAAGAGAGCCAAGCACAGGGTGACCAGCCTTAGGAACTCCAGAAGCAGGAGTCTCAGAAAGGCGCTGTGTCTATAGGACATTCCTTACTTCTGCTGCCTGATACCTGTGAGCCTGCCTGCAGCCACCATCAAAACTAAACAAAACAAACTTTCTGCACATTTCCTGAGTTATTATATAAAATGTTAAAGCCCCCTACCAAATGGAAGATATTAACTACTTAATGACCATGAGCACACAGCACCCCAGGGCTCCTGGAGCCTAAGGACTGATAATGTTAACCTCTGTGATAATGCCCTATTCCCTCACCATCAGCCAGAGAATGGTGCATGAGCTGAGCACATACCCTTCAATCCCTTTCCTTACCTGGCTTTTCAAATGCTTTACTGAAACCCTTTGGGAAGCTTGAGTTTTTTGGGCCATGAGCCGCCCAGGCTTCTTTCATGGGCCTACAATAAACCTTTCTCTGCTCAAAAACAAGCAGACAGAAAACTCACTTCCAAATCTCACAGGAAGCCCTCTCACTGCTGAACTCTCAGAGGAGCTCTGCAGGCCAGGGAGAAATGTAGTTTCAGGACCTTACATGGGGTGAAGTATACAGGGTATCGAAGAGGAAACAGTGACACAAATTTGCTTCTCACTAGATTGAGGGAAGGACATGGGAAGACGAGCATACACGTTTTTCCCTATGACCCCCGGTCCATTTGTTCTCTTGACCTTGGGACTGTAGCCTCCCTTATGGGCCCAGTCAGTGAACACACTGGCAAACTCTTTAAGAGACTGCATAGGTGTGCAGTGAAGTTGGTGCTCAAGAGATCAGAGATGGATGTGGAACTGCATATTAATGGATAAATTTGAAATGATTGTGTTATTATTTAACTACAATTTACCAGATATCTATTTTGAACCTACATTATTTCAAGCACATTTTTCTTTGAAGCTTTTAACAAATAATTTAAGCCAAATTAATATTCATCGCAAATGTCAGAAACAGTTGAATTTTACTTTCATAGGGCCTTTGAACTTCTGTGTTTACTGAGAGAGATAAAATGTTATCACACTGTGATTTCTACTTTTTAAAATTTGATAAAGTTGTGCAGGTAATTGTTATCTAATTATTAATAGTTATAAATACCATTTAATTAAATAATGCAGGAATAAACTCAGCATGCCTCATTTCTTATTGCTCTGAATCAGGAGTTTGCAGAAGATTTTCATGTTACCTGTTAGTTCAGTCTTTAATTGCCTCTTAGGAGTACAAAATTGCTTCAGTTCTGCCAAAAGCAGCAAAGAGGTTGGAGTGGTTAGGGTGGCATATGGTAGCCAGGTATTTGGCTCTGTATGTAATCTCAGAGTATGAAGGTAGGGAACAGCCAAAGTTAACAACACGGGGTCAGTAGGTATCTCAGTAAATTGAGTGAAGAGGGAGTCAGGAAAAGCCAAAGTTTCTAACCATGAGCTAAGGGTTTGAAAAATAGTGAGAGAGGGATGTGTCATGGATTAATTGAGGCAACATAGAAGTTGGGAGCAAGTTGCTAGAGCATCACTGAATGTTTGAGCAGTTTGAACAGCTTTGGGCTGTTCTAGTACCTCGGAAGACTTTTTTTTTGTTGGCCGCACCATGGGGCATGTGGGAGCCTAGTTCCCCAACCAGGGAACAAACCTGCACCCCCTGCATTGGAAGTGCAGAGTCTTAACCACTGGACCACCAAGGAAGTCCCCTTAGGTGGCTTTTGTGAGCCCATCCAGGATATGTTCTGGTTCATAAACCTCTGTTCATTTGGCTCTTTGCCTCTAGGTTGTCATGCTGAGTATTTCTCAGTTTCTAAGACCTCAAGGTCAATATCAAGAGCTGTTGGTTTCTGTTTATAGTCACCAATCATTTCAGCATTATTTTATCATTTGCAATTTTGCTTTTGTACTTTCAACAGATTAGTCTGACTCCTGTCCAGGCAGATTACCATGGAACAGAATGTATGTTTAAATACTTGTTGTTTTTCAGTCGCTAAGTCGTGTCCAACTCTTTGCGACCAAATGAACTGCAGGTCTAAATACTGTTCTTCTGTAAAAATGCATCAGTCAGCAAGCATTTTAAAGTCCTTTGCATGTTTGCCAGCCGCGTAGGAATGACAGTTTCAATGGTAGTGACCATTGTGTAGATCATATTTTCAGGTAATATTTTGCACTTATGTAATCCCCTTGCTTTTTTTTCTCTCTCTTTCTTTTTTGGCTGGACTACCCAGCTTGCTGGGATCGTAGTTCCTGGACCAGGGATTGAGCCTGGACCCAGCAGTGAAAGCACTGAGTCTTACCCACTGGACCACTGGGGAAGTCCCTATACATTCCCATTTTTAAGGTTCTGTCTGATTTCTTTCTAGTAATCTGTGTTGATTTGCATGGTGATAGTATTATCATTGTTATTATTAGTAGTTATTCTTTCACAAGACACCCACTGAAACTCTTTAGTATTTCTCATAAAGTTTGGCTTTGATCCCCACTAGAATATGAGATATGTGATGTGATTCTGGAGTTGAAGACATTCTAAAAACTAGTCAATTTAGTTTACTCTATTCTTCAGCAAAATTAGTGCTTCATGGTCTCCTATTTCTGGGTACCTCTAGGCAATTTTATTTATATCCTTGACTTCAAACCCACTCTCAAATCTATTCAGCTCAGAACTCCCTTCAGGAGTTCAGCTTGGTGCTCTGTGATGATCTTGAGGGGTGGGATGGGGTATGAGGTGGCGGGGAGGTTAAAGAAGGAGGGGATTATATGTATTCTTATAGTTGATTCATGTTGTTCTACAGCAGAAACTAACACAACTTTGTAAAGCAATTATCCTTCAATTTAAAACTATCCTATGGAAAATCATTATAGAGAAGAATATTAAGAAAAGAATGTGTATATATATGTGTGTAATAAAATCACTTTGCTGTACAACAGGAATTAAGAACACTATAAATCAACTATACTTTAATAAAAAAGAAGAGTTCCTTCTGAATGCAGACTTGCATCTATGCTGATTTTTAGGTACCTGGCCCTGCTGTTTCACGGGCTTCCCATGTGGCCCTAGTGGTAAAGAACCTGCTTACCAATGCAGGAGACCTAAGAGATGGAGGTTCGATTCCTGGGTCAGGGAAAATCCCCTGGAGGGGCAACCTATTTCAGTATTCTTGCCTGGAGAATCCCATGGACAGAGGAGCCTGGCGGCTACAGTCCATAGGATTGCAAAGAGTTGGACACGACTGAAGTGACTTAGCACAGCACAGCACAGCACCAGCTGTTTCGTAGGCACCTCACACTTAATCCGTACAGTCAGAAATCATCACTTCTCCAGATCTGCTCCCCTTTCTTTATTTCCTAACTCAGAGATTGTCCCAAGCTGTCTGAACTTATCTTTGATTTCTTCTTTAACTTCACCTCCATATGCACTTAGTTGCTAAGACCTGTCAATTCAGGATTGGGTGGTCCCCCTTACCCAATAGCTTTTATTGCCTATGCTACCCAGCACTAGGTACCCACTTTGATTATAACAGTTATTTTTTGTATTACAACTGCTCTTTGCATTACTTTCTCTCCCTTTTGCTGGTGGAGGAGAGAGACTTTTCATTTTATCCCTTTGGTTGTTGGTTTTTGTTTAGTCTCTTAAGTTGTGCTCGGCTCTTCATGTCCATGTCCATGGACTGTAGCCTGCCAGGCCTTTTTGTCCATGGGATTTCCCAGGCAAGAATAATGGAGTAAGTGCCATTTCCTTCTCCAGGGGACCTTTCCAATGCAGGGATGGAACCCTCGTCTCCTTCATTGGCAGGTGGGTTCTTTACCACTGAGTCACCAGTGAAGCCCCATCCCTTTGGTGGCTAACCTCAGATTTGTTAAGTCAATGAAGTGAGTGAAAGAGTAACTAAATTGGATGAAAGTACTGTGGCTAGATTTTGTCCATATTGCTTCCTAAATAATTTATTTTGTTGAGACTGCCACTCCCATTTTATCTTTTCTTTTTTGGTTGGAGGAGGTGAGTGTCATATCTTCTTACTCTGCCATCTTGATCCCCTTCCTATAGGTCCCCAAATTTCTTGATACATCACTATTAAAAAGGATCTGTTTTTAAAAAACAATTATTTTTCCAAAATAATTAACCATTGTTTCAAAATGTTCATTTGAAAAATAGGAAGCTTAGATTCTTATTTTGTTCATTTTAAGTTCTATGACTCAGTAGCTTTTAAATTTTTATTATTTTTATAAAAAGACAATGATTTCATAACAAGGATATTCCTATTTTATCTTCTTTACTCTTGAGTGTTATGTGACTGAATGATAAAAGTTGTATCAATTTTAGAGTTTCTTCATTGTAGCTGTAAGAGTTTACATTTATTTTCTGACTCACAACATGAAGTTTGAAATATATACTAGAGAGATTTAAAATGAGCATTAAAGAGATGACTAACATGTAACTTTGGGAGTTTCAATGTCAAAACATATATTCACTTTGTCTCATCTACAAGTATTATCTTCTTAAAAATAAGGTAGAACTGATTCCAAAGTAGTCACATTACCCAAATTTCAACAATTAAACTTGCCTGTGGAAGAAAAAGGCAAAGCTTATATGACACCTTAACTTTTACAATACTTCATTTAAAGGATTAATGTCATTACTCAGTCTACTGAAATGACCTTTGAAAGTCAGGATCTTTACCAAAGAAAGGGCTTTGTTTTAAAGGGGAGCACTTTGCCCCAATTTGCAAGTTAATGTTTGTATTTTGGCCTTATTAATGGTGATAAGAGAGCAGAAACTGTGACACAAAAGATACAAATGTGTTTCAATTTTGAAAGACATTATTGTTCTTTTTATGCCTTAAATAAGCTTTTATGGAAGCATTCTGACTAATGCTGAATATAGGAAACTTATGTTTATATTTCCATTAGATGAGGATATGTCAATAAAATATATGAACATAGTAGACTCTGTGCACACAAAATGAAACAGAATATGCTCAGGGCGTTTGGAAAGCTTCTCCTTATGGAATGGATGAGCAATACCTTTCTTTAAATCCATCCGAAATAAAACTCTGATTTACAATATAGGGCTTAGTTTGGGATCATTGAATCCCCTTGGTTTGGATTCTTATGCACACATTTAGTAGTAGTTCCAAATAGGTAAGGTCATTTTGTGCTAAATGCTCCTTGTGCTAAATCAAGGCAATATGGAAACACTTCAGATTATAAATTAAAGATTCATTCAGTATATACAATCAGGCTTTCTTGCCTGCTTTGTCTTTCCCTGAATACAATGAAAGTGGTTGGACCTTCCCAAGTGTTACATGTACAACAACTTCTCCATCTGCAGATGCTCCCCACTCACCCCTCCAGTCTGGTCCAGTATTGAACACACAGAAGACTGTGTGATTTGATGTTGTAAGGCAATGCGAAAGCTGGTCTAGTTTACTAAGAGCAGCTTTTTAAGTCTGCATCTATAGTATAAAATTTATTTATATGCACGTAACAACAAAGGAACATTTATTTGACTAAACTTATAAAGTGAAGTGAAGTGAAAGTCGCTCAGTCATGTCTGACTCTATGTGACCCCATGGACTTATCCAGTCGATGATATTCTCCAGGCCAGTATAATGGAGTGAGTAGCCTTTCCCTTCTCTAGTGGATCTTCCCGACCCGGGGAAGAACAGGGGTCTCCTGCATTGTAGTCAGATTCTTTATCAACTAAGTTACCAGGGAAACCCAAGTTTTCTTTATTTAAAAAAAAATTTTGGCCATACCACGTGGCAAATGGGATCTTAGTTTCCTGAGCGGGGATTGAACCCGAAACCCCTGTCCCCTGCATTGGAAAGCAGAATCTTAACTACTGGACTGCCAGGGAAGCCCCTAAAAGTCTTTTTTTAAAGACAAGCAGATTGTGAATGATAAATTTATAAAGTAGATCCCAGTTTACTACAAAATATTTTTATCTTTGACATCATCCATAATTCTTTTAGGTCTTAATATTTCATTTTTCTTACATTTTTAACTTCTTATATGTAAGAAGTATGTACACATTTGTGTGTATTTATTTGTCATCATGCATGTCTCTGTCATAGTGTATGTTCATGTTTTACTAATCTTAAAGCAACCATATTCACAAACATACATTGTTGTTATTGTTCAGTAGCTAAGTTATGTCTGACTCTTTGTGAACCCAGGGACTGCAGCACGCCAGGCTTCTCTGTCCTTCACTGTCTCCCAGAGTTTGCTCAAACTCATGTCCATTGAGTCGGTGATGCCATCCAACCTTCTCATCCTCCATCACCCCTTCTCCTTCTGCCTTCAGTCTTTCCCAGCATCAGGGTCTTTTCCAATGAGTCAGCTCTTCACATCAGGTGGCCAAAGTATTGGAGCTCACCTTTAGCATCAGTCCTTCCAATGAATATTCAGGGTTGATTTCCTTTAGGATTGATTGGTTTGATCTCCTTGCTGTCCAAGGGACTCTCAAGAGCCTCTCCAGCACCACAGTTCAAAAGCACCAATTCTTTGGTGCTCAGCCTTCATGACAAACTTACATTAAACAACCAAATAAATAAAACCATACAAAGAAACTAAATTCTCCTTTGATACTAAACCTCCTATCTAGTTTGCCCCTTGTTCTCACAACCTGTCTTTTTAGAAGCATTGCCTGCACTGGTTATCTTTACTTTTTCACCTCATCTTCACTGCTAGGTTGGTAAACTTAAAATGCGTGTTAGTGTTAACAAATACTTGGTTACCTCTGCTGGTTCATTATAAAATAAAGTTGCCTGACCTATGCATATGTAAATATTTGTTCTAAATTAAGCTCATGGGAGGACACAGTAGCTCATAACAGTTGATTTTAATTGGGCACTTACTATGGTCCAGGAAGTGTACTAAACTCTTTTCATGAATTATGTAAGTTATGCTCCACAACCACATGAGGAGGTAAGAAGTTTGTCCAATGATAACTAAGGAAAATGAAGTATGTAAGTTGTGCCCATGGTCTCAAGCATGATAATACAGGTCACCCTCAGATAACCCCAAATTTTTGAATAATTACGGATTTCTGCAAATGTGCCAACTAAGACTAGAGTCCTAGAAACAGAGGTCCACTTGGGAGTGGGATGGCTAAAGAGGCCGATTTCTTTATTCTCACATGATTCCTAATAGATTTTAAGTCAGAGGAAAGATAGGAATAGAAATAGGGATAGAAATAGGGATAAGAGAAAAAGAAAAAGAAACTATGATGAAATTAGTATATAAAACATATGCTATGAACTCCTCTACCCTTGGAGATGTGGATCAGAAAATCAGATCGGGTTCTGAGCTCACTTGCAGCCAATGCAGAGAAAAATAAGTCATCAGTGATGTCATTCACTCTGTCTACAATCTGAAAACAAAACAGCTCTTCAGGAAAAGTGGAGCTTATTCTGATAATGAGATCCAGACCATAATAGCAGTGATCACAGAGAATTACATATAAATCCCCTTAAAATATGTGTTTCTTCTCAAAAAATTTTTCACATGGGTTTCTGGCTTTCTGGAGCTGTGTTTTAGTGTCTAAAGCCATTATGATCAGGCTTTTTTATTGGTTATCCTAAATCTCCAAGCCAGGCTTCAGCAATATGTGAACCGTGAACTTCCAGATGTTCAAGCTGGTTTTAGAAAAGGCAGAGGAACCAGAGATCAAATTGCCAACATCTGGTGGATCATCGAAAAAGCAAGAGAGTTCCAGAAAAACATCTATTTCTGCTTTATTGACTATGCCAAAGCCTTTGACTGTGTGGATCACAATAAACTGTGGAAAATTCTGAAAGAGATGGGAATACCAGACCACTTGACCAGCCTCTTGAGAAACCTATATGCAGGTCAGGAAGCAACAGTTAGAACTGGACATGGAACAACAGACTGGTTCCAAATAGGAAAAGGAGTACATCAAGGTTGTATATTGTCACCCTGCTTATTTAACTTATATGCAGAGTACATCACGAGAAATGCTGGGCTGGAAGAAGCACATGGAATCAAGATTGCTGGGAAACAGTCCAACTCTCACATCCATACATGACCACAGGAAAACCATAGCCTTGACTAGACGGACCTTAGTCGGCAAAGTAATTAAGAACAGTTTTATTTCTCATTTTTCTTTTTCAAACTATTTAAATGTGGTTTGCAATATAGGAGAAATATTCCTAAGAGTCATTTGTTTTTTGTGTCACAGGGAAATGTTTTATGATTCAGGGTTTGTCACAACTCTTTTTTCCATGTTTAAATAATTTTTTACTTGTTTTGTTATTCATCATAAGCTTAACACAGTTTTTAAATTGCATTATTTTAGTTACTGATAAACCCTTTATCTGGAGAGAAGAGTATGTGGGTAGAAAAGCATCAAGACTGGTCTCATCTGAAATAAATTTACAGAGATAGAAAGTTCCTATCTATATTTTTTTAACCAAAATCTGTTTAGTGGAAGAAGATAAATGATAGGGTTTCTTTTTGTTAAAAAGAACTTTATTCTTTACAATATTTTCTTATAGCAATCTCAAGGTCTCCCTAGATGAGGTAATTATTTAATACATAGTTTTGGAGCGTAGAGAGAAATCTATCAGTAGCCATATAACTTGGAGAGAGAGATACAGACAGAGAGGGGAAAGGAAGGAAAGAAAGCAAGACAAGGATTTCCTTTCCTTTCAGAAGCTTATTTAGTTAAATAGAATATGCATGCAAAATGATGCTGTGTTTGTTGGTTCCTCAAAAAACTGCACAAAGAATTACCATATCACCCCACTCCTAGGTATAGACCCAAAAGAATTGAAAACAGATATTCCAACAAATACATGTACACACATTCATAGCAGTATTATTCACAATAGGCAAAAGGTAGAAACAGCCCAAATGTCTATCAGCAGATGCATGGATACACAATCATTGGGTATATGTACCATAGAATGTTCAGTTCAGTTCAGTCACTCAGTCGTGTCTGACTCTTTGCGACCCTATGGACGCAGCATGCCAGGCCTCCCTGTCCATCACCAATTCCCGGAGCTTACTCAAATTCATGTGCATTGAGTCGGTGATGCTGTCCAACCATCTCATCCTCCGTCACCCCTTCTCCTCCCTCTTTCAGTCTTTCCCAGCATCAGGGTGTTTTCCAATGAGTTGGTTCTTCCCATCAGGTGGCCAATGTATTGGAGTTTCAGCTTGAGCATCAGTCCTTCCAATGAATATTCAGGACTGATTTTCTTTAGGATAGACTGGTTGGATCTACTCGCAGTCCAAGGGACTCTCAAGAGTCTTCTCCAACACCACAGTTCAAAAGCATCAATCCTTCAGTGCTCAGCTTTCTTTATAGTCCAACTCTCACATCTGTACACGACTACTGGAAAAACCATAGCTTTGACTAGACGGACCTTTATTGGCAGTGTCTCTGCTTTTTAATATGCTGCTTAGGTTGGTCATAGCTTTTCTTCCAAGGAGCAACCGTCTTTTAATTTCATGGCTGCAGTCACCATCTGCAGTGATTTTAGAGCACCCCCTCCCCGCCAAAAAAAAAATAAAGTCTGTCACTGTTTCCATTGCTTCCCCATCTGTTTGTCATGAAGTGATGGGACCAGATGCCATGATCTTAGTTTTTTGAATGCTGAGTTTTAAACCAGCTTCTTCATTCTCCTCTTTCACTTTCATCAAGAGGCTGTTTAGTTCTTCACTTTCTGCCATAAAGGGAGGTGTCATCTGGGTATCTAAGGTTATTGATATTTCTCCCAGCGCTTGTTCCAGCTTGGGCTTCATCCAGCCCGGCATTTCATATGATGTACTCTGCTTATAAGTTAAATAAGCAGGGTGACAATATACAACCTTGACATACTCCTTTCCCAATTTTGAGCCAGTCTGTTGTTTCATGTCCAGTTCTAACTGTTGCTTCCTGACCTGAATACAGATTTCTCAGAAGGCAGGTCAGGTGGTCTGGTATTCCCATCTCTTTAAGAATTTCCCAGAGTTTGTTATGGTCCACACAGTCAAAGGCTTGGCATAGTCAATAAAGCAGAAATAGATGTTTTTCTGGAACTCTCTTGCTTTTTTGATGATCCAACAGATGTTGGCAATTTGATCTCTGGTTCCTCTGCCTTTTTTAAACCATAGGTCCATACCATTTCTGTCCTTTATTGTGCCCATCTTTGCATGAAATGGTCCCTTGATATCTCTAATTTTCTTGAAGAGATCTCTAGTCTTTCCCATTCTATTGTTTTCTTCTATTTCTTTGCATTGATCACTGAGGAAGGCTTTCTTATCTCTCCCTGCTATAGAATGTTATTCAGCCATAATAAGGAGTGCAGTGGTGATGTCTGCTACAGCATGGATAAACCTCCAAAATGTAATGGTCAGTGAAAGAAGCCAGACCCCAAAGGTTATGTATTGTATGATTCCATTTAAGTGAAATATTCAGACTAGGTAAATCCACAGAGACCAAATGCATGCTCGTGGTTGCTAGGGACAGGGGGAAGGAAAAATGGGGAGCCACTGTGTAATGGGTGGTAGTGATGGGATGATAGAAATGCTTTGCAACTAGATAGAGGTGGTGGTGGTACTCCATTTTAAATATATTGATGCCATTAAATTATTCACTTTAAAATGGTTAACCTATGCTATCTGAATTTCACCTCAATAAATTAAGAAATAGCCCTATTTACATATGATGGGGAAATAAATACATACATGCCAGATTAAACATTCAAAAAATTCAAAAGGCTTTGCCTCCACGGGGCTTGTGGAGAGATGGGACAGTGTCATAGTATTTTTGTTTTAAACTTTGCAATAGTGTTTAACCTGCTAAACTATGTTTTTTCCCTTAATGAAATTAATTAAAACATTTTAAAAAGTGTTTACTTACCAAGATTTTATAATAGTATCAGTAAGTAATAACGAAATACCTAAATCCTGGAGAAATAAAAAAAATTTTAATTGAAGTATAGTTGATTTGCAAAGTTATATTAGTTTAAACCCTGGAGCAATGTTGAGTAAAAACCTTTAGAATATTGAGGGTTATTTAAAGAAATATCTTTTTGGAAATGAGTTTTGAGCTGGATTTCAAGGCTAAGTTGACTAGATTAATGAAATGAATGCAGAGGGGGGAAACAACAATCTGAGTAGTGCAGAGGGACTGGACCAAAGCATCATAGAAAGAACTTCCCCAAAGATACAGTAGCAAGTATTTGGAATCCAAAAATTGGTTACTTCTTCTCCATTTTGCTTTTCACTTGTGTTGAACACTCCCTTTGCTTTCAGTTTTCTGTTTGATTAAACAAACAAAAAAAGAGAATATTAGAGTTTATCTTGAAACTACTCTAAGAACGCTCTGTTCTCGGACAGGAAAATCCCTCCTAAATTTTATAGATAAAAATTCAATGTAAGTATATTAACTACTTTAAGCCTAGAATTATTCCATGAACATGCACAGGACATCTATATGGAAATGGCTCATGTTCTTTAAGGAAGAAAAAAAAATCTGTGAGTCTAGGTTTTGCCTAGAAAATTAAAATGAAAAGGTAGGAATCCTACTGATACCTTTTTAACTTATTGAAGACCCTAAGAATTGGATTCAGGGCATTAATAATGGCTTCTATGCACCCAATTTTGTATAGGCTTTTGTCTTCTTTAGGTACTATATTTTCTAGTTCAGTTCAGTTCAGTCGCTCAGTCGTGTCCGACTGTTTGCGACCCCATGAATCGCAGCACGCCAGGCCTCCCTGTTCATCACCAACTCCCGGAGTTCACTCAGACTCACGTTCATCGAGTCCGTGATGCCATCCAGCCATCTCATCCTCGGTCGTCCTCTTCTCCTCATGCCCCCAATCCCTCCCAGCATCAGAGTCTTTTCCAGTGAGTCAACTCTTCGCATGAGGTGGCCAAAGTACTGGAGTTTCAGCTTTAGCATCATTCCTTCCAAAGAAATCCCAGGGCATGATCTCTGGTTCCTCTGCCTTTTCTAAAGCCAGCTTGAACATCAGGGAGTTCACGGTTCACGTATTGCTGAAGCCTGGCTTGGAGGATTTTGAGCATTACTTTACTAGCATGTGAGATGAGTGCAATTGTGCGGTAGTTGGAGCATTCTAGGCCCATTAAAAAAAACATTTTTAGAATGAAATATTTGAGAACTTCGTAAAACATCTGGGAAATTAGCCAGTTTCCCTGAGAGTGCCCTTGAAAAGTCAGATGGAACTTCCAAAGTGTTTTTGGGAATTCCAAATTGCCATCATCCCATTCTGATCACTCTGTGCAAAAAGTACAACCAGTAGGCACATTGGAAAGTGGGTTAGAGCTTCCTCTCCCCAGGATTATTTTAATTTAATGTCTTAGAGTTATCACCTTTCACCCGACTGGTTTTGACAAACCCCATGCTTTGCACAGCATGTGGGTAAAGTAATAGGTAAAGCATTATCATCTGTGGGAGTCAGGGTTACTGTTATAAATAACGTCTTTTATTCCTTTAAAAAATATGGTTAACTGCTGCTATTGCTTTAACTGTTGATATAGGCTATTCTTTTTCAATGTGTACAAAAGTATAAATAAATAAATAATCCATGCTCTTGGTTACCTAAACCAATTCAGTCTAAAAGGGGTATAAAAATGTTCTCTGAGTATGTTTACCTTCAGTATAAATACGTTGTTCAGATTTTCCAGAAAAATCTTCCTCATTTAGGAATCAGACTATTTGCCTTCTGATAGAAGAAATTAGCATAAACCCACCAGTTCAAGAGTTTAAAAGAAATAAGTCCTAACACATGTAGTGGGTACTTTTAATAACATTTTGAAATTTTGCTTTTCCATGAAATCAGGCACAGAGGTTTCCCATATTTTATCTTCTTTTAATATACTTGTTTCTATTCAGATTTACCTTTTATGCTTTAAAAATATTTTTCTGTTACAACCCAAGTATTGATAAACAGATGAATGGATAAATAAAAAGAGCATCTGTCTATCTATCTATATGCAATTAAATATTACTCAGTTTTTGAAAAGAAGGAAAGTCTGATACATGCTGCAACATGCATGAACCTTGAGGACATTGTTCTAAGTGAAAGATGCCAGCTACAAAAAAACCCAAATACTGTGTGATTCCACTCATATGAGAAACTTAACAGTAGTCAGATTCATACAGACAGAAGTAGAATGGTGGTTGCTGGGAGCTGGGGAGTAAGGGGAGTATGGAGTTAGTGTTTAGTGGGCAGAGTTTCAGTTGAGGAAGATAAAAATATTCTGGAGCTGGATGGTGGTGATGGGAGCTGGATGGTGGTGATGGATGCATAATAGTGTGAATGTACTTAATGCCACAGAACTGTACACTTAAAAATAGCTAAACTCATAAATTTTATGTCAACTTTACCATAATTAAAATTATCTGTATATATATGTATGTATGTATATATATATATATATATATGTCATATGTAAATAATGTTAGCACTTTTCCATGAAGCCTACTGTTAGCTCTTGGATTAGGATAAATATTGTCATGTTAAAGTAAAACATTTTGTCAGTATTTTTTAATTAATTATTTTAAAAAATCAAATAATTCTGGGAAAAATCTTTTCTGAATGTGTCTAGGTTCTTAAATATGGTCTATGTATAGTCTTAGTTTTCAGGATGAGCCATCTTTTGGAGTAACAGACCACAGTGATGCAGTATGCTTTACCTCTGTTTTCTCATTAGATCCTTACAGTGAGGAAATGGAGGCTCCAAGAAACGAAGTGCCTTATTCCAAGTTATCCCATACCAAAGCCAGGAGTTGAGCTTAGTCTGTGTAATAAGAAGCTTTGGACTGGCTGCCTATAAACAGAAATCCCAATGGAAACTGGCATCCACAGGAGATAATATAATTCATATATTCCAGTTCCTGACGGGCAGGTTTGGGGTCATGAATCTTGGGTCTAGCTGTTCCTCCATTCCCCCCTTAATTCTGCCCTACTTGGTGTTGGCTCCATTCTCGGACTGGTGACAAATGGTGAAAAGAATTGTTGAATGTCACCAGACAGCCTTTGCATTGACTTGAGCACACACCTCATTGGCCTGAATTAGTTCATGTGCCCATTCCTAGGCTGGCCAGTAGAAAATGATGAACTTAAATCATAATTTGGAGACAAGTGGCTATTTTAGTCTATCTGATTCTCATGTCCTAAGCCACTTTCATAGGACTTTTAATGTTTTCAATCTGTTTCTGAATAGCCGTATGCTTCTGTGCTTCCTGCATGATTGTATCTGGCTTATTACTGTTTCTAACGTTTGCTGTCCCTGTAAACCGCTATTTCCAATTTCTATTAGCATGTTTGCTACCAATAGTATGCCCATTCCTCCTCACATTATTTGATTATCTGCTTCCTAGATGCTATGACCTGGGAAGATGAAAACATATTACTTTATTAGGCTTTTATATAAAAATCTAAAGAGAGAGTAATAGTAATGGCATGGTTGTCTCTCCTAAGGGGGGGAAAACAAATGCACAAGCTTTAATGCATGTAACTTGTATCATCCCTTTTCATTGTTCAGATTTATTTTTGTACACTTACTGGTTCTCAAGTTTCTCAATTATTGAGACTGGCTTATGAGTAACTTCTAATTGTGAATGTTTGAAGTTATACAGAAGACTATATAGGATGTCTATGCTTCTTAAAGTTATTATGAAATTAGTAGAATTAGAATTTTAGCATTCTTAAGATGCTATCCAAGCTATTTTTCACTGTGATTTTTTAACTTATCAATAGTGGAAGGGAACGTTGAAAGGTGGATAAGGAGCTGATTGTGGAAGATTTTGATTGCCAGGCTGGATAACATAGCAGATTCTCTCAAGTTTTATCCCTAAGTAACCCTAAAGGTGGAAGAGAATGAAGGCATAATCTCGTAATTTGGGTAGGTTCAGTCGCTCAGTCATGTACAACTCTTTGCAACCCTAAGGACTGTAGCCCACCAGGCTTCTCCTTCCATGGCATTTTCTGAGCAAGAATACTGGAGTGGGTTGCCATTTCCTTCTCCAGGGGATCTTCCCAACCCAGGGATCGAACCGGCATCTCTTATGTCTCCTACATTGCAGGCAGATTCTTTTACCTCTGAGCCACCGGCTTCCCTTCATAACTTGGGTGGTGAGCCCTAAATAGTTTCAAAAAGCCCACCAAAATGTATCTCAGCTTTTGTGTTGCAATTTAAAACTTCATGTAAATTTTGTATTCCCCACCATAATGTATGTAATTATTTTAATATGAATTATGCTTTGATTACTTGTCATGAAGTTAATTGAGGCACCAGGAGATATGCCATGTTTATCTGATGACTTTTGCCTTCAGTCTCTCCCACACCCAGGAGGACTTGCATATCTAATCATAACCTTGTGCATATGAAGCTCTCCAAGTTCATACTTCCAAGTACTTGAAGCCATTGGGTCTGTCTCAGTCCTACGCCAGAGAGCCTCCCGATACACAGTATTTTGCAAAAGTCTTTTCTTCCAAAGTGCTGTTGACCTCACAGTTTCCTTTCCCTCATATATCTTCCACTATAAAATGTTTCTGGCATTTTTTTCCCCTTTGAAACCAGATTTGGTTCTTGGTACCCATTGTCAGCACCCTGGTTCAGCCCATTCCATGAAGTGAGACTGAAATCTGAAGTTTTTCTTCAATTTCATTTTTAATATTTATTTTATTGAAGTACAGTTGATTTACAATGTTGTATTAGTTTCTGGTGTACAGCCAAATAATTCAGTTTTTCTGCAATATATATAATAGTTTGCATCTGCTAATCTCAAACTCCCAATCCATCCCTCCTCCACCCACACTCTCCCTTGGCAACCACACGTCTGTTCTGTATGTTTATGAGTCTGTTTCTGTTTCATAAAAAAGTTCATTTGTGTCATATTTTAGATTACACATGGAGATGATATCATATGCTATTTGTCTTTCTGTTTCTGACTTATGACACTTAGTAGGATAATCTCTAGTTCCATCCATGTTGCTGCAAATGGCATTATTTCACTCTTTTTTATGGCTAAGTAGTATTCCATTGTAGATATGTACCATGTTTGTTATCCATTCTTCAGTCCATGGACATTTAGGTTATTTCCATGTCTTGGCTATTATAGTGTGACTATGAACATAGCAGGGGCATGTATGTTTTTCAAATTATAGTTTTGTCTGAATATACACCGAGGAGTGGGATTGTTGGATCATATGGCAATTCTGTTTTTAGTTTTTTGAGGAGCCTCTGTTGTGAAAACTGAGGGTTTTTATACCCTAGTGTGACTGATACACTAGTCTTTGTGGAAACTTGCCCTGAGAGTGGTCTGTGTAAATGGTTTAAATGGAGAACTGCAGTGTTAGGGGACACCCATTAAAGGCACATAGAAAGCCATTTCGGCAGGAAGGCTGGCATGTTGATGTTCAATGTAAAGACTACAGAAAGGTCTTGAATTCTATCTTTGTCTCTCTTTAAAGATTGTTGTATGGGGGAAATGTTGATTCATGTGACATGTTTAGGTATTTTCCTAGGTTTAACTTTATGATTGTAATCATGTTTGGGATCTATGAGAATAAGCATAATTAAATATAACACAGCAAATGAGCTAGTTGCCCTGGTCCTCTTTCTTCCAAGTGGGATAAAATCAGAGCACTGTAGTTAATGGAATAATTAATGTCCACCACTGATTAGAGTGAATTCTTTGGTTTAGAACAATAAATGTCATTCTGCTGACATACAGGACTTGTTTATTCATTGAACTTTTGACTTATGGAAACTAGCATTTTACTGTAATAAACACTTGGTTACATCTGTTATAAATTGAACACAATTGGTTTTTCCAAGAATAGTGTTCCAGCTCTAAACCAAAATTATAAGCAGCTGTCTGCTAATAGATAAGCACACCAACTCCCCACCTTTGTGTCCTGTTGTTTTAAAATGTCTGTGCCCCCAAAATTAAGTTTAAATTGATGTAGTTCCTCATTTGAAAAATGTGCTTTAGGATTTGGTGTTCTTTGCTCACTCAAAAAGAAAAAAAAAAACCCAATCTGGAGAAAAAAAGGTTTTCACAATTTTTTTTGTTCACGTTATCCTTTTATTTGAATTTAGGCAAATGTTTCTATATTAATTTAACCCAGAGTTTCAGCTAAATTTAGCTTTCTCTCTCTTTTTAAAATTCTTATAGGGTGTAAATTCATTTTATGTTTTCAAATTGCTTGCTTTCTTTTGTACCAACCTGGTAATGTTCCTAGAATATGGGGGAAGGGAAAACTAATTCGTTTTGAAAAGCTAAGCTTAATATTTGAGCATTAGTTGTTCATTTTCTTGTTGAGTTTCTTAAGTTACAAAAGAAATGTAATTTACAAGTGAAAATGTTGGCATAGAGAGAAAAGAGTTACTTGTGGTCTTAATGTTTGGGCTTCCCTGGTGGCTCAGATGGTAAAGAATCTGCCTGGGTTTGAGACCTGGGTTGATGCGACTTGTAGTGTAGTCTTATCAACACCACAGAACCACTATTATAATTTTGTATTACAGCAATCCCCTTTGGGGTTGGTTCCAAGACACCTCAACTCTCCTATGCTCATACCAAACTCCGCAGATGCTCACATCTCTAAAATGGGTAATTCTATTGGTCCTCTGAATTCTCAGTTCCATATCCATGAATTCAGCCAACCAGATCAAAAAAATTTGATCCTCGGTCATGGAGGGCCAGCTGTATTTAATTCTATTCCTTTTTATAGGCATTAAAAAAACCAACTATAGTTGTCATTGTGATGTACATGCATCTTTGTATTCTTTTTCATCTAATGTTTATTAACATTTTGTTTTGGTTTTTATATAATCTCTACAACTATCCACTTTAATGCCTATAAATATCCCTTGAGGTGACATATGATGATTTACAATATTTTTTATATCATTGAACATTACTTTTCACAGTTATAAGTAAAGAACAAAAACAAGGATTTTCCACAATAAGATATCTGAATTAAATACAGTTGACTCTTGAATTCTATTGTTTCTTTGAGGAAAACAATAGAATGGGAATGACAAGAGATCTCTTCAAGAAAACTACAGATACCAAGGGAACATTTCATGCAAGTTCAGTTCAGTTCAGTCGCTCAGTCGTGTCCGACTCTGCGACCCCATGAATCGCAGCACGCCAGGCCTCCCTGTCCATCACCAACTCCTGGAGTTCACTCAGACTCACGTCCATCGAGTCCGTGATGCCATCCAGCCATCTCATCCTCGGTCGTCCCCTTCTCCCCCTGCCCCCAATCCCTCCCAGCATCAAAGTCTTTTCCAATGAGTCAACTCTTCTCATGAGGTGGCCAAAGTACTGGAGCATCATTCCTTCCAAAGAACACCCAGGGCTGATCTCCTTCAGAATGGACTGGTTGGATCTCCTTGCAGTCCAGGGGACTCTCAAGAGTCTTCTCCAACACCACAGTTCAAAAGCATCAGTTCTTCGGCGCTCAGCCTTCTTCACAGTCCAACTCTCACATCAATACATGACCACAGGAAAAACCATAGTCTTGACTAGACAGACCTTAGTCGGCAAAGTAATGTCTCTGCTTTTGAATATGCTGTCTAGGTTGGTCATAACTTTTCTTCCAAGGGGTAAGCGTCTTTTAATTTCATGGCTGCAGTCACCATCTGCAGTGATTTTGGAGCCCCCAAAAATAAAGTCTGACACTGTTTCCACTGTTTCCTCATCTATTTCCCATGAAGTGATGGGACTGGATGCCATGATCTTCTGTTAGTTGAATTCTAGTAATTATATTGAAATACAATGGATACTAGAAGATAAATACTTGATTCTTCCCCTTTCTCCAGGCCACGGCTGCTTTTTCTTCTATCAGTTATCTGAGACATGTCAACAGCCCAAGGACAACTTTGTGCTAATTTCTCGGGCTGGGAACTCCATAGCATGTAGGCAGTGTCGAAACCTAACCCTGACCACCGGCTTAGAGCAGCCTCGTCTCCCAGGAGGCACCTCTCATCCAGAGTCCATTATATATACAAATGCTTCCTTTACCACCTGCTACCACAAAATCAGTATCTTTGTTATGTCCTACTGTGAATCATGATCTTCATTTTTTGAATATTGAGCTTTAAATCAACTTTTTCACTCTCCACTTTCACTTTCATCAAGAGGCTTTTTAGTTCCTCTTCGCTTTCTGCCATAAGGGTGGTGGCGGGTGGTGTCATCTGCATATCTGAGGTTACTGATATTTCTCCCAGCAATCTTGATTCCAGCTTGTGCTTCTTCCAGCCCAGCGTTTCTCATGATGTACTCTGCATATAAGTTAAATAAGCAGGGTGACAATATACAGCCTTGACTTGAAGTGATGGGACCAGATGCCATGATCTTCGTTTTCTGAATGTTGAACTTTAAGCCAACTTGTTCACTCTCCTCTTTCACTTTCATCAAGAGGCTTTTGAGTTCCTCTTCACTTTCTGCCATAAGGGTGGTGTCATCTGCATATCTGAGGTTATTGATATTTCTCCTGGCAATCTTGATTCCAGCTTGTGTTTCTTCCAGCCCAGCGTTTCTCATGATGTACTCTGCATATAAGTTAAATAAGCAGGGTGACAATATACAGCCTTGATGTACTCCTTTTCCTATTTGGAACCAGTCTGTTGTTCCATGTCCAGTTCTAACTGTTGCTTCCTGACCTGCATACAGATTTCTCAAGAGGCAGGTCAGGTGGTCTGGTATTTCCATCTCTTTCAGAATTTTCCACAGTTTATTGTGATCCACACAGTCAAAGGCTTTGGCATAGTCAATAAAGCAGAAATAGATGTTTTTCTGGAACTCTCTTGCTTTTTTCATGATCCAGCGGATGTTGGCAATTTGATCTCTGGTTCCTCTGCCTTTTCTAAAACCAGCTTGAACATCAGGAAGTTCACGGTTCACGTATTGCTGAAGCCTGGCTTGGAGAATTTTGAGCATTACTTTACTAGCGTGTGAGATGAGTGCAATTGTGCAGTAGTTTGAGCATTCTTCGACATTGCCTTTCTTTGGGATTGGAATGAAAACTGACCTTTTCCAGTCCTGTGGCCACTGCTGAGTTTTCCCAATTTGCTGGCAGATTGAGTGCAGCACTTTCACAGCATCATCTTTCAGGATTTGAAATAGCTCCACTGGAATTCCATCACCTCCACTAGCTTTGTTCATAGTGATGCTTTCTAAGGCCCACTTGACTTCACATTCCAGGATATCTGGCTCTAGGTTAGTGATCATACCATCGTGATTATCTGGATCGTGAAAATCCCTTTTGTATAGTTCTTCTGTGTATTCTTGCCATCACTTCTTAATATCTTCTTAATAATTGTATATAATATATAGTATGTATATAATTTATATATATATTTGCCTATAAAGAGATGTATAGACATTTAGACTATATTTATATGTTGAGAGATATTCCTAAGTTTGTTCATTTGCCTTTCAATGTTTTCAAAGATGCCATCCCTTAGCCGTATTTCTGCCCTGAGGAAGCTCCAGGTCAGGAGCAAAAGAGGCAATTGTATTCTGTCAGTTCAATTCAGTTCAGTTGCTCAGTCATGTCCGAATCTTTGAGACACGAAAGGGGCCTCCCTATCCATCACCAACTGCTGGAGTCTATTCAAACCCATGTCCATTGAGTCAGTGATGCCATCCAACCATCTCATCCTGTCATCCCATTTTCCTCCTGCCCTCAGTCTTTTCCAGCATCAGGGTCTTTTCAAATGAGTCAGCTCTTCCCATCAGGTGGCCAAAGTATTGGGGCTTCAGCTACAACATCAGTCCTTCCAATGAACACCCAGGACTGATCTCCTTCAAAATGGACTGGCTAGATCTCCTTGCAGTCCAAGGGCCTCTCAGGAGTCTTCTCCAACACCACAGTTCAAAAGCATCAATTCTTCTGTGCTCAGATTTCTTCACAGTCCAACTCTCACATCCACATATGACTACTGGAAATACCATAGCCTTGACTAGATGGACTTTTGTTGGCCAAGTATTGTCTCTGCTTTTTAATATGCTGTCTAAACGGGTTCCAAATAGGAAAAGGAGCATGTCAAGGCTGTATATTGTCACCCTGCTTATTTAACTTATATGCAGAGTACATCATGAAAAAAGCTGGGCTGGAAGCACAAGCTGGAATCAAGATTGCCGGGAGAAATATCAATCACCTCAGATATGCAAATGACACCACATTTATTGCAGAAAGTGAAGAGGAACTGAAAAACCTCTTGAAGAAAGTGAAAGAGGAGAGTGAAAAAGTTGGCTTAAAGCTCAACATTCAGAAAATGAAGATCATGGCATCAGGTCCCATTACTTGATGGCAAATAGGTGGGGAAACAGTGGAAACAGTGTCAGACTTTATTTTGAGGGCTCCAAAAATCACTACAGATGGTGACTACAGCCATGAAATTAAAAGACACTTACTCCTTGGAAGGAAAGTTATGACCAACCTAGACAGCATATTAAAAAGCAGAAATATTACTTTGCCAACAAAGATCTGTCTAGTGAAGACTATGGCTTTTCCAGTGGTCATGTATGGATGTGAGAGTTGGACTGTGAAGAAAGCTGAGCACCAAAGAACTGATGCTTTTGAACTGTGGTGCTGGAGAAGACTCTTGCCAGTCCGTTGGACTGCAAGGAGATCCAACCAGTCCATCCTAAAGGAGATCCTGGGTGTTCATTGGAAGGACTGATGTTGAGGCTGGAACTCCACTACTTTGGCCACCTCGGGCAAAGAGTTGACTCACTGGAGAAGACTCTGATGCTGGGAGGGATTGGGGGCAGGAGGAGAAGGGGACAACGGAGGATGAGATGGCAGGATGGCATCACCCACTTGATGCACATGAGTTTGGGTGAACTCCAGGAGTTGTTGATGGACAGGGAGGCCTGGCGTGCTGCAATTCATGGGGTCGCAAAGAGTTGGACACGAATGAGTGACTGAACTGAACTGAGGTTGGTCATAACTTTCCTTCCAAAGAGTAAACGTCTTTTAATTTCATGGCTACAATCACCGTCTGCAGTGATTTTGGAGCCCCAAAAAATAAAGTCAGCCACTGTTTCCACTGTTTCCCCATCTATTTGCCGTGATGTGATGGGACCAGATGCCATGATCTTCGTTTTCTGAATGTTGAGCTTTAAGCCAATTTTTTCACTCTCCTCTTTCACTTTCATCTTTAGTTCTTCTTCACTTTCTGCCATAAGGGTGGTGTCATCTGCTTATCTGAGATGATTGATATTTCTCCCTGCAATCTTGATTCCAGCTTGTGCTTCCTCCAGTCCAGTGTTTCTCATGATGTACTCTGCATATAAGTTAAATAAGCAGGGTGACAATATACAGCCTTGGCGTACTCCTTTTCCTATTTGGAACCAGTCTGTTGTTCAGTCCTTCAGAAAACCCCCCGACAGATCATAGACAAACACAATTCCTTGGGAAACAAGTTTCCCTAAATCACTCCAGAACAAGAGACCCACACCAAAAGCACTAAGTGCCATCCAGAAAGCCTGTTGCTGTGCTGGTGTGGAGAGGGGGCATGGGACAAACGTAAGTTAAAACACAACAGACACATTTTTCTTGACTAAGTGCTCTTTTGGTTGCAATAAATCTTTGACTGCTTTCCAGAGTTCTGATAAAGTTGATTCTTACAGTTTTTGTTATTTCTTTGGTGTTCCTATGAAGGGACAATTCCTTCAAGCTACCTACTCCACCATTTTGATGACACCCTCACCAATATTTAAAAAAAAAAAGAAACCAGCTGCCCCTGAATCTGTCATTGCTTCCCTAGTGACTCAGATGGTAAAGAATCTTCCTGTAATGCAGGAGACCTGGGTTTGATTCCTGGGTTGGAACGATCCCCTGGAGAAGGGAATGGTAACCCACTCTAGTATTCTTGACTGGAGAATTCCATGAACAGAGGAGCCCGGAGGGCCTACAGTCCATGGGGTCGTAAAGAGTCAGACACCACTGAGCAACATTGCAGGAGACCTGGGTTTGATTCCTGGGTTGGAACGATCCCCTGGAGAAGGGAATGGTAACCCACTCTAGTATTCTTGACTGGAGAATTCCATGAACAGAGGAGCCCGGAGGGCCTACAGTCCATGGGGTCGTAAAGAGTCAGACACCACTGAGCAACACACACACATGCCTCTAAATACCTTATAATGAAGATTTGCTGACTATTCTAGGCTGTATATTAAAAGGACACGGAGCACATACTTTCTGAGCACCAGTCATGTTGCAAGCACTTTGCTAGAATTTTTTCATTTATTAAATCATAACTGACTAGCTTGGGTCATCTGTGGCCTTGTGCATTTTTGTAAAACAAGTGGATTAAATTATCTCTAGAAATGCTGGACTGGAAGAAACAGAAGCTGGAATCAACATTACCGGGAGAAATATCAATCACCTCAGATATGCAGATGACACCACCCTTATGGGAGAAAGTGAAGTGAAGTGAAGTGAAGTCGCTCAGTCGTGTCCGACTCTTTGCGACCCCATGGACTGTAGCCGACCAGGCTCCTCCGTCCATGGGATTCTCCAGGCAAGAGTACTGGAGTGGGTTGCCATTTCCTTCTCCAGAAAGTTAAGAGGAACTAAAAAGCCTCTTGATGAAAGTGAAAGAGGAGAGTGAAAAAGTTGGCTTAAAGCTCAACATTCAGAAAACGAAGATCATGGCATCTGGTCCCACCACATTATGGGAAATAGATGGGGAAATAGTGGAAACAGTGTCAGACTTTATTTTTGGGGTGCTCCAAAATCACTGCAGATGGTGATTGCAGCTATGAAATTAAAAGACACTTACTCCTTGGAAGAAAAGTTATGACCAACCTATAGATAGCATATTCAAAAGCAGAGACATTACTTTGCCGTCTAAGGTCCGTCTAGTCAAGGCTATGGTTTCTCCAGTAGTCATGTATGGATGTGAGAGTTGGACTGTAAAGAAAGCTGAGCACCGAAGACTTGATGCTTTTGAGCTGTGGTGTTGGAGAAGACTCTTGAGAGTCCCTTGAACTGCAAGGAGATCCAACCAGTCCATTCTAAAGGAGATCAGTCCTGGGTGTTCTTTGGAAGGACTGATGCTAAGGCTGAAACTCCAGTACTTTGGCCACCTCATGCGAAGAGTTGACTCATTGGAAAAGACTCTGATGCTGGGAGGGATTGGGGGCAGTAGGAGAAGGGGACAACAGAGGATGAGACGGCTGAATGGCATCACCAACTGGATGGTCGTGATTTTGAGTGACCTCCAGGAGTTGGTGATGGACAGGGAGGCCTGGTGTGCTGCGATTCATGGGGTCACAAAGAGTCGGACCCAACTGAGCAACTGAATTGAATCTCCTTTCTAGCTCTAAGCCCATATGATCCAAAAAGATTTTGCTTTGGCTTTCGAAATGAAGCAGAGTATACTTACCATTGAAATGGAAACATTTTAGAAAAAAGAAAAGATCAATTGCTGAAAAATTACTCAGTGTTCTACCTGATGTAACTGATGATTCATGGGGCTTCTAGATGTCAGTCTGGCTAATGGTAGAGTCAGGCAATGAGCAGGCAACTGGGAAACAGGAAGGTTGGAGGAAGGGAACCAAAAAAATTAAATTCCTGTCTTTTAAACCTTTTCTTTTCCTGTTTGTCTTTTTGGCTGCAGAGAAGATAACATGTTCTGAGGTACCAAGGACTGGAAATGGGAAAATTGGCAGAAGATAGAGAAAGAAGGGAGTTAGAACTGCCAGGGAAAAATGCAGATGATAGAGTTTCTTAAATATACTTATGGATTCAAGAACTGTTGAATTATTGTCTTTTTGGCTGCAGAGAAGATAACATGTTCTGAGGTACCAAGGACTGGAAATGGGAAAATTGGCAGAAGATAGAGAAAGAAGGGAGTTAGAACTGCCAGGGAAAAATGCAGATGATAGAGTTTCTTAAATATACTTATGGATTCAAGAACTGTTGAATTACCCCATCTCTCTCTTTTTTTTTTTTTTTGTAGTCTGAAATTAAATGAAAATAGACAAGTGAGAAAAATAACTAAAAAGCTACAGAACTGAAACTGGAATGATTTAATTACTCTACCACAAAATAGCATGATCTTCAGATCCTAGTGTATGGAATAAGTGACTTTCTCAGCAAACAGATACAGTTTATTATCAAAAGTACACAAAGGATTCCTCTGTTCACCTACCTGGTGCTCTGCCAGGTAAAATTAGTCCCTATCATAGACAGGAACTATAAAAAATATATGAAGACCAAAAACTTAATCACAGGGTAGGAATGTGAAATTGGTTTGTTTTCATATTCCTGCTATTGGTATGATTTTAATTCTAACACTGATTTTAAAAATTCAAAGTCATCAATCGTGTAACAGTAATTTATGAGATTTACCAAGTGTCAGATATATATTACCAGAACCACAAAAGTCATCTTTGACTGTCTGTAGAGTAACTAAATCTTGATCAAGAATCTACATTGTTTTCACTGATCTCAAGAAGTCTTGGTTGTTATTCAAGTTTTATTTCAAAGAGTTGAGACATTTATGTCTGGCACACACCATATGCCATATACAGTTGTTTCTACAATGGCCAAGTATTTTTTACAGGTCAGGTCTTAAAATTTGAAGAAAGAAATCTCATCCTAGCACCAGCATTCATTTACTCACTCAGTCGCTCATTCATTCAGTAACTCAATGAATATTTCTTGAGGGGAGGAAGCAGCTATTTGGGAGAAGATATACAGTGGCAGGTACTGATACATGGCAGCCCTCACTTCCACAAGATTTATCCCAGTTCCCTCTGTGGGAGCTGGAGGTTGCCTACAGTGTATACTCTAGTCACTTATTTTGTTTTCCTTTGCTTGAATTCTTATTTTGAAAAGTTTCTCAGTACTTTGTTCCTCTGTTATAGAGGACAAGAATCCCAGTAACCAGAATGAATGTTTATTGAAGATTAGTATATATATGCCAGTTGCCAGGAGCATAGCAATGACTCATACAAGGGCCTTTTCATCAAAGACCTTGTAGTATAGCAAGGAGACAGAAAAATAAGCTTATAGTTGGATGGAACTATGTTATTCTCTGGGCTTCCCTGGTGGTGCCGTGGTAAAAAATTCGCCTGCCAATGAAGGAGATGCAGGAGATATGGGTTTGATCTCTGGGTTGGGAAGATCCCCTGGAGAAGGAAATAGAAATCCACTCCAGTATTCTTGCCTGGAAAATCCTATGGACAGAGGAGCCTGGCAGGCTACAGTCCATGGGGTCCCAAAGAGTCAAACATGACTGAGCAACCGAGCACATCTACACAGTAACTGAACTGAGCTTCCTTGAGTCTGCTTTCCTCATCTGTGAAATAGAAACAGTAATTCTTAATCACAGGATTCTTCTGCAAAGTTTAAATTAAATAGGTAGTAAATACATGTGTTTATTTTACAAGTTAGACTTACTGTTATGGACCCAAGAGATTTAATTCTCTCTTCAGTTTATATTCACATCACGAAAAATAAATTCATTTGGTTGTTTTCATTTATTTATTTCATTGTTTTTGGGGCTGAATATGCATAACATACTGTGTGTTAGACCACACAGCCAATTTATTGCTGTTGAGCGCTTCAAAAATTTCAAGAGAAATTATATTGTTTACTTAGAGCTCTGTAGCTCAGACGTTAAAGCGTCTGCCTACAATGCGGGAGACCAGGGTTTGATCCCTGGGTCGGGAAGATCTCCTGGAGAAGGAAATGGCAACCCACTCCAGCATTCCTGCCTGGAAAGTCTCATGGACGGAGGAGCCTGGTAGGCTACAGTCCATGGAGTTGCAAAGAGTCGGACACGGCTGAGCGACTCCACTTTCCACTTCGATATTAAAGTGGGCAAAAGAACTTAGTGGGTCAGAAAGTAAATGCATTTGTTATAGAGCCTCCCACACTTTCCTCTAGATATGGTAACTGCTATTTCTCTTCAGACTTAGAGGAAGACTTTTAAAGACAAACAATCTGGATGCTGCTTTGCATGGACCACCTCTCTCCTGATTTTCCCGATTAGAAAATATTGACCTAAACCAACACAGTCTCCTATGGGACATGTCTTCTAACTCTAAAACACATTTTCAGCTGGACACAGATATGTTAACTGCAATGAGTTAGGGCTAATCAGGAAGGATGGGAGTGTGAAACCATATGTGCCCATTTGATGAAAAAGTAGTAGGTTGAGAAGTGGGAAGAATGGGCTAGAGAAGAGGCCATAGGAAGAAGTCTAGACAGAGAGGTGGCATTTGATATTCAATAACAGATTAACAAGAGATGACATTACTATTCAGGGGAGACAATGGACTCCAGGAAGTTCCAGTCAGTGGAACTGGTTGTTCACCCATGTGGGCAGACAAAGCTCCTACATACAGGGACTGACAATTGGGCACTATTCTAAGATGCCTATATTTTAAATTTCTATATAATATATTCTATAATTTTTAATTCTTAAAATTAAAGCTTAAAGGATTCTTTGAGTATATACATTAAGAAATACATGGACAGTATGTACCAAGAGGCATCAAAGACAAATTATTTCTGGACTAAGTAAAATTCTTTAAAAAGAACTGTGAAAGTGAATTGATTTCAGGAAAAATAATTCAGAGAGAATTAATGATGACAAGGAAAAATAATAGAGGGAAGCTAAAATAAATTTAAAGTTAAAAATCATAACAGCTGTTAAATGCGTAAACTAGACTTATGAGTTTAACAAAGTTTAAATCTCCAAACATTTTAGATTATAAATAATAATTAATATATAATTACTGACAAAAATGAGTAAGAAAGCGTTGTTGTTCAGTTGCTAAGTCACGTCTGACTCTTTACAACCCCATCGACTGTAGCATGCCAGTTCTTCACTATCTCCTGAAGTTTGCTCAAAGTCATGTCCATTAAGTTGGTGATGTCATCCAACCATCTCATCCTCTGTTGCCTCCTACTCCTCCTGTGCTGAATCTTTCCCAGCATCAGGGTCTTTTCCAATGAGTTGACTCTTTGCATCAGGTCCCAAAGTATTGGTGTTTTGGAAAGCACTTACACATTTGCAAATAAAATTTCTTGTTAATCCATTCAACTAACAGATCTCTCATGCATTTTATTCAACACAGATGTCCATATTCTGTACCACATGAGCCCCTTACTCTGACCACATAAATCAATCACCCTTGACCACAGGTGCATATGTGAAACAGGTGCATCTCCTGCTCCAAAAACAGTGAATCTGTATTCTTTTCAGTGACTTAGGAGGTGGTCCAGCAAAAAGCATAGCAGAATCAGAATATACCATGTATATATGCTTTGCAGAACAACATAGATTCTTTCTCTAAAGAAATATAACCGTGACACACAATGAGAAAGCATATATTTGATGATAGTGTATAGTGAGACAGAAGCTAAAGAGACACAGAGAATAAGAAAAGCAGCAGAAGTCATGAGACAGCAGAAGAAGCAAGGAAGCAGAAGCTGTAAGAAAACAGAATCTCATTGATGTGTAGAATTGGAGTGAGGTAATTGGTTGAAAGAGGCAGGAGAAATATTAGCAGAAACATAGAGTAAATGTGTCCAGGTAATACTTAAGCACTCTAGAAAAATGAAACAAAATACATCTGCTGCTGAGATTAATCAAGCAGTTGCAGATGCCAAAAGTGCTATGTGTTTTCAAATGACATTCTAGGCTCTGTGAAGCTAAGCCCTTCCTCTATTCCCATAGCCTGGCTTTGTGGTTGAAACTCCTTTCTCTCTTATTTTCTCATGCACTGTTCTTTGAACTCCCACTGCCTGAAGTATCTAAAAATAATCGAACCTAGTACACCATGGAAAGGAGTTTGGATTTTAATCTAAAATAATAATCATAAAAGGGATTGACATTTTCATTTCAGAGAGAAGCCCCTGGGATCAATGTGGAAATATGCTAAAAACGCACAAGAGGCAGGATTACATTTTGGAAACTGTTTTGAATCATTGAAAGATTATGATGGGGTGATTGATGAACTGGGAAGTTATGAAGGGGGGTGAATGAACAGAATTTAACTCAGCTTAGGTGTAGTAAGTAAGGGAGCAGGATTAGGCAAGTTTGATTCTTAGTTTCCTAGTCTGGGTAACCAGATGGATGGTATTGCCTTTCATTGAGAATGGTGATGTATGAAAAGGCTCAGTGCCTTTCTGGGGCAGAGCATTAGGTGCCAATGAAACTGCCAGGTAAAGATGTCAAGTAGGAGGTGGAGTGTTCATATCTAGATCTCAAACAAGAGCTCTGGAGTTATAAATTTGGAAAATAAGGGCTTGATATCATGAGCTTCAGAGAGATCTAAATAACAGTTTCTTGGTTTATTTCCATAGCACCAACTTTAGGAACACACTTGGACTAGACTGTGTTACCCTAGGGAAGCTGAGACTATCAGTTCAGTTCAGTCGCTCAGTTGTGTCTGACTTTGTGATCCCATGGACTACAGCATGCCAGGCCTTCCTTCCATCACCAACTCCCGGAGTTTATTCAAACTCATGTCCATTGAGTTGGTGATACCATCCAACCATCTCATCCTCTGTCATCCCCTTCTCTTCCCGCCTTCAATCTTTCCCAGCATCAGGATCTTTTCAAATGAGTCAGTTCTTCACATCAGCTAGCCAAAGTATTGGGAGTTTCAGCTTTAACATCTGTCCTTCCAATGAATGTTCAGGACTGATTTCCTTTAGGATGGACTGGTTTGATCTCTTTGCAATCCAAGGGAATCTCAGAGAGTTCAAAAGCATCAATTCTTTGGCACTCAACTTTCTTTATGGTCCAACTCTCACATCCATACATGACTACTGGAAAAACCATAGCTTCGACTAGACAGGCCTTTGTTGGCAAAGTAATGTCTCTGCTTTTTAATCTGCTGTCTAGGTTAGTCATAACTTTTCTATCAAGGAAAAAGCATCTTTCAATTTCATGGCTACAGTCAACATCTGCAGTGATTTGGGAGCTCCCCAAAATAAAGTCTTCCACTGTTTCCACTGTTTCCCCATCTATTTGCCATGAGTGATGGGACCAGATGCCATGATCTTAGTTTTCTGTATGTTGAGTTTTAAGCCAACTTTTTCACTCTCTTTCGCTGTCATCAAAAGGCTCTTTAGTTCTTCTCTTTCTGCTGTAAGGGTGGTATCATCTGCATATCTGAGGTTATTGATATTTCTCCCAGTAATCTTGATTCTAGTTTGTGCTTCATCCAGCCCAGCATTTCTCATCATGTACTCTGCATAGAAGTTAAATAAGCAGGGTGACAATATACAGTCTCGACGTACTCCTTTTCCTATTTGGAACCAGTCTGTTGTTCCATGTCCAGTCCTAACTGTTGCTTCTTGACCTGCATACAAATTATTCAGGAGGCAGCTCAGGTGGTCTGGTATTCCCATCTTTTTAAGAATTTTCTACAGTTTTCACTGATCCACACATTCTTTGGCATAGTCAATAAAGCAGAAATAGATGTTTTTCTGGAACTCTCTTGCTTTTTCAATAATCCAACAGATGTTGGCAATTTGACCTCTGGTTCCTCTGCTTTTTCTAAATCCAACTTGAACATCTGGAAGTTCACAGATCATGTAATGTTGAAGCCTGGCTTGGAGAATTTTGAGTATTACTTTGCTAGCATGTGAGATGAGTGCAATTTTGTAGTAGTTAGAGCATTCTTTGACATTGCCTTTCTTTGGGATTGAAATGAAAACTGATCTTTTCCAGTCCTGTGGCCACTGCTGAGTTTTTCAAATTTGCTGGCCTATTGAGTGCAGCACTTTCACAGCACCATCTTTTAGGATTTGAAATAGTTCAACTGGAATTCCATCACCTCCACTAAGTTTGTTCATAGTGATGCTTTCTAAGGCCCACTTGACTTTGCATTCCAGGATGTCTGGCTCTAGGTGATTGATCACACCATCATAATTATCTGGGTCATGAATATCTTTTTTATATCGTTCTTTATTTCCACTGTTTCCCCATCTATTTGCCATGAGTGATGGGACCAGATGCCATGATCTTAGTTTTCTGTATGTTGAGTTTTAAGCCAACTTTTTCACTCTCTTTCGCTGTCATCAAAAGGCTCTTTAGTTCTTCTCTTTCTGCTGTAAGGGTGGTGTCATCTGCATATCTGAGGTTATTGATATTTCTCCCAGTAATCTTGATTCTAGTTTGTGCTTCATCCAGCCCAGCATTTCTCATCATGTACTCTGCATAGAAGTTAAATAAGCAGGGTGACAATATACAGTCTCGACGTACTCCTTTTCCTATTTGGAACCAGTCTGTTGTTCCATGTCCAGTCCTAACTGTTGCTTCTTGACCTGCATACAAATTATTCAGGAGGCAGCTCAGGTGGTCTGGTATTCCCATCTTTTTAAGAATTTTCTACAGTTTTCACTGATCCACACATTCTTTGGCATAGTCAATAAAGCAGAAATAGATGTTTTTCTGGAACTCTCTTGCTTTTTCAATAATCCAACAGATGTTGGCAATTTGACCTCTGGTTCCTCTGCTTTTTCTAAATCCAACTTGAACATCTGGAAGTTCACAGATCATGTAATGTTGAAGCCTGGCTTGGAGAATTTTGAGTATTACTTTGCTAGCATGTGAGATGAGTGCAATTTTGTAGTAGTTAGAGCATTCTTTGACATTGCCTTTCTTTGGGATTGAAATGAAAACTGATCTTTTCCAGTCCTGTGGCCACTGCTGAGTTTTTCAAATTTGCTGGCCTATTGAGTGCAGCACTTTCACAGCACCATCTTTTAGGATTTGAAATAGTTCAACTGGAATTCCATCACCTCCACTAAGTTTGTTCATAGTGATGCTTTCTAAGGCCCACTTGACTTTGCATTCCAGGATGTCTGGCTCTAGGTGATTGATCACACCATCATAATTATCTGGGTCATGAATATCTTTTTTATATCGTTCTTTTGTGTATTCTTGCCACCTCTTCTTAATATCTTCTTCTTCTGTTAGGTCCATACCATTTCTGTCCTTTATTGAGCCCATCTTTGTATGAAATATTCCCTAGGTATCTCTAATTTTCTTGAAGAGATCTCTAGTCATTCCCATTCTATTGTTTTCCTTTATTTCTTTGCACTGATCACTAAGGAAGGCTTTCTGATCACTGAGGAAGACTTTCTTATCTCTTCTTGCTATTCTTTGGAACTCGGCATACAAATAGGTATGTCTTTCCTTTTCACATTTATGTCTGAATATCCTTTGTATTGCATCTTAGCTGTCATGTTGTACACTGTATAATTCTGAGACTAATGACTTAACCTTGTCTCAATGAGGTGGTCTCCACATAAGGCTATGTATAGGACCATCTAGTTTTATGTATATAAGGCTAGGACTAGAAGGGAAAGTAAAATTTCCAGGAGTTCTGATGTATATTCCAGAAAGTCTGAGTTGGAAAGTTTAGGTTTCATGTTCATATCTTAGCTGATATTACAAGTATATTCCTTTCTGTATCCTGTAGATAAGTAAATTTAACTGGTGTGTCTATTATAGTATTTCTATTAATCTGAACATTCTATTGATATTTGTCAAAATGTAGGTTATACAGGGTGATAATTACTACCAGTGGATTGGTAGTAATTGAAGTCACTGTTGTGCATAAGATCACTCTGAGAGGAAAAATTAAGAAAAGAGAGAAGGGAATAGAATCCTTGAAAATATTAATATTTAAGCAGTAGGTGAAGAAAGTGAAAGCCGCTCAGTCATGTCCGACTCTTTGCAACCCTATGGACTATACAGTCCATGGAATTCTCTAGGCCAGAATACTGGAGTGGGAATCCTTTCCCTTCTCCAGGGGATCTTCCCAACCCAGGGATCAAACCCAGGTTTCCCTCATTGCAGACAGATTCTTTACCAGCTGAGCCACAAGGGAAAGAAAAGTCCAAGAGGAATAAATGAATGATGGCAAAATCTCAGGGATTAAACAACTAGATAACCTCAGATATGCAGATGACACCACCCTTATGGCAGAAAGTGAAGAGGAGCTAAAAAGCCTCTTGATGAAAGTGAAAGAGGAGAGTGAAAAAGTTGGCTTAAAGCTCAACATTCAGAAAATGAAGATCATGACATCCAGTCCCATCACTCCATGGGAAATAGATGGAGAAACAGTGGAAACAGTGTCATACTATTTTTTTGGGCTCCAAAATCACTGCAGATGGTGATTGCAGCCATGAAATTAAAAGACACTTACTCCTTGGAAGGAACCAAGGAGTAAGTATGCTATCTATGACCAACCTAGATAGCATATTAAAAAGCAGAGACATTACTTTGCCAACAAAGGTCCCTCTAGTCAAGGCTATGGTTTTTCCAGTGGTCATGTGTGGATTTGAGAGTTGGACGGTGAAGAAAGCTGATCGCCAAAGAACTGACGCTTTTGAACTGGGGTGTTGGAGAAGACTCTTGAGAGTTCCTTGGACTGCAGGAGATCCAACCAGTCCATCCTAAAGGAGATCATTCCTAGGTATTCATTGGAAGGACTGATGCTGAGGCTGAAACTCCAATACTCTGGCCACCTCATGCGAAGAGTTTACTCATTGGAAAAGACCCTGATGCTGGGAGGGATTGAAAACAGGAGGAGAAGGGGATGACAGAGGATGAGATGGCTGGATGGTCACTGACTCGATGGACATGAGTTTGGGTAAACTCCGAGAGTTGGTGATGGACAGGGAGGCCTGGCGTCCTGCGATTCAAGGGGTCGCAAAGAGTTGGACATGACTGAGCGACTGAACTGAACTGAGGTTACTTTTCTAGAAGATTCATAATAAATGTTCAAAAAAAGATAGATTTCCTACTTTTCATCTGATAGCTTAGAACTAGCTCATATTCATTTCTATTTAGAAGTTAATAAAAGACAGCATTAATAATAATCTCAAGGTTACCTTTTTCTACTATTTAAAACATTTATTGAGTACTCGGTATTGTATGTTACCTGCAATGTCTCATTTAGATATTAGAACTACTCAGTGAGGAAAGCACTTGTATTTTCTTTGTTTAAAGGAGTGGAAACTGAAAATTAGAGTGGTTAAGTAATTTGCTGATGTTATCCAAGTAGTAAGTGACAGGGCAGAGACTCAAACAGAGGGCTTCTTGACTTGAGATCCTGAGGCTTAACAACTAGTTGATAATGCTATGAAAGCATTGTTTATGTAATAAAAGTTTAAATTTATCAGGAATTTGTTAGTTTTCAATGAAGACAGATTTTATAGGCACATTACATTCATTCCTACATTATAGGTGTGCTGCAATTTTAAAAGTACTACTTGAGATGGTGATTGCAGCCATGAAATTAAAAGATAGTTATTCCTTGGAAGGAAAGTTATGACCAACCTAGACAGCATATTAAAAAGCAGAGACATTACTTTGTCAACAAAGGTCCGTCTATCAAGGCTATGGTTTTTTCAGTGGTCATGTATGTATGTGAGAGCTGGATCATAAAGAAAGCTGAGTGCCGAAGAATTGATGGTTTTGAACTGTGGTGTTGGAGAAGATTCTTGAGAGTCCCTTGGACTGCAAGGACATCCAACCAGTCCATCCTAAAGGAGACCAGTCCTGGGTGTTCTTTGGAAGGACTGATGTTGAAGCTGAAACTCCAATACTTTGGCCACTTGATGTGAAGAGCTGACTCATTTGAAAAGACCCTGATGCTGGGAAAGATTGAGGGCAGGATGAGAAGGGGATGACAGAAGATGAGATGGTTGGATGGCATCACCGACTCAATGGACATGAGTTTGGGTGAACTCCAGGATTGGCGATGGACAGGGAGGCCTGGTGTTCATGGGGTTGCAAAGAGTCAGCCACAACTGAGCGACTGAACTGAACTTGAGATACTTGAAAATGATAATACATATTTGAAATATTTTGGTACTAAAAGAGAAATGATTCTGTTTTTGCAATGCTAACTCCTGAGTTTATCTGATTTCTTAACTCGTGAAATCAAAAACTATTTTTAGCTCTGCTAACTTGCCTGGTTTTGGCATAAAGCTATGCATTGTTCCTAGGGCAGCACAACTTCTCTGGGCATATGTATGTGTAAAACGTTTTTCATTTTTTTTTATTATAAAAGAAATTTACAGAAGACTAGCTTACTAGCTTTACCTACTCAGCAGGTAATTGTTGCACAGTAAGAAAATTTTGGCATATCGAATCATTATGGGTTGCTTTAATGAATGAATTCCAATTGCATTCCCCAACATTAATAGACATAAAAGACTCTAAGAAGATTGATTTTGAGTCAGTTGTGCCAAAGTAACTAACAATGAAAAAATTAAATTTCAATAGAAAATTGACTACATAGGGAAAGGCACTGGACAGGATCTTGATTCTAGATTACTAGCCAGTTTTTAGGGGCTTATTTTTAAAACCTTCCTAGAAGCTCAAAAATAATGTCTGCTACATAGTCCCATATTCTGCCAAAGCTTTTGTTTTTATTTGCTAAACTCATATCTTTTAGTACAGCTGTCAAGTTTCCCAGAAGTGATGTAATAGGCACAAGTGATTAAATTGCTTTTACCACGTCTGCCACCTTCATCTACACTTGCTTTGCTTCATCTTAGAAAGGAAAAAAAAAAAAAGAAAAAAAAAATTTGGTTTATGAATTACTTGTGGTGCAAGATCTTATTTTACAACCAGCATTGCCTAATCAACATTGCTACCCACTGACAATTTCATAAGTTCCTGTGTTCTGTGCTATAAAGGTGTCATCAGCTCAGTTGTCTGAAGGTGTTCATTTCTTCATCTACCTTTAGCCTCTTTCAAGCTTCCCTCTAACCTTTCTTTGCAGCCTACTCAGCAGCTGTGAAATGTCTTGAGTTAAAAGCATTTGCCCACTGGTTTAAAAGCATTTGCCCACTGGTTTAAAAGCATTTGCCCACTGGTTTAAAAGCATTTGCCCACTGGTTTAAAAGCATTTGCCCACTGGTTTAAAAGCATTTGCCCACTGGTTGTCCCGGCAGGAATACTGAAGTGGGATCTTCCCCACCCAGGGATTGAACCTGGGCCTCCCGCATTGGAGGTAGTCGCTTTAACCTCTGAGCCACCAGGGAAGCCCCCTCTGCCTATACCCACCTAGAAACTTTCCTTTAAAAGCACTTGCCCGTCAGAGAAGCAAAGCAAACTTCCCTACACACACACACACACACACACACACACACACGCACACACGCACACACAGACTCTACTGGATCTTCAGAGAAGCAAAGCAAGCTTTCCTACACACACAACTGGATCTTCAGAGAAGCACAGCTTCCTTTTCTGTTTGTCTTTCCCTCACATGCACTTCAAACCTAACTGAAGGCTTTTATGTGGGTTCATTATTTGAGCATCAAAACACTGTTTTTAGTAGGGTATCCGTTCATTCAATAAATATTGATCATCTACTGTGTGCCAAGCACTGGAGATACAGCAGGGAACAAAATCGAAAAAAAAAAAATTCAACGCTTCTGAATTTTCATTTTAACGAGGAGACAGACATGCAGTAAAGGAGGCGAGACAGATCGCAGAGCGTTAAATAGGTGAAGGGCTTCCCTGATGGCTCAGACGGTAAAGCATTGCTTGCAGTGCGGGGGACCCCGGTTTGATCCCTGGGTTCGGAAGATCCCGTGGAGAAGGAAATGGCAACCCACTCCAGTACTCTTGCCTGGAAAATTCCATGGACTGAGGAGCCTGGTGGGCTACACCCCATGGGGTTGCAAAGAGTCAGACACGACTGAGCGACTTCACTCACACCCATGGGGTTGCAAAGAGTCAGACACGACTGAGCGACTTCCCTCACTCTAGGTAGGTGAACAGAGGAATTTGGGCTTTTACTTTGGGTAAAATGGAAAACGAGCAAAGGGTTTGGAATAGAGGGCAGTTTAATGCTCCATTTTACAGGTTAGGAAGGTAAGTGGTTCGCAGTAAGTGTACTTTTATGTAAGGGCATGCTTTGCAATTTAGGTCGGGGGTGGGGGGGAGGAATAACAGAAGGTAGGCGTTGATTTGGGGTCACTTGTTCAGAGATTCGAAGGGGCAGAAATGAGGGACAGGACAAATGAGGATGAATCCAAAAGGAAGCAAACTGTTTACACCGAAATACAATTTAATAGAAACATAAACACAGACGCAACAAGGAGTACCAGGGGCACTATTCAAACACCTGCCACGAAAAAGCAAGCGAACCTCGAGGCAAACTGTGCCCTAAGCCGACTCCGAGGCTGGGAATTGGGCCCTTGTGAGCACCCCAGCCCTGATCTGGGCCCTCCCCAAGCGTGACCACGCCCTTGGCCACGCCCTACCCTAGGGCTCGGCGCTCGGATTGGCCACGGTGGAGGCGGTGGCCGCTGTGCCCGGAAGTGTAGCTGACGTGTCCCGGTCGCGCTCGGAATTGTGGGCGAGTCGGCTAATGGCGTCGGCGAGTCTGGGGGTCTTGGGCAGACGGTGCTGAAGCTTCTCTCCAGCTTGGCTGGTGACAACCGGTGTAAGCCGAGCCTGCGTCAGCGGGAGGGACCTGCCCGCCTGGTGGGCTCCTCCGCCAGTCGGCGGAGCGTAGCAGGGCGGGGCGACTGCGGGGGCCCCTAGGATAAGAGCGGGGGCAGTTGCGAGGAGGCCGCGGGGGGCTCTCGGCCTCGCTGCCCAGGCCGGGCCGAGCCCCCGTGGAGCCCTAGGGGCCAACCGCCCTAGGGCCGGAGACACCTGAAGGGAGCTGCCTGTCGCCCCAAGGAACTGACAAGTGCCAGAGTTGGTTTGCGCCTCTCAGAAATTGGCACGGGGCTTGGTGGATCATGTCTGGCACCAACAGCCCCGAGGCGGTTAAGAAGCTGCTGGAGAATATGCAGAGCGACTTGCGGGCCCTGTCCCTGGAATGCAAGAAGAAATTCCCACCGGTCAAGGAGGTAAGCTCCGGGCGACTTCGGGAGAAAGCACGGTGAGCATAGCCGATCCTGTTTAGACCCAGTCCTTCAGTCCCATCCTCCAGTTCTGTCTAATTCTCCTTTGGCCCTCACCTTTCCAGATTTGCGAACCGGTGGGTTGTTTCACGAGCGGTTTTATAGCTTTCTTTTGGCAAGTCTGAGGCGCTTTGATTTTCGCTATAGTGTTCTGTCCAGATTTAGCACCGAAGTTCGCGCAGTGAGCCGATTCAGCGAATTCAGCTAAGTGTATGGGTACCCTTCTCTTTTCTGGCCTTTTTCAAACACGAAATTGGTTAAAGCCAGATTCAGAAATTTAGGTTCGTTGTTTCTAAAAACTAATCATCGTAGTTGTGGTACAGCGTGTGCTCCTCAGCTTTCTGGTATATGTCACTCAATTGAAAGTAGCTTTTTTTCCTTCTTGGTGTCATGCAGTTTTACTCTTTATTAGTATCATGAAGTACTAATGAATTATCCAGAAACGCTTGACTTAGGACAGACAGTGAAGAGCCACAATGACCATGTTAAGCCTTGTTATGAGCAACAATGTGCTGAGAAGTTTGGGCTTAGAGTCAGATAGAATACACCTGAATTAAGTGCTCGCGAGACATCTTACTTAACCATTTTCAGCTTCAGTTTTCTTTCAGATGTAAAATAGAGTTAAAGAATGGGTTTATTAGATTATGATAAGAAAGCTTTCAGGGGGGGAAAGCATATTATTAAAAAGGCTCAAGTTAATAATATATGAAAATATTAACTTTTAGTCACTATTAGCTTTTTCTCTTAAGATGCCATTTTATGTCTCTTAAACTTTTTAAAGATGCTACTCAATTTCCTTTCCCATTTCTGAAATAAGATAGTTAAAGCAGTTAACTGTTAAAGCAGTTATTTTACACTTATTCCTATTTAATGTAGTTTGGTATATAACTGCAATTTCATAATTAGAACTTGCCCAATAAAGTTTGAATTTTAGGCTTCTTAGGAACCTTAATTTTTCTGTACTTTGGTCTCATTATTCTCCAACAAACTCCATTTAGTAACTTTTTAATAAAGTAAGAAAATATTACCTACCCAATGATGAAAACCAGATGTGCCACTTTTGGAAAGATGAATATTATGGCAAGTTTTATTTCATTAAAAAAAAAAATTCAACGCTTCTGAATTTTCATTTTAACGAGGAGACAGACATGCAGTAAAGGAGGCGAGACAGATCGCAGAGCGTTAAATAGGTGAAGGGCTTCCCTGATGGCTCAGACGGTAAAGCATTGCTTGCAGTGCGGGGGACCCCGGTTTGATCCCTGGGTTCGGAAGATCCCGTGGAGAAGGAAATGGCAACCCACTCCAGTACTCTTGCCTGGAAAATTCCATGGACTGAGGAGCCTGGTGGGCTACACCCCATGGGGTTGCAAAGAGTCAGACACGACTGAGCGACTTCACTCACACCCATGGGGTTGCAAAGAGTCAGACACGACTGAGCGACTTCCCTCACTCTAGGTAGGTGAACAGAGGAATTTGGGCTTTTACTTTGGGTAAAATGGAAAACGAGCAAAGGGTTTGGAATAGAGGGCAGTTTAATGCTCCATTTTACAGGTTAGGAAGGTAAGTGGTTCGCAGTAAGTGTACTTTTATGTAAGGGCATGCTTTGCAATTTAGGTCGGGGGTGGGGGGGAGGAATAACAGAAGGTAGGCGTTGATTTGGGGTCACTTGTTCAGAGATTCGAAGGGGCAGAAATGAGGGACAGGACAAATGAGGATGAATCCAAAAGGAAGCAAACTGTTTACACCGAAATACAATTTAATAGAAACATAAACACAGACGCAACAAGGAGTACCAGGGGCACTATTCAAACACCTGCCACGAAAAAGCAAGCGAACCTCGAGGCAAACTGTGCCCTAAGCCGACTCCGAGGCTGGGAATTGGGCCCTTGTGAGCACCCCAGCCCTGATCTGGGCCCTCCCCAAGCGTGACCACGCCCTTGGCCACGCCCTACCCTAGGGCTCGGCGCTCGGATTGGCCACGGTGGAGGCGGTGGCCGCTGTGCCCGGAAGTGTAGCTGACGTGTCCCGGTCGCGCTCGGAATTGTGGGCGAGTCGGCTAATGGCGTCGGCGAGTCTGGGGGTCTTGGGCAGACGGTGCTGAAGCTTCTCTCCAGCTTGGCTGGTGACAACCGGTGTAAGCCGAGCCTGCGTCAGCGGGAGGGACCTGCCCGCCTGGTGGGCTCCTCCGCCAGTCGGCGGAGCGTAGCAGGGCGGGGCGACTGCGGGGGCCCCTAGGATAAGAGCGGGGGCAGTTGCGAGGAGGCCGCGGGGGGCTCTCGGCCTCGCTGCCCAGGCCGGGCCGAGCCCCCGTGGAGCCCTAGGGGCCAACCGCCCTAGGGCCGGAGACACCTGAAGGGAGCTGCCTGTCGCCCCAAGGAACTGACAAGTGCCAGAGTTGGTTTGCGCCTCTCAGAAATTGGCACGGGGCTTGGTGGATCATGTCTGGCACCAACAGCCCCGAGGCGGTTAAGAAGCTGCTGGAGAATATGCAGAGCGACTTGCGGGCCCTGTCCCTGGAATGCAAGAAGAAATTCCCACCGGTCAAGGAGGTAAGCTCCGGGCGACTTCGGGAGAAAGCACGGTGAGCATAGCCGATCCTGTTTAGACCCAGTCCTTCAGTCCCATCCTCCAGTCCTGTCTAATTCTCCTTTGGCCCTCACCTTTCCAGATTTGCGAACCGGTGGGTTGTTTCACGAGCGGTTTTATAGCTTTCTTTTGGCAAGTCTGAGGCGCTTTGATTTTCGCTATAGTGTTCTGTCCAGATTTAGCACCGAAGTTCGCGCAGTGAGCCGATTCAGCGAATTCAGCTAAGTGTATGGGTACCCTTCTCTTTTCTGGCCTTTTTCAAACACGAAATTGGTTAAAGCCAGATTCAGAAATTTAGGTTCGTTGTTTCTAAAAACTAATCATCGTAGTTGTGGTACAGCGTGTGCTCCTCAGCTTTCTGGTATATGTCACTCAATTGAAAGTAGCTTTTTTTCCTTCTTGGTGTCATGCAGTTTTACTCTTTATTAGTATCATGAAGTACTAATGAATTATCCAGAAACGCTTGACTTAGGACAGACAGTGAAGAGCCACAATGACCATGTTAAGCCTTGTTATGAGCAACAATGTGCTGAGAAGTTTGGGCTTAGAGTCAGATAGAATACACCTGAATTAAGTGCTCGCGAGACATCTTACTTAACCATTTTCAGCTTCAGTTTTCTTTCAGATGTAAAATAGAGTTAAAGAATGGGTTTATTAGATTATGATAAGAAAGCTTTCAGGGGGGGAAAGCATATTATTAAAAAGGCTCAAGTTAATAATATATGAAAATATTAACTTTTAGTCACTATTAGCTTTTTCTCTTAAGATGCCATTTTATGTCTCTTAAACTTTTTAAAGATGCTACTCAATTTCCTTTCCCATTTCTGAAATAAGATAGTTAAAGCAGTTAACTGTTAAAGCAGTTATTTTACACTTATTCCTATTTAATGTAGTTTGGTATATAACTGCAATTTCATAATTAGAACTTGCCCAATAAAGTTTGAATTTTAGGCTTCTTAGGAACCTTAATTTTTCTGTACTTTGGTCTCATTATTCTCCAACAAACTCCATTTAGTAACTTTTTAATAAAGTAAGAAAATATTACCTACCCAATGATGAAAACCAGATGTGCCACTTTTGGAAAGATGAATATTATGGCAAGTTTTATTTCAGATAGTCAATAGTTTGTTTTAATATCGATTTTCATTATTTTCTCTATGTGATCTATTGAAAGTTATAAATATGAGTTTTAAAGAATATGGCTGTTTTAAGCATTTTTAAAGAAATAGGCTATTCTGATTACAAGGAAATGCTCTCATTTAAAAATGTCAAATCCTATTTTGTAATTTTAACAATAATTTATAGAACTGGCCATTCCCAGTTCTTATAATAACATATAGAAGTAGTGATTTCTCTGTAATCATAAGCCTTTGTGGGCTAGCTTGGAGACTGAATTGCCATTTATTACATTATTTCTATTGGAAAATGCATTCAGAGCTCCACACGGTAATTTACAAAGTTCTGAAACTCAGTGCATTTCTCACCTAGGAACTTTCAATAAATCTCATTAGCTTTTTTACTTGAACTTTGACAAAAAAGGTATTTAGTAATTGCACCTACTCTGTGAGGTTATCACAAAAGTAATTTTTGATGTGATTATCTCTGATACATAATTTTGCATATAGTACATGTTTCATGGATGCAAGAACTTTGACTCCTTAACCTGTGGCGCTTCTAATGAGCTTCAGTCAGTTCAGTCCAGTCGCTCAGTCGTGTCCTTAGGACAGTTCTTTAGAAATTGAAAAATAACCTTAATTGTGTCACAAGTGTGAAACAAGACTGAAGTAATTAGCCTAATGGTGATGGTTTTTTAGGAGCGAGGCTTGACTTTCCAGAAATATTTTGATTGACTTCATTTTTCCCTGGTAATTTGATAGGGATGCATAATTTGGCTTTTGTTCTTAAAGAGAACTGGTGAGTTTTTAGTGTTATTTATTTATTTTTTGGGGGGAGCAGTAGGGGGAGGTGTGTTTGGTGGACCCTAATGCAAAGCGTTTCTAGGCATAAGAAGCTTTTCTGTCTGTATACTGGTTTGCTGGTTAACATTCTCCTGGTGTCTTCACAAACATTACCTGAAAAATTGTCATTTTGACCTACATGGAAGCCTACCCAGGAACTTAAGACGATACAGATATTACTGCGTATGTACTTTGGAAGGGTTGTCTCCTTTCGCATTACTTTTTAAACAAGGTAGAATGAAGTGAGACACTTCTTTGTTTAGTCTTTAATAATTTCTACCTTTTTTAACCATAGTGATTGGCTCTACTTTTTTAATAATGAGCTGCATTTTTTTAAGATTTCAAATCTGTTAGAAAAACAGAAGAAAAGAGTGTTGATAAAGGATAATATCTTACTGATACTTTTTTCTTATTTTTGGACTTTCTACATAGTTTTTTCCATATTAATTGGTTTCATTTATAAAGCAATTTGCATATTGTTATTTTTATAAGGGCTATGATTTCATTGTCATTTTATAGTAGAGTAATTAGATAATAACAGCAATAGTCCTTTTCTCCTCATTTTTCTTAAATATGAATTTTCATGTTTCAGCAGTGTAACTTTTTTTTAAACATAAGTGTACTCGCTAATTTGTTCTGGAATGTTTGTATAAATGTTTCTACTTTGTCTTAAAAACTACTTTAAGGCTTTGTAAAATCACTTCTATGTAATTGATATTCAGTGGCCCTCAGAGGCTATAAACTGAGGTTTTATGTTTTTAATGAATAAAACCTTTTTGGTCATTTCTGTTTGCACTACTCTGTGGAAACAAATAAGGGGAGTCTAACTGAGCTTAGAAGTGTGGTCAGAGTGAGTTTGTAATTCTTACGCTGAGTCTTTATAGGATAAGTAGAAGGCAGTCAACAGAAGGAGGTCATGCTAGGCAGAGGAAAATAGCATGTTTGTATCCCATGTAAAAGAAATTTCATACCAAAGGTGATTGGGAGCCATTAAAGCTTTTTAAGATAGTAATATGATCAAATTTGTATTTACATTACTCGAGGGAAAAATTAGAGGGGATTGAGATTTAAGTAAAGAGAGCAGATATTTTAGGGATGATTGTCTGCGTTGAGGTAACAGTAGGGGTTGATGGAAAGTTGCTTGCATTGTGGTAGATGTAGGTGAAAGACTGGGTATGGATTAGAGAGCTTTAGCAAGTAAAATTAACAGGTCATAGTGACATTTTTTATGAGATAGAGAAATCTGTGATGCCTCCCAGATTTCTGGCTTAGGAAACTGTAAATCTTTAAGAGGAGGAAATGTTTTTGGGAAAAAGGAGTAGTGATGAATATTTTAAGCTGATGTGTGACATCCAGGTGGAACTGATCAGTAGGTGTTTGAAAATGATGGTTTGGCACTTAACAAGGAGGTCTCAATTTTAGATTTAGGAGTATTGGTTATACATGTTAGTTGAAACCATAAGAATAGAAAAAATGGTCCAGGAAGAGTGTACAGAATGAGCATATCAGGGCTAAGGAAGGAACTCTGAAAGTAAGAGCATTAAAAGGGAAAGAGCCAGCTGGGATGACTAAGGTTAAGGGTATGGGAGAGAAAGGAAGTACTTGGTGAGAGCAAGGTCCCCGAGAAAGCTGGGGTGTCAAGTGCTCAAGTATATGAACTGGCTTTCAATCTGAGAAGGGACACATTATTTTCTGATAGAGGAAGGTAAGGAGAAAAAAATGGATTTGAATGTGATAAATTTGAATGAGGGAAATAGTGGAGGGATAGAAAGTTGTGGACAGTTTGGCATATGGCCTCTGTTTTCTTGGTAAGATAGGAAACAAGCTTGTTGCTAGGAGTAGTTGGTGGTGAAAGAAGTGGTGGGTCGGAAGTTTGAGGGGAGTACTGGATCATGTTGTAGAAGTGGAGGAGAAATTGACTTGGAACACTTCAGAGTCTTGGCAGGAAAAGTAGTTGAAATGATGATGGATCGTGAGATGTAGGTTGGATTCCCAAAGAAGGTGATCCAAGACAACTTGGATTGGAAGATGGAAAGGTTAAGGAACTAGTAGCTATTTAATTGAATTGGTCTAATTTAATTCAAGAGCAATGGCATTGGGGAGTGAGAGAGCTAGAAGGATAAACACAGATGGGACCAAAGGGGGCTGTTGGATTTCAGATTGCTGAGTAGTGCCACACTAAAGGATAATGAAATCCAGGAAGTGGGTGAGAGAAGAGGAAAGAGAATGAAGGTCATTGACTTGAGATGGTCACAATTAGGATTTGGATGGATTTTTGTCTCTCTCTTTTTAAATGAAGTGGAATCAGTGAAGGTGCATGTAATAAAATACAAGTAGTCTTCCCAGGTAATGTACTTTATGCTTTTTATACATTTAAGTTTTGTTTGGTAGGAGATTGTTGCCTAAAAAAGCAAAGGTTGTTGTGGCAAAGTTCCTCAGTGTCCGGTGTTTATATGCATTAATTGGCTGAGTGGGGCCTTTTGGTGAAAGAGATGCCCTCTACTTACCATGACAGGATTCTCTTTTCAACCAGCTGTTTGGGGACTGAAGCCCAAGTCAGTTGGCTCTTCTGATAGGGTGAAGATCTTATTTTCAGGACCTTATGACAGTGAATAATGAGGGCTAGATCATGCTTACATGCTTAATGGGGAACTGTTTTCCTTTAATATCTTACATCATACTACAGTTTTTTTTCTGTTGACATAGGTCAGAGAAATTAGTTTATGGTGCAACCAATTGTGTTCTTCTCATTAACATGAAGAATAAGTCCATGTTTTATTTAGTTTTCATAATTTATTTTCAAAAGTGTCAACACTACTCAGAACAGTGTGACAAGTGTGGTAGGGAGTTATAAGTCATTTAGTCAAGACTTTCCTTTATAATACAGTTCTATATAGTTGTGCAGACATGCTCGTGATTTTTTATTTTTGACTCTGCTCTTTTCTTTTTATGCTCCTATTGACTTTATTCCAGGAAGGGCACATTAAACTCCTAGGGTCTATTAAATTATTTTTTTTTCTGATAAATATTTTAGATGCTAACTTTGAGAGTAGTATAAGCAGTAACATTTTCACTAAGACATCTAGGAAAATTTTACAAGCTTATTACAATATTCTAAGAGTGTTTTATAGTGAAAGCTTTTTTAAAAGCTTTTGATTAGTCCATGACATGTTTTATTTATTTATGAAACCTGGTACCATAACCAATGAAATTTATTGTTAAAGTGTAAAGCGTATAGCTTATTTTTTTTAACTAAGATTTTGACAATTGTATTTTTGCTTTCATGAAATTGAATAGAGAGTCAAGGTCAATGAAAACATAGTTTAGTCAAAAAACAATTTAGTCAAAGAACAATGTATTATATTGTTAGCACTAGGCTTTGGTGATGTGGAAGACATAAAAGACAGTGTTTGAGGCTAATAAACCAAAAAGGAAGACAGTCTCCAAAAATGGAAATATTTTCTTCTTTTTTCTTTTATATAGTAGTAGTATTTGGGGGCTTCCCTTGTGGCTCAGTTGGTAAAGAATACACCTGCAATGTGGGAGACCTGGGTTCAGTCCCTGGGTTGGGAAGTTTCCCTGGGGAAGGGAAAGGCTACCCAGTCCAGTATTCTGGCCTAGAGAATTCCATGGTCCATGGGGTCACAAAGAGTCGGACAGAACTAACGACTTTCACTTACTTAGTAGTAGTTAGACTACTAAGTCGGAGAAGGCAGTGGCACCCCACTCCAGTAGTCTTGCCTGGAAAATCCCATGGACGTAGGGGCCTGGTAGGCTACAGTCCATGGGGTCGCGAAGAGTTGGACACGACTGAGCGACTTCACTTTCACTTTCATGCATTGGAGAAGGAAATGGCAACCCACTCCAGTGTTCTTGCCTGGAGAATCCCAGGGATGGGGGAGCCTGGTGGGCTGTCATCTCTGGGGTCGCCCAGAGTTGGACACGACTGAAGTGACTTAGCAGCAGTAGTAGTAGTAGTAAGACTGTTTGCGACCCCATGGACTGGAGTCTGCCAGGCTCCTCTGTTCATGGACTTCTCCAGGCAAGAATACTGGAATGGGTTGTGAAATGGGTTGCCATGTCCTTCTCCAGGGGATCTTTCCTACCCAGGGATTGAACCTGGATCTCCTGCGTTGCAGGCATATTCATTACCGTATGAGCCACCAGGGAAGTTTATTTTCAACCATGTACAAAATAGAAGGTTTTGTTATTACTCTTAAAATGTAATAGAAGTTTGTTTCTAAAGTGTAAAGCTTGGCAGAAAGTACAAAAATCAATGAGAAACCGCCTTTATCTTATTTAAGTTAACTCAGAGTTGAGTAAAATATTGTCTTTCTAGTAGTGTTGCATCCATGGACTCTATTGCAACATAGCATTTCAGTTTTATAGGTATAGGCAAACTATGGCTTGGATTTATTCCAGGAAGGGCACATTAAACTCCTAGGGTCTATTAAATTATTTTTTTTTCTGATAAATATTTTAGATGCTAACTTTGAGAGTAGTATAAGCAGTAACATTTTCACTAAGACATCTAGGAAAATTTTACAAGCTTATTACAATATTCTAAGAGTGTTTTATAGTGAAAGCTTTTTTAAAAGCTTTTGATTAGTCCATGACATGTTTTATTTATTTATGAAACCTGGTACCATAACCAATGAAATTTATTGTTAAAGTGTAAAGCGTATAGCTTATTTTTTTTAACTAAGATTTTGACAATTGTATTTTTGCTTTCATGAAATTGAATAGAGAGTCAAGGTCAATGAAAACATAGTTTAGTCAAAAAACAATTTAGTCAAAGAACAATGTATTATATTGTTAGCACTAGGCTTTGGTGATGTGGAAGACATAAAAGACAGTGTTTGAGGCTAATAAACCAAAAAGGAAGACAGTCTCCAAAAATGGAAATATTTTCTTCTTTTTTCTTTTATATAGTAGTAGTATTTGGGGGCTTCCCTTGTGGCTCAGTTGGTAAAGAATACACCTGCAATGTGGGAGACCTGGGTTCAGTCCCTGGGTTGGGAAGTTTCCCTGGGGAAGGGAAAGGCTACCCAGTCCAGTATTCTGGCCTAGAGAATTCCATGGTCCATGGGGTCACAAAGAGTCGGACAGAACTAACGACTTTCACTTACTTAGTAGTAGTTAGACTACTAAGTCGGAGAAGGCAGTGGCACCCCACTCCAGTAGTCTTGCCTGGAAAATCCCATGGACGTAGGGGCCTGGTAGGCTACAGTCCATGGGGTCGCGAAGAGTTGGACACGACTGAGCGACTTCACTTTCACTTTCATGCATTGGAGAAGGAAATGGCAACCCACTCCAGTGTTCTTGCCTGGAGAATCCCAGGGATGGGGGAGCCTGGTGGGCTGTCATCTCTGGGGTCGCCCAGAGTTGGACACGACTGAAGTGACTTAGCAGCAGTAGTAGTAGTAGTAAGACTGTTTGCGACCCCATGGACTGGAGTCTGCCAGGCTCCTCTGTTCATGGACTTCTCCAGGCAAGAATACTGGAATGGGTTGTGAAATGGGTTGCCATGTCCTTCTCCAGGGGATCTTTCCTACCCAGGGATTGAACCTGGATCTCCTGCGTTGCAGGCATATTCATTACCGTATGAGCCACCAGGGAAGTTTATTTTCAACCATGTACAAAATAGAAGGTTTTGTTATTACTCTTAAAATGTAATAGAAGTTTGTTTCTAAAGTGTAAAGCTTGGCAGAAAGTACAAAAATCAATGAGAAACCGCCTTTATCTTATTTAAGTTAACTCAGAGTTGAGTAAAATATTGTCTTTCTAGTAGTGTTGCATCCATGGACTCTATTGCAACATAGCATTTCAGTTTTATAGGTATAGGCAAACTATGGCTTGGAAAGATCAGTAACTTGCAAAAGGTATGCGTGCATATCAGTCACTCAGTCATGTCCAACTCCTTGCGACCCTATGGACTATAGCCTGCCAGGCTCCTCTGTCCATGGAATTCTCCAGGCAAGAACATTGGAATGGATTGCCATTTCCCTTGGAAAACCAAGGGATCTTCCTGACCCAGGGATTGATCCGTGGTCTCCTGCATTGCAGGCAGATTCTTAAATGTCTGAGCCACCAGAGAAGCCCTGCAAAGGGTAGTGAAGCTAGAAAGTGAAAGAAGTGGGACATGAATCCACATGTGCATCCATTTCTTACATCTTCATCTTGTCATGTTGCAGTCTTTAAAGCATACTTGTTTTTATCATCTTTCCCATGTATCTGTCTTGCTTCATCATTTGTTACTGTTTGTCATTCTTGTTTTGACTTTTGTAACACTCTACTTTCCTATTTCTCCTCCCTCTCTCAGTATTCCTTCTCTTTCTCTTTACATATAAGTGTATCCCAAGTTCTGTCTGGAGACCTCTTTATCTTGTGTTCATCTCTTTTGCACTTGCGTCTGCTCCCGTTGTTTCTGGCCTTACTTCAGAGCTGATGACTCCTAAATCTGCTTTGTTACCTCTGCTCTCTTTACTGAACTTAGATCTGTGCTTCCAACTGTCTGTTAACGCATTATTGATCAGGGGATTTTTGCAGAACCTAATACCTGTAACTGGCGGTTTGTTATGTAAGTGAATATTGAAACACTTGGTCAATAACATTCAGGTAGCAAAAGACTATTAATAATGTCTCTGGCCAGTAAGTTGTTAAACATATCTACCGGAGTATCTTTCACATACTTCAGATAGAACTTCTGGTAATTGAACTTATTTTTCTTAAAACTTGTCCTATCCCCACATTTCACTTGTTTTGTTAGTGGAATTTATTATTCTTGCTTACTCTAGTTGTATTTGGCTGTCTTCTCAGCTCTCTTTATGCTGTATCCATTGTCAGATGTTTCTTCCACTTTTGTAATTTCTAACGTATCTCTCCTCTTTTCTGTTGTTTCAGCTATTATCCTAGCTCCCAGGTGTTCAGTCTTATGCCTGGCCTTTGGTATTCATTAATGGCACAAAAGACCATCCTGTATGTTACCACCAGATTAATGTACTTAAACAATTCAGAAATCCTTAATGGCTACTTTGTACATACAGAACTCCTCAGTATAACATTTAATACTTTCTTGATCTTCCCATCCTTCCTTCATCACCCTCAACTTTTCCTCAAATCCATTTATACTTAAGCCAAACTCTGTTGCTTGCTCTTCATTTTCCAAATATGCCCTACTCCTTCCCGCTTCCATGATGTGGCTTTTGGTAGGTTTTTTTCCCTTTTGCTGGCCTAAAATCATCTCCTTCCATTTTTTAAAAGTTAAAATCATACCCTTAATTTAACCCATGTTGCTTGTTGATTTGTTACATGAATGAACCAGCTTTAGAGATAACGTTCTCATTTCATCCCTCATTTACTCATTCATTTATTCTTTCATTTGTTCATAAAGTAATTTTTGAAAACCTGCTGTATGCCACGTACTAGCTGGTTGCTGGTCAGGAACAGTTGCAGCTGCTGCTCAGGCTTTTCAAGCTGACATGTTTTCTTAACCTTTATTGAAACTTATTTTATGTTATTTCCTTATAACTCTTATGTTTTTACCTTTTGCTGTGGTATTTTCTTTTCTAAATAACTCCTTACGGAGTGTCAGGTTTGCATCTTTGTATTTTTCTGTCTGTCATGCTGCTGCTGCCGCTAAGTCACTTCAGTCATGTCCAACTCGTCACGACTCCCTGGGCAGCAGCCTACCAGGCTCCTCCATCCATGGGATTTTCCAGGCAAGAGTACTGGAATGGGGTGCTGTTGCCTTCTCCTCTGTCTGTCATAGTTCAAAGCATTTGTATATCCGAAAAGTACTGATTAGATACTTGTTGGAGATTAAATTTTTAAAGAAGAAATGGATACTGTATATATAGGCATACCATATATATCAGTTCAGTTCAGTTGCTCAGTCGTGTCTGACTCTTTCTTTGCAACCCCATGGACTGCAGCACGCCAGGCCTCCCTGTCCATCACCAACTCCCAGAGCCTGCTCAAACTCCTGTCCATTGGGTCAGTGATGCCATCCAACCATCTCGCCCTCTGTCATCCCCTTCTCCTCCCGCCTTCAGTTTTTCCCAGCATCAGGGTCTTTTCAGATGAGTCGGTTCTTCACATCAGGTGGCCAAAGTATTGGAGTTTCAGCTTCAGCATCAGTCCTTCCAGTGAGTATTCAGGACTGATTTCCTTTGGGATGGACTGGTTGGATCTCCTTGCAGTCCTAGAGACTCTCAAGAGTCTTCTCCAACACCATAGTTCAGAAGCATCAATTCTTTGGCACTCACCTTTCTTTACAGTCAACTCTCACATCCACACATAACTAATGGAAAAATCATAGCTTTGACTAGACGGACCTTTGTTGGCAAAGTCATGTCTCTGCTTTTTAATAATGCTGTCTAGGTTGGTCATAGCTTTTCTACCAAGGAGCAGTCATCTTTTAATTTCATGGCTGCAGTCACCATCTGCAGTGGTTTTGGCCCCCCAAAATAAAGTCTCTCACTGTTTCCATTGTTTCCCCATCTATTTGCCATGTGATGGGACCATGATGGGACCGGATGCCATGATCTTAGTTTTCTGAATGTTGAGTTTTAAGCCAACTTTTTCACTCCCCTCTTTCACTTTCATCAAGAGGCTCTTTAGTTCTTCACTTTCAGCCATAAGGGTGGTGTCATCTGCATATCTGAGGTGATTGATATTTTTCCCGGCAATCTTGATTCCAGCTTGTGTTTCATCCAGACCAGCATTTCTCATGATGTACTCTGCATAGAAGTTAAATAAGCAGGGTGACAATATACAGCCTTGACGTACTCCTTTCCCTATTTGGAACCAGTCTGTTGTTCCGTGTCTGGTTCTGTTACTTCTTGACCTGCATACAGATGTCTCAGGAGGCAGGTCAGGTGGTCTGGTGTTCCCAGTTCTTTCAGAATTTTCCACAGTTTGTTGTGATCCACACAGTCAAAGGCTTTGGCACAGTCAATAAAGCAAAAGTAGATGTTTTTCTGAAACTCTCTTGCTTTTTCAATGATCCAGCAGATGTTGGCAATCTGATGTCTGGTTCCTCTGCCTTTTCTAAATCCAGCTTGAGCATCTGGAAGTTCACGGTTCACGTACTGTTAGCTATCCACATATAATCTGCATTTCAGTCTTTTATTTGATATGTTAAGGAAAATTTGTTTGCTAGAAGCTAGAGGGTTTTTTGGTTTGTTTTTTCTTTATTTTTTAGCCCAGAAGTTATGAATAGAATTCCATATAGGTATATATTTTTCAGAGCTTTGAGATTTTTAGACTTATTACATGTTACAGAAGAAAATCTTATTGATTTCAGTGTAGTAATTGTTTTATAAGCATATTGTCCTCTAGGGACTGTTCTAGATCTATTAGGTATTCCAGGTGAGGACTTGACTTTAGGTCTTTTGATTTTACCTGAGTTCTGAAATCCTAAGTTTGCAAGGCAACGTCATACCTCCCTAGTCTCTTGAGTGCATTATTCTCCCTAAGTTGTGATTAACTTGAATCTCACATTTCTTCTTTAACTCTTATTTCATGCTATATCCTGTGAATAATTAATTTGGACCTTTGGTGAATTTGTTCTAATTTTGAGACTCTTCTTTTATAAATGTTTAAAAAAAATAAGAATGGTTTTTGTTTTGTTTTTTAAAATACAGCATAGAGGGTTTGGTGAAGAGAAGCAGTATTATTGTTACTATTATTATTTTAAACTTGTCTAGAGTTCTAGAAGTGGACATTTGCTGATTCCCTTCTAGCGTTCCTTCTCTCTTGCTTTCTTCAGTGGTAGGCTGCACTTTTCCTTAATTTTCAACTCTTTGGATTTAGATGAATTAATCCCATCCCGTGCTCCAGGATACCTTGTTTAGTTTGATCTGATTTACTCTCCATATCCACACTTCTGTTTCTACCCACACACAGTGCCAGTGTGTGCTCCTGGGAAGGGAAAGCTTCCTCTCTGTTCCTCAAGTGCTGCTTGAAGAGATCTTTTCTCTCTTTCTGGATAGTGTCATATGAAGTTGTGAGGTATAGAATGGCTGGAACTAATTTTATTGCCACGTTTTGGAGTGGCCTGAGGATTAACCTACTCATGGAACGAGACAGAACCAAGAGGATGGCAGAGAAGTGAAGCTATAGTCGTGATGGTGATGTGACTCTCTGGATCAAATTTCCTCTGCATTTTTCAATGAGAGGAGAGTAAAGTCCCTCCCTCTGTTTAGAACTTTTCCTTTGCTTATTTATAGATGTTTGTATATATCCTCAGGACTTCCCTCGTGGCTCAGTTGGTAAAGCATCTGCCTACAATGCAGGAGACCCGGGTTCAATCCCTGGGTCGGGAAGATCCCCTGGAGAAGGCAATGGCACCCCACTCCGGTACTCTTGCCTGGAAAATCCCACGGATGGAGGATCCTGGTAGGCTACAGTCCATGGGGTTGCAAAGAGTCAGACACGACTGAGCAACTTCACTTAGCTTATATATATATTCTCTGTTTGCATAAAGATAGGCATTAGTCATATGGGGAGATGAATGAAATACGTTTTTTATCCTCACAGGGCTTACAGCTAGACTGGAGAAACAGACATGTCATAGGAGAAACAGAATAAACCATAGGTACAAACCATGGATGGCTCACAGAGATGGAAGGACTTTTTGATACTTGCCATAGAAAAACAAGTTATGGAAGAAATTATTTCTGTTACTGCTCCTGGTACCAGAATGAGACACCTGCACCATCTTCATGTTGTTAGCAGTGGTTTAATTTCAGCAAAGCATTATTTGTCACATTAAGTTAGTGTTCATTTTATTTGTGAATTTGTTGGCTTTATAATTGAAGAGTTATAAAAATAAGGAGTTTATAATTTATTAATATTTATACCTACTTAAATTTGTCAGCAGCTGGGTAAGTCCATGAGACTTATTTTTTTTTCCTTTTGAAAGATGTCCTTACACTACTCAGTTTTCAGAGACACCACCAGACGTGGATTCGGGGGGCCCATTGAAGAGTGAGACAATTGAGGATGGATGGAGGACAAGGTTTTAAGTGGAGAAATTTCTTACTTTAGATTGATAACAAGAAGTTTGAACTGAGGCGTAGAAATGACACTTGAGAAGAAAAAAAGCACAAGATATGTTCACTATGCAGCCTTTGTGGCTGATTATATTTGTGGAATCAGAGAAACCTCAGATACCTGGTCAGTGACTGCATGGTTGCTGCTGCTGTTCACAAAAACAGAGATTATAGGGAGAAGAAACCGGCTTTTCTGAGGCTCGGGTGGAAGTTGGAGGTGTGCGTGTGAGGTGATAACATCTTTGAATATCTTGAATTTAAGGTGCCTTTTAAAAATATAGGGTAATAAATGCTATAGTTTAGGAGACAGTTAAGGAAAAGGAATATAATTTAGGATTCTACAGTATTTAGACAGCAATTAAAACCATAGGATTGACATTGCCCTGGAAGAGTTTATTGAGAAGTTAGGCCAAGGATATTCTGTGTTGTCTTGAAAGAGGAGTCAGCATTTCAGCATTCTATCTTATCTTTTCTGTAATGCTGGCTTCTATATTCAGAGTCCTTGGTGGGTGTGTCTCTTTGGGTCAGCAAAGAGTTTTGTGAAAGAGAAAAAAGTATTTCTTGAGAGACATTAATTTTAAGATTAACAAATATTAAATGCTGCAGTGTATTTAATACTTTGGGCTTTGTTGCCTAATTCATAGATTGCCCTTGGGGAATAGAGATTTTAGACTACCCACCATAACCTGTATCATCCCTATTAAACTCTACAGAACTGGGACTTTTTTTTTTTTTTTAATGAGGGCCAATTCAGGAAAATAACTATATTTACAGTTGAGTAGTTCCCCTATGAATATATAAGTATCTAATCTATAAGTGTCTAATCAGAGTAGGGGTTACTTTTAAAGCAAGAAGTTAAAGATTCTTCTTCACACAGACAATCTTTGATAAATAGAAGGAAATCTGAGTCTGAATACTTGCATTTATACAGGGCACTCTTGAAGATGTCCACTAGGTGAGGTATGAAGTAGCAGTGCATGAGGTGAGGGGGTCGTGATGTACAAGTGTTGTCAATAAACATTGGTAATGAAACTTTCCAGCAACACAGGGGGCCAGTGAGAATAGGGTGGTGGTACAGTTTCAAAGTTTCACAATAGAAAGTTGGATGAAAAAAATTAGGAGCTGTGAGATAGGTCCAGTTACATCTGAGTTAATAAACAGTCCTTTTGATGATTTCTTGAGTTTAAAACACTTGTTACTTTGGAACTAAAGGAAAAACACTCATTGTTTTCCTTATTGTGTGGATGTATAAAAATATTTGTTAAACATATTATAATTTAGTTATTTATACTTGTTTATGATTCATACATGGGTCAGTTCTTATTTATTTGAGGAGATCAAAATAGTGTCTGGCAAATCTGAAATCCATTACTGAGATGTAGCATCCGGTATGCTACAGGACTGATTTTGGAAACTTGAGTAGAATTCAGAAAGTTAGAACAGATTACATTGGATTTATGATGATTTATTTTGATATATGTTGATTGAAGTAGAATGAAATATTGAATTTGAGCATAGGCACGGTACAGAGGGCCATAGTAAGGAGGGAGAGAGTTTGAACATTTGAAATGTTGGTGGAAGAAAGTTCAGTGACCATAGATTAATTTCAGTTGATTTAGTAAGAAAATTACTTAAGACATTTAAAGTGGGGTGTATGAATATAACAAAGTATACATAATTTCAGTGTTATTGAATTTTTATAGTAGTAGGTTTGTTTGGCTTGTTCATCTTCATACTACATCCAGAATCTGACCACTCCTTACCATCTCAGTCATTATCACCTCAGACCTATCCATCATCATATTTTGCTTATATTATTACAATAGCCTCTTAAATTTTGTCCCATGTTGGAATCACCTGAAGATTTTTAAAAATGCCAATGCGTGACTCCCACTAGCAGTTATTCTGATGTAATTTTTGGAATGGTTTGCAACCTGGAGAAGGCAATGGCACCCCACTCCAGTACTCTGCCTGGAAAATCCCATGGATGGAGGAGCCTGGTAGGCTGCAGTCCATGGGATCGCTAAGAGTCGGACACGACTGAGTGACTTCACTTTCACTTTTCACTTTCATGCATTGGAGAAGGAAATGGCAGCCCACTCCAGTATTCTTGCCTGGAGAATCCCAGGGACAGTCAGCTGCCGTCTAGGGGTCGCACAGAGTTGAACACGACTGAAGTGACTTAGCAGCAGCAGCAGCAGCAATCTGGGCATCATGAATTTTTTAAAGCATCTGGTGTTCTAATATACACTGCCCCTAGATAATCAGAAAAATCAATAATCTTTCCATGAAGTAATTTATTTTGACTACATTTTTCTGCTAGTAGCCATGTGCATTTAATTCAAAACATTTCCATTTCTTAAAGTTTCTTAAAGTCCTAGATGTCCATTAGGCTTCTTAGTTGTAAGCAATGGAAACTAACTTGGACTGATGTAAGTGGAAATGAAGTTTACTGATAGAACATTGAGGGGCTCATAGAATTGGTAGAAGACTGGATGAAGCCAACCTTAGAAAGTACAGGAATGAGAGGAGGCTGAACAGCTAAGAACCACTGCAAAACTCATTGTCACTGAGACCATTACTACTGTCTCTGCTGAACAGTGAAGTTGGAAATTCTCTAATCACAGACAAGGGCTTCCGTGCTTGGAATTACACAAAATGACAAAGGTATACATTGTATAGCCTGCAATGTGTCATTTATTTTATGGATCAACCCACTGCTCCTCAACCTAATAACCTATAGGATGCTGAGTTCTTCCGTAATTATTTTAAAAACTTTAGTGCCTTCTACTACTTGTCCTTTAGTAAACATTAAGAGATAACAAAATAAGTGAACAAGTAGCAAGCAAGTTAATAGGAAAACTTTAATGTAATATATGAATACTTGTGTATTATTTTTGGAGGTATAGTCACCAGTTTAAGTATGAAATAGGCATGTTTCTTAATAGTAAAAATGTCTTGAGTTTCTATAATGGAAGTTATATATCAATATTGTATGTTAGCAGTGTCCAGTAGAAGTATAATGTGGGCAACATATGCAGTCCATGTGTGTAATTTTAAATTGCATTTAAAAAGTAAAAAGAAACATTTAGTTTTAATGATATATAATATTTAACACAACTCAGTTTGAGTAGCCACATATAAAGTGCTTAGTAGTCATATGTGCATGTTTAATTGCTAAGTCGTGTCTGACTCTTGGCGACCCCATGGACTAGCCTTCCAGGCTCCCCTGTCCTGTGGATTTTCCAGACAAGAATACCGGACTGGGTCGCCATTTCCTTTTCCAGGGGATCCTTCCAACCCTGGGATCGAACTCTCATCTCCTGCACTGGCAGGTGGATTCTTTACCACTGAACCACTGGGGAAGCCTAGTCACATGTAGCCAGTGGCTACCATATTGGACAGCACAGTCCTGTGGCATAGTGTAAAATGCCATATGACTGTCAAATACTGCCAGCTCAACTTAATTATGCTGAAGTGATTTAGACACCTTATGAAAACTGAATATTTTAAAAAAGCACAATCTAAAAGTAATGACAGGGTTCTTGGTTATTCATTCTCTTCTAATTCAAAGCAGTTTTACTTGAGCTTGCAGTGTTTTACAATTTTTTTGTTGTTGTTGTTGAGAGAAGTGTGAAATGGGAAAGAGAAAATCTATTTTTTCATTAGTCTTTGATTTTGTTATTTTTTATTTTCTGAAGATTTAAGTGCGAGGATTTAGGGTATTTTAGATGCAATTTTGAAGGCATAGAGAGGCAACATGCTTTGGCAGTGCAGAGTTTGCGTGAGAATAATCAAGTTAATCATACTTTATTACATTTAGTGTATGTTTCACTACTAGACTATAGTATCTGAAGTTTGTAAAATAAAGAAGATAGTAGTGACTGACTCTGTGCTTGAGATTGTATCATACATGATTTCCTTCCCCTAGATAATTCGTGTCATTAGTAAGTTTTATGTTCTAATTATTTTTATTCTTGCAGGCTGCTGAATCAGGAATAATAAAAGTTAAAACAATAGCTGCACGAAACACCGAAATTTTGGCAGGTAATTTTTTGCATTAAAAATTCAACAATTAATGAAAGTTTGACTAATGGTAAAAGTAGAATCTTAAAACCCATCAGTTTTTTTTTATATAGCATCTCTTCCTTATGCTCCAGCATGCTATCCATAATGATAAAGAACATGCAAAAGTCTCTAATTTATGAACTAATTGGGTGTCCCAGAGATGAATGCTGTACTATTCTCTGAAATCAGAAAGCTTAAAACTACTAACTCCTTAAAGGGCAAAGATTTTTCATACTCATCTTTGTATTCTCCTCCTCCTCTTGTCTATCACCTAAGATACACCTTACCCATAAAAGGTATTCAATTAATATTTGTTATATTGAAAGAAAGATTGGTTCTCAGACCACCTTCCCAGATCTCTTTTATCTTTGAAATAAGCAGAGCATTATATAGATGTAACATTTTTTTGATTGATCCTAGTTTTGGGGGAGGAATTTTCAAAAGTTTCTCTCTGGCATCCTTTTGATACTCAGTCTGCCTCCTCTTTTTCTTCATGCCTTTCTGTTCTTGCCTCTATCATGCAAAGGAAGGAAACTGGCATTTTTGAGAATCTGTTACATGTGAGGCATTTGTGCCACTTGATCTTATATAGGACAACCTTGTGAAGAAATATTCTTTTTTAATAGTAGAGCAAATTGAGATGCAGAGAGATTTAGTGGCCTAAGGTCGATCACTTGGTCAGTGGTGAAATCAAATTCAAATCCCGGGCTGTTCAGAGCCCGTGTTCTTCCTGCTGCAGTGTGCTGCCCTGGTACTGTGAGGTTTCCACACTAGCTACTCTCTTCCAAGTGCTTCTACTTAACTGCTGCTTGCTTCACTGATCCTTCACATGCACTTCCAATTCCAGTGGTGCTGTTGTTCTCAGCTAGTTACAGGAGAAAAGCAGTCGTATTAAACTGATTTACACAAAGTCCAAATAGTGAAGAACCGATATAACTCTAAGTCTCTTTACACTTTTTAAAGAAGCATACCAGTAAATTCCTAAAGGGTAGAATTTTAAAGACTATTACAAAATGAAATGAAGATGCTTGGGGCTAGTTTAAGGGTGACAGATAAGAGTGGATTTCATTTGCCACCTTAGGGTTAGGCCTACCAAGTTGCATCTGTTTCTCATAGCTCCTCTGATTTTGAGCATTCCGATGAAACACCAAAGAGTTATATAACATTATTCACAGCATTGAATAATGCTCTGTGTGCTTACTGAGTAAAGGGGTAGAGTGAAATGGTGGGTAAAGGCAAAGGTATGTGTGGTTGGACTGGGAGGATGGGCAAGTGGGTTTGGGAGACGCATGTTGGGCGGATTAGCTACCATGAGGAAATTGTTTCAAGATAAATTATGGACATGGGTGTTTTTAAGTTGGAGATATCATAGGCCAATAATATTAGAATGTCATTGCAAATATTTACTTTTGTTTCTGTCATTGCTGATATTATGGTAAGTCCTTAATTATTCTTCAGTAATAGAAATTTTCATTGAGTCTGTAGTTGATAAAGACTGTTTTATTCAGAGGATCACTGTCTGTTACAGAGTTCTGTACCACGTAAAATGTCTAATTCATACTAAGGACAAATAAAATTTTTTTCTCAGTTACTATGAATTTAATATTTAAGTGGATTGTTAATTTCATTTTAATTCAGTTAACTTTATTGCAATCAGGTTAGAACAAATCCTTATGCACATACAATTAATAATTCTTGCTTTAATAGCCATAGTATCCAGAACCATATACTCAAGGAGGTATATTAGCATTTAAACTTTTTCCTAGTGTTTTAGCTACGTATTTACAGCAGTTGATTGATCAGTAAAAATTTATGATTTTAGACCATTGTCATCTTGAAAAATCATGGGCTCCAAAGAAAAAGGGAAGAGTTTAAATTAGTCAGTGTGTCATTTCTCAAGTACTTAATTCAGGGTATAGTTAATATTGAGAAAATTTTTTTGGTAACTTTTTTTTTTTAATTTCCTGAGAAATGTTTACTCCTCTAAAGACTAGAGGTTGCCACTTTTATGCTGTAATGGATGTTAAAGATATTAAACAACTGAAGAGTCTCAAATGATAAGGGAAATATTCAGAAATAAGAAAGGTTGCTATAAAAATTAGAACCCTTAGTTAGGGTCGCTGGTCAGAGGAAACAGTACTTAGCATAGATTTTAACCAACTTGAGTTTTCTTAGATTTATTTTCCAAGGGAAGGTTATTTACATTGTAGAATAAATCTTTGCTTTGCATCTCCACTTCTTTTAAGCATCCTCCTTTAATGTTTATTTTTCTTTGTTTTCACTGCTGTCATGAATGCTGACATAAGTGGAATGCTATGCCAGGTAATGTCAGCATCAATGCACATATACAGATCATTATCTCAACATTGCCTTTTTCTTTAAAACTGCAAGTGAGAGATAGCAACATGAAGTTTTTCATTTACAAGGCCAAATGCCTTAATCTTACATTTGACTATTATATTATAAATTGTTTTTATTATCCTAGCTTGCAATAAATATACTTGAACTTGACTGAGAAGATTGGTGTTACACAGAAATTATATAAACAGAATCTGCTATTTGAAAAAAATATTGGAAATAAGGAAATCAATGAAGTTGTGCAATCTTTTAAAATTGTATATTTAACCCCTGACTCAAAACTGTAACAGTTACATCCACCTAACACCGCTTTCAACTACTGTCAGTATATAGAGAACATTGTTACACAGATAATCATTATGTATGACTTGTGTTCTTCTGTCCTCACAGTTTCCCTCATTCTTTTCATATCTATACAGTCTTATTGCTAAAAATTCTCTAATTTCAGTAACAATGAGTAAATATACTTTGGAATTTTTTTCTGACATTAAAATATTATTTATCTGCTGATTTTATTCAATATATTCTGTTTTATCAGTCTATATATCTGTGATATTTTACAAACATCCATAGAATATCCCATATAACATATTCTTAATAAATAATTATGTAAGAATCACTGGTGGAGATAAAAAGATGGGTAATATAATTCACCTACAATCTGTGTGTTAATACAAGAACTATATTTGAAAAGCATGTTTGTACCATTCATTCTGTTTAGCTTACCTGCTCCTTCGTTTACTTTTTGGAGCTCTTTGTCAGAAATTTTCCTTTCCTGAAGACATACTTCTTGAGATCAGGATCAATATCTTATTCTTCCTTACATTGCTGCTAGATGGTGCATGACATGGGAAATAGTAGTGAAGTGAAGTCCCTCAGTTGTGTCTGACTCTTTGCAACCCCATGGACTGTAGCCCACCAAGCTTCTCCATCCATGGAATTTTCCAGGCAAGAGTACTGGAGTGGGTTGCCAAGCCCTCCTTAAATGTAGGCTAATAAATGAGTCACTCCAAAATGCAAGTAAGACTCTTTGAGTGTTGCCACTAGTATATTTTCGACCTCTCTTTAATTTTACATGTTATGATTGAGTACATGAATTTTATCATATTTAAATCTTGTCAGCCAGTTAACAGAGTAATGAAGGAGACAGATTCTAAACAGAAAACTCTGAGGCTTATATGGTAAATGTCAGGTGGAAGTATAGATGGGCCTGTTATAAGAATATCAGGAAGACTCCTAATCCAACCCAAGACTATGAAGCTGAGTCTTGATCCTCGAAAAGGAGTTATCCAGGCAAATAAGGTGTGAAAGTGAAAGTGAAGTTGCTCAGTCATGTCCGACTCTTTGCAACTCCATGGACTGTAGCCTACCAAGCTCCTCTGTCCATGGAATTTTCCAGGCAATAGTACTGGAGTGGATTGCCATTTCCTTCTCCAGCGGATCTTCCCGACCCAGGGATCGAACCCAGGTCTCCCGCAGTGTAGACAGACGCTTTACCGTCTGAGCCACCAGGAGTAATAAGTAAGGGAAGTTACTTAAATGCATGAGGTATAAAACAGTTTGGTCTATTTGGGTACCTGTCCAACTACTGCCATTGTGTGACTTCCTGAGTAGCTTGATGGAAAGAGTTTGAATTAGGGAGGTGACACTTCCATATAAGTATTTTTATACTCTGTACATTACTCAGACAGCAGTGTGAAAGGCATATTTCAGTGCATCATCAGTACAAAAGGGTTCTGTCGGTAGACTGCTATTGTAACCCAGGATAGAAGATACGGGGGGCTGTACTTTATTGCTTGCTAACAGATTGACCTAATGGATCAGAGAGCTTTCTCTGCCACATAATGTGTTTTTCTTTATTCTTTTCCTCCCTTTTTAAAAAAACATTTTAATTTTTATCCTGCCTTTATATATCATACTTTTTTTGATACCATATTTTCTAATTTTTAAAATTGTTCCAAAATATTTCAGCAAGTGATTGTAACTTAGGTATGTTTCAGTATTTAGAATTATTTCTTTAAGATACATTTCTAGGAATGAAATTATTAAAAGATATGAACCTGTTCTTGAAGTTTTTCATCACTGCTTTCTAAAAAGATAAAAGTTTA
>SJYT01052474.1:54665-74830 GCA_006410635.1 Cephalophus harveyi | reverse complement strand
CATCCTTATAAGATTACTATTTTAAAAAATCTTTTCAGTCCTTGAACCAGCAAATGACTTCTCATTTTAATTGACATTTCTTTTTAATGTTGAACATTTTTCTCTGTATATATTATTTTTTCATTTTAGTTTTTTTTGGAGTTTTTGTGTTTTCTTTATCAAATATTTGAGCTATTTATATAGCAAAATATGAATTTCTCATGTTTATATCATATTATCTGCATTATTTACTTCTTAATTTTTTATTTGCTGCTGCTAAGTCGCTTCAGTCGTGTCTGACTCTGTGTGACCCCATAGACAGCAGCCCACCAGCCTTCCCCGGCCCTGGGATTCTCCAGGCAAGAACGCTGGAGTGGGTTGCCATTTCCTTTTCCAAGGCACGAAAGAGAAAAGTGAAAGTGAAGTCGCTCAGTTGTGTCTGACTCTTAGTGACCCCATGGACTGAAGCCTGCCAAGCTCCTCCGTCCATGGGATTTTCCAGGCAAAAGAGTACTGGAGCGGGGTGCCATTGCCTTCTCCATAATTTTTTATCTAGATGCTTTTTATTTTTACATAATCTAATTTTTTTTATTTGTTGCTCTATACTTAAGTAGTCTTTCTCCTTCCATGTAGTTGATAGTCGTTTTTACTTTCTTCTTGTTTTTCTACGGTTTGATATTTTTCTTAATAATACAGACTTACACGAGGACCTAGGTGTTTTTCTTTTGCTGAATTACTGACTGTAGCAACATCATTTGTTGAATAATCCTTCCTTTACTTGTAATGTACTTTTATGATGACACTGTTCATGATTTTATTTGTCCTCATATTGAATCATTTAAAATATTTTCAGATATTTTGAACCATTAAACTTTTTATAGCATTTGAAGTATCAGTTTTTCCCATAACTGGATTTTAAAGGTTTTGAGGATAACAGTCATGTCTCCATCACATTTTATTTCTTTCACAAGAGCTATAGTTTGTCATTTAATGACTGGTAACATTTTAAAAATCTTTTATTAACCCCTGTTAGTGTGATTCATAGTGGGGTACCCTAGTTTAATTCTTTTTTTCCAGGATAAAACCTGCAATTTTGCAGTGAAACTGCTCAGAGCAAGGAAACCCCTAGGATATGGGGACCTGCTGGATCTCTTTCAGGTGTGTGAAAGTGCATCATTTGATCTCACAGTTACACAATTTGGAAATAAACACAGAGTTTCAGTCTATTAAAGGAGTTGTGCTTCTGAAGGGACTTATGTAGAAACTAAACTTTTTTTTTCCCTTCTCTTCACCCACTCCTCCTCACCCCGCCCCCCACAGGTTTTGATTAAAAACCATTGACCTTTTCCTCTTTTTTCCCCTAGATTTAAAAAAAAAATGGTTAAAGCAACATACATGTTGCTTTATATTTTTGCACAGCCTTTTCCTCAATATGATCTCTAAACTCTGAACCTGTAGGAAGGTTTTTATGTAAAGCCACCCTTAAGATGCATGTAATTAAAATTACTGTTTATAAAGAGAAAGCAGCAATTGCCCAGTTAGAAGAGTAGGATTGATTTTTGATTCTTAGGATCATTATGACATTTAGAAGAAGAGAAAAATAATTAGCAACTTTTAAAAAATGATCTTTATCTTATTGTGATCTAGATCTGGTAGATAGGTTTCTGTTTTTCATATTATGCTTCCAAAAACAGAATAGATCAATAGGTTTTCTTTTCTGATTGTTGCTGATCATCTATTTTGGATAATACAGAAATTTCCTTTGATCATTATATTCTCATATAAACTGGGAGAAAAAAAGTAGGAAGGATGGATACCTTTGAGTTACATTAAAATGCGGTTAAAAATTATTTTTATTCCACATTAATTTTAACTCAGCTTGATAGAGCTGAATAGCTGTGACTGAATGTATAATTCACCTTATTTTATTCATTCTAAGATAAGACAGTTTTTTTCACATGTTAATATTCCCCAAATTAGCATGCATTTTACAGCCAATGGTTTCTTAGAATCACTGTGGGCCAGATACTTTTGTAGTTGTCTGTTTCAGTGAACTTGTTCATAGTTGTTGATACTATCACATCAGTTGAGTTGCATGCATTGTTGATATCATGTAAGTTTCGTTATTTGAAATGTTACCCTTGTTGTGCAGAAACTTCCTGTTAACATCTTACGGTAAGATCAGAAAACACTGGCATCAAAGCATGCAGAATGGGTGTCATTAGCTCAGAAGAATATCTCAGAGACAGTAGTGAAGTGCTCTCCAGCAATGAGGCATTGCAAACAGTCCAATTAAAAAATGGACAGAAGTTCTAAATAGACATTTTTTCCAAAGAATACATACAGATGGCCAACAGGTACATGAAAAGATGCTCAACATCATTAATCATTAGTGCTATGCAAATCAAAGGCAAACAAGGGTATCACCTTACACCTGTTAGAAGGACTGTTACCAAAAAGATAAGAAATAGCAATGGCCTTCTTGACCTAAAGGATGAAATTATGAGGAAAAATTGTGATTAGAAAGTATTGTATCATTGTTTAATTAGCATAGGTAATTGGCCCTGATTTTCTTTCTGGTGATATACGTGTGTCTTAAAATAATTGTCATCAGAGATTCTGTAGAAGTACACTGTGTTTCCTTCTATGGAGACAGATTCCCTTTCTTTCATTCTTCTGATGACTTTAGGCAGACAGCTTTGAAATGTTTCGTTGGTTTCTTTTAAACACTTTTAACTCTTTTTAATTTCCATTTGCATCATATGCTGTTTGCCTTAAAGAGTGGCAGCATAATGTTGTGGAAAGAGTAGTGAACCAGGAATTAGAAGACATATTTTTGGATTCTGGTTTTGCCACCTACTTATTGTGTCACTGGGTTCAGATCATGCCCTATAAACTCTGTATGAGTATTATGATACTCAAATGAGAAACACATGTTAATGTCATGAAAATTTTAAATGCAACTTGCTAGTATTTAAAACTTACATTTGTCTGAACAAGATTTAATAATTTGGAACATTCTGCAGAGTTGGGGTGGCATCAGACTTCAGTGATTTTGGCAGAATTGAATATAGCAGGATATTTACTGCTTCAGAATAGTATTTTTTGAGCTTGTCATCTTAATCACTCATAAAAATGTTTTGTGACATTGTTATGGAAATTTTATGTCTCTGGTTTTGAAGCAGAACCTTGATGCACAAGAAAGCAAGGAAATAACGCAAGGGAGCTGTTTTTTGGAGACGCTGTTCATTGCCAGTCATATTTGCCATCTCTTACCTGTGATTTATGCTGGCATATTGAAGGATTTTACAGAGCATGCTGTAGGAAATAGTGGTCTTTATTTGCCATACCATAAAGAAGCTTTGGGAGAAGAAAGAAGAGACTTTAAGTGATAAAATTAATGTTAGTGATAAAATTAATGTTAACACTAGCTTTACACTTTTAAAGGTGACTCTGGGTGACTTTCCCACAATTTTTTGAAAAACATGTTAAAACTCAAGTGTTGTGTGACTTTATTACAGGTTTTAACCTATTAAAATGATTGATGTATGCAATACATTTGAAAACAAATACCAAACATATAAGTTTAATGTTCTTGTGACTTGGAATTTTATGTTATTTATTCAAATTCCCTGAGGATGACAAATGTGAAATGTGTCTTATTCATCTTTGTATAACTATGCACTAAGTGTGTGTGTGTACTGATTTAACTTCATTTTGTAAATTTAAATTATGTATAATTCAGTTTGTGCATTTTCTAATCTTTTACATTTTTGTTGCTATTTGAAAACTTCTGAAATAACTGGCTTGGTAGAAGGAGTTATTTTAAGATTTGGAATTATAGCATGTTCATCCAATTAATTTAAAGCAATACTTCAGTAATAAGAGTAGTAATGTTATTATTTTTAATGGGTTTACTTCTTGAAGAAGAAATTAGAGCCAGTGAATTAAAGGCATGTAATAAAATTCTAGGGAGTTCTGAATTTCATTCAGAAATGTGGTAGGGTTGATGTATGTACTATTTTTAATTACTTTTCTGCTCTAGAATATGAGTTCTTACTCCTATTTTCCCTTCTACACTATTAAAGAAGTAGTCTTACTCTGAGGCAAGATAGAACTTCTGAGAAGTTGCCCTTAAAGAGTTTATAGAAGATGGAGGAGAACCAAAGGACAGAGTGTCAGGAGAAAGGCATGGGAAAACTGTATTTAAGGAGGGTAGTTTAGGTATAGAGTCTGAAGTATTTTAACTCTTACTGCTTGATTTTTATTTTCATATTTATTTTATAGTAAATGATTTTTATTAAGATAGTCATTACTGGTTGTAATTATGTGAAAATGTTCTTATTTATGAATTATGTTTAAATTTTTATTTTATATGTGTTCTAAATAAAGCATTGAAGGAGAACAGCTCAGAGGTTGTTCAGCCTTTTCTAATGGGCTGTGGAACCAAGGAACCAAAGATCACTCAACTATGTTTGGCTGCCATTCAGAGACTCATGTCCCATGAAGTGGTATCTGAGGTAATGTGAAGATTTATCTGAACTGTGCACCTACAAATCAGATCAGGAGTTTTCTCAAGGAGAGAATAAAACATACCTGGTATTTAATATAAATCAGGGCTTGAAGATCATGGCTTCATTTTCAAAGGTTGCCAAATTGTCTCATTATTAAACACTCAGTATAGATGGGCTAAATTTTGTCAAACGTTTTGGAATCTAAGAAGTCATGTGTGCTCAGTTGTTTAGTTGTATCTGACTCTTCATGGCCCCATGGACTGTAGCCTGCCAGGCTTCTCTGCCCATGGAATTTTCCAGGCAAGAATACTTGAGTGGGTTGCCATTTTCTACTCTAGGGGATATTCCCAAACCCTCATCTTTTGCATCTCCTGCATTGGCAGGAGGATTCTTTACCACTATTTCCACCATAGTTCATTAATATAGATAATTTTGAGAACCAAGCAAATTTTCAATATCAGTGATGAAGAATATCATTCATGAATTATACTTTTTTAAAGGTAGGAGAGAAAATCATGACTATTTCGTAGATTGTCTGAAGTGTTGCTCATTAAGGGTATTCATATCTAACCTCATAATGGTAAAACAGGAAAAACATTGTATTACTATGAATCTGCATCCTGCTTGTCTGCTTAACTTTGTACTTCATAGGATACTTTTTAATAGAAATGGTAAATTCTTTTGCCTTTGGTATAACATTCTGAACAGTATCAGATTTAATTGAGTTTGTAAATGTGTTGTTAATTTGAGTTGTATTTTTTCTATAACTCATTTTCCCTCTTGTCAATAAAATAATATGTAAGAAACAGTAACAGACTCATAATTTGTATATGTTTATATTCATAAGTGTCCAAATGAAATACACCCCTATTATTTTAGAAATGAGCCTTGATTTTGGCAAGGTATCAGAACTGCATGTTGCTGTTTGCCTGTATTCAAATGGTACATTTTAAATCTTAAAGCATTTTTTTTAAAAGAAAATTCATTGGTTGCAGTTCTTGAATTAGTTGAGAGACATGTATTTGGATCTATAGATTTAGAAACATGGGTTTTTGTTTATATAATCAAGAAATTCTCTCCAGGTAAGATTATATTTGGATACTTTTTCTTGCTTAGGGACCCAACATACCTATATTTATTTCTTGACAGTAATTAAAATACTTGTTTTACAGACTGCAGCTGGAAATATAATTAACATGCTTTGGCAGTTAATGGAAAATAGTCTTGAAGAACTTAAGCTGCTTCAAACAGTTCTTGTTCTTTTAACAACCAATACAGTAGTTCATGATGAGGCACTCTCTAAGGTAGGAACCTGTTTGTCCAAGTTCATTAAGTGCTTTGGGACAGTATTTGGATAAGCTGACCGAAAGAGGAAAGCCTAGTGCTGTTTGAACTAAAAGCAACTTTCCTGTAGCTATTGTGATAATGCACATTGCATGTTAAAAGCCTTCAGTGCCTTATTTTCAGACTGATTAAACAGGTGATTAAACAGACTCCCTTGGATATAGCTGACAGGCTTGGTTATGAATACAATATGGAAAAAGAAAAGTAGCAGAAGAAAAGGAATAGAGAAAGAAGAAAAACAGTATTTGTTTCCAGGTATCAATGTTGTCCACAATTACTTTGGGTGTTCCTGACAGCTCTCTTTTTCCCCCTTTCAAAATAATTTCACATGTAAAATGTATGTAAGCCAGATAACTTAAGTCTGCCCCTGAAGCAGCTGGAGAAGTGTCATTTTGGCGTTAATACTAGATAAGGCTGCACGTATGAAAGCTCTTTCTCATTCCTACTCTCTTTGAAACATATAACAACTGTTATATTATTTGTTTCATCTTAAAATTTTTTTTTAAATTGTAAAATATTTCCAAAGAACAGAAAGTACAGAGAGTAATGTAAAAATAACCTCAATTAATAGTTTATTATTTAGGGTAAAAGGTGCATTTCACATTACCTTTGCTAATCTTATGTGTCTTTATATTTACTGAGAGTTTGAATTATTTAAAAATACTAGAAGTTTTTGTAGCTTTATTGTATAAAAGAGTGGGACTTTTAGCATAGGTGATTGAAACAGCAAAACAAATTATTTGCGGTTACATCAGATAAAGATAATAACCATATTCATCAACTTATTTCACGCTAAATGAAACTTGTTTTTTTAGGCAATTGTTCTTTGTTTTCGGCTACATTTCACAAAAGATAATATTACAAACAATACAGCTGCTGCTACAGTGCGACAAGTTGTTACTGTCGTTTTTGAAAGGATGGTTGCTGAAGATGAACGACATAGAGGTAAAGTGATGAATGTTGTCTTTCCTTTTGCCTGTGGGTGGCTTTGATGTCCGTGATTATTCATTTAATGATTGTCCGCCATTGCCCTATAAACTTAGGCTACCTAATAATTAAAATACTTTAGAAAGTGTATTAGCGTCTTTATTACTGATAATGGAACCAAAAGGTAAATCTCTCACAGTTTTGTCACCTTAAGAAGTGGACCCTGCTTTCTGTATTATTTCTAATATATTCAAAATTTTATGTTGAAGATGGTAATAGCACATTTTATACAAAGTGTTGCATTGTAAGTCTTTTTAGCCAAACATTACGTATGATTATTTTGTGTTACATTTTAATTTTTGTAATTGAAATTTTAATTGGTTGCATTATATTTGTGGCTATTCTATAATTTAATGAACTACTTATGTTCTGTAGTTCAGTATTGTTCTGATGTCTTCCTACATATGTATTTCTATTTGAATTATTTCTTTAGAGTAAATTTTCAAAAGTGAGCTTCCTTATTTTCATCAAATCCTTTTATTTGTAATTTTTAACATTTTCATGATTTGAAACATTTCCTAAAAACTTAGAAACATATCCTGTCATAGAGCTTATAGATACTCTGTTTCTGTTATAATTTTTATAATTTGATAAATTTTAAGTTTTTTTATTTGTTATCCTTATTAGATGAAAAGTAAATATTTTCCACGTGATTAGTTGAAAAAAATCATGAGGTGCTGTCATCAAGAACAGCCTCTCTATTTTATGGAGTCAAGAAACAGAAGATAAAACTTTTTTAAAAGTTTTTTTCACCCCTAAACTCTTGATATTATACAGTCTTTCATATCATTTGGTGTTATTTTGGTAATAATGGTAAAATAAAAATAGCAATCCTAGTAAATAATGATAGTTCTGCCTACTCTAATAATTACTTCACTTTATCTGAATTTAACCATTAGTCAAATTTTTCACATTCTGTTTCAGGCATTTTTCATCTATTTGTTTATTAAGATATTCCCACTAACTTTTGTCTCACTTTTCCAAGGGGAAATGCAGGTGGAATTCTAACAGTTTGAAACATAAAGGAATTAAACATAGAGGATAAAACACAGCAGTTCTCCAGTTTGAATGTCTTATATACCATAATCTCAATATAATTTCTGAATTGATAGTTTGGCTGTGTGTCTAATATCACACTTAATACTTTCTAATAAGGTAGAAAATATTTAAACTTCTTTCTTTACAAGTAGTCATTAGTCAAGATTTATTTGAAATAGGCTGTCATGACTTACAGGAAATAGTATCTTGTTAATATTCAAAGAAATTGAGAAGCCCCATTCTAGGTGACTCTTGGCTAGTCAATACCTGTCACTGACATAGTACTTAATGGCAGATCAAGCAGTTAATTCTCTTGAAGATGGTGAAATTATAGAAGAATTAACTGTGGTAAATATTTATATGTTTGATATTTAGAGGTACATTCAAATGTGACATGGGTTTCAAATCCATGAAATAAAAGGACTAGAGAAAGGGGTACTAGGAAAATCATATGTATGGACAAAGATAATAAGTTTATTAAAATGAACATGAGATAGTGAAGAGTATTTTTTTTATGATATGGTGTATAAAAATGTAATTCCCAATTTTTCTTTGCATTTTGGAGGCATGGTTGTGAACTTAAAGTTTATAATTCTGTAAATACATACTTATTTTCAATATACCTTTTAGACAGTATATATGATTTATTAAAAGCACCAAGAACTCCTAAAACCCTTCTTATTTTGATTGCAGATATTACAGACCAACCAGTACTAGTCCAAGGAAATAGTAACAGAAGATCTGTCAGTACCCTCAAACCTTGTGCTAAAGATGCATATATGCTTTTCCAGGTATTTCCATTGATAAGAATAATTTTTATAATATAGTTTTGTGTGAATTTTTGATTTTGAAATTTTGTATCTGATTTAATTTTTAAGTGTTTTTTTTTTTTCACTGTCATTTTAAAGTGTCAAGAAGTAGTATAGGTTTAAAAAGAAAAAAGTAGTACAAGTTTCCTCCACTATCTGATAGTAGCATATTTCTTTGAAACTTCAAAATGCCTTAAGTGAAAAAGGCAATTACCTTAGGACACAATTACCTAATGAATGCACAAAATAAATCAAGATAAAGCACAGACACACACACAGCTCAAAGCTTTGGCAGTTTGATGCTGAGATGCTGAGTATAGTTCCTGGAGAAAGAACTTGAAGGTACCACTCTTGCTGCTGGGGGTGTGTGCAGCCTGTGTTATGGGCTGCCTGCAAAACAAACGTGGAACATGGTTTTCATTTTTGTCTTTTTTTAAAGAAAATTGAAAATCTTCAGATTTTCTTTTGGTTAAAGAAAGTCTGATTTCTTCTGGTTAAAGAAAATATGTGCTAATCTAGGTATTTTGTAAAAGCTAAGTGGTGAAGAACTTTTGGAAAGCATGTGATATCTGTCTAAAACTTTAAAGAGTGTCTGTACCTAATTAGCATGATAAAATGTTATGTTTCACTTTAAGGAAATAAAATGAGTGAAATTCTGAACTAGCTATATTAGGAATGACTAGTATTTCTAAGGAATAAAACTTACTGATAAGAGACACTTCAAACAATTTTTTATGAGCTATGAATTTTGAAAAGGACTTTGCATTCCAGCATGTGAAATATTTTATTTATTTTTTATTTATTGTTTGATTTATTTTCCAGGACCTTTGTCAGTTGGTTAATGCTGATGCCCCTTACTGGCTAATAGGTATGACAGAAATGACACGAACATTTGGCCTTGAATTACTTGAATCAGTCCTGAATGATTTTCCACAAGTCTTTTTACAAGTAAGCCATTTGTGGTATCTTGCAAGAAAATTAATCTTTCCTTTTTTTCAGAGATAGTTTTCAAGAAAGTAAGATGAATTTTTACCCCACATTAAAAGATGCAAAAAATTATAGCTTCAGACTTTAGACATAATAATCTACTGTTATTTTAACTTTTGTTGTGCCCAGGCATTTTGAAATTTTAATGTTAGAAGGAAACCCTAGAGTCTTGTCTGGTCAAGCATTTCCAAATCTAAGGGTGTATGAAGGAGCTCTTTTTATAATGTTTATAATTATATATTATATAATTATACATATTATAATGTTTATGATGTGAGCTCTTTTTATAATATTTAAGAACCTTAAAAATTGTTGCTAATTTTTGTATGCATCTGTGTGCTTTTACTTAATTTAAATGGAAAAAAGAAGTCATCAATGCTTATTTAATAAATTTAATGTGCTGTGCAGAATATTTCAAAACAGTTGATAGGGGAAAAAGTGAGAAAGAATTCAAACTTTTCATTTTGCTTGTAAGAAGCTAAAGTCCAAAAGTGATTCAGTAATTTACATGGGGTTCTTCAGTTATTTGCAGATCTTGAACTAAAATTTAGAACTTTTACCTGTACTCTTAGCTCCTTTCTCTAATATGCTGCCCCCTCAGGTCAGCTATTTGATCTTTGCTCTTACCTACAACACAAGTGAACCAAGTGCTACAAAAGTAGAAGACCCTTTAGACCAGGAGTCGGTATTGAAACCTTTACTACATGGCTTATAGTTTTTGTCCATATTAGATAACTCTTCATTGCTTTCAGTGATACTGAACAATATTAACTGAGGATTCCCTTTCTTGTATTAGCATAGGAGAAGTTAAGGTATAACTTGATTCATAGTCTTGTATAAACTGATAGTTGTAACAGCTACAACTTTTGACTGCCTACTCTGTGCTAAACTGCCAGATTCATTACATATCATACTCTCTGTAATCTTCACAAATACCTGAAGTACCAATTATTCCTGTTTTACCCAGGAGGAAGCTAAGACTCTGAGGGTTAAATAATTTGTCTAAGGGTTCATAGTTTGTGAGTGTCCTCATCCTTTAGCCTCACTGTCATTTTTGTTCCTAAATGACCCAAGTGGACTCCTGCTTCAAGGCCTTTGTACTTGCTGCTGCCTGGGCCTGGAATACTCTTCTCCCGTATAGATTGTTCTCTTATACTTTTGAGGACTTTACCCAGTGGTCAACATATCAGACAGACCTTCCCCACCACTCTGTGTGAAATGGCAGCTTCTTTTCCTGGCAGCACTCTTGTCTTTCTGACTCCTTGTCATTTTTCTTATTACTTCCTGACATATGTGTTTGTACATGAGTTGATCTATTTTTTCCCCTCATAAAAAAGTAAGTTCTATGAGGCAGGGACTTAGTTCAGTGTTGTACAAGTGCCTATAATCTGTCTCTTATACACATCTACTCTTTAAAACAATGTTGGAATAACATTTTGTCTCTACTCTGTATATTAAGTTTACTTACATAATCAACTATACAATTAATTAAAATTTGAATTATCAATACTTAATTTCTAAGGAATAAAACTTACTGATAAGAGACACTTCAAACAATTTTTTATGAGCTATGAATTTTGAAAAGGACTTTGCATTCCAGCATGTGAAATATTTTATTTATTTTTTATTTATTGTTTGATTTATTTTCCAGGACCTTTGTCAGTTGGTTAATGCTGATGCCCCTTACTGGCTAATAGGTATGACAGAAATGACACGAACATTTGGCCTTGAATTACTTGAATCAGTCCTGAATGATTTTCCACAAGTCTTTTTACAAGTAAGCCATTTGTGGTATCTTGCAAGAAAATTAATCTTTCCTTTTTTTCAGAGATAGTTTTCAAGAAAGTAAGATGAATTTTTACCCCACATTAAAAGATGCAAAAAATTATAGCTTCAGACTTTAGACATAATAATCTACTGTTATTTTAACTTTTGTTGTGCCCAGGCATTTTGAAATTTTAATGTTAGAAGGAAACCCTAGAGTCTTGTCTGGTCAAGCATTTCCAAATCTAAGGGTGTATGAAGGAGCTCTTTTTATAATGTTTATAATTATATATTATATAATTATACATATTATAATGTTTATGATGTGAGCTCTTTTTATAATATTTAAGAACCTTAAAAATTGTTGCTAATTTTTGTATGCATCTGTGTGCTTTTACTTAATTTAAATGGAAAAAAGAAGTCATCAATGCTTATTTAATAAATTTAATGTGCTGTGCAGAATATTTCAAAACAGTTGATAGGGGAAAAAGTGAGAAAGAATTCAAACTTTTCATTTTGCTTGTAAGAAGCTAAAGTCCAAAAGTGATTCAGTAATTTACATGGGGTTCTTCAGTTATTTGCAGATCTTGAACTAAAATTTAGAACTTTTACCTGTACTCTTAGCTCCTTTCTCTAATATGCTGCCCCCTCAGGTCAGCTATTTGATCTTTGCTCTTACCTACAACACAAGTGAACCAAGTGCTACAAAAGTAGAAGACCCTTTAGACCAGGAGTCGGTATTGAAACCTTTACTACATGGCTTATAGTTTTTGTCCATATTAGATAACTCTTCATTGCTTTCAGTGATACTGAACAATATTAACTGAGGATTCCCTTTCTTGTATTAGCATAGGAGAAGTTAAGGTATAACTTGATTCATAGTCTTGTATAAACTGATAGTTGTAACAGCTACAACTTTTGACTGCCTACTCTGTGCTAAACTGCCAGATTCATTACATATCATACTCTCTGTAATCTTCACAAATACCTGAAGTACCAATTATTCCTGTTTTACCCAGGAGGAAGCTAAGACTCTGAGGGTTAAATAATTTGTCTAAGGGTTCATAGTTTGTGAGTGTCCTCATCCTTTAGCCTCACTGTCATTTTTGTTCCTAAATGACCCAAGTGGACTCCTGCTTCAAGGCCTTTGTACTTGCTGCTGCCTGGGCCTGGAATACTCTTCTCCCGTATAGATTGTTCTCTTATACTTTTGAGGACTTTACCCAGTGGTCAACATATCAGACAGACCTTCCCCACCACTCTGTGTGAAATGGCAGCTTCTTTTCCTGGCAGCACTCTTGTCTTTCTGACTCCTTGTCATTTTTCTTATTACTTCCTGACATATGTGTTTGTACATGAGTTGATCTATTTTTTCCCCTCATAAAAAAGTAAGTTCTATGAGGCAGGGACTTAGTTCAGTGTTGTACAAGTGCCTATAATAGTGCCTGGCATATGGCAGGTATTTGATAAATATTTGAATAAATGAGTGGATGAACTGGTAAATTAATTTGGATTATAAATTTCTGTAGTTTGGATTACATTTTCTAATTTTGTAGGGAAAGGTTTGAAAAAATGGTTTCAGATTTATTGTGCCCAAAATAAATCTATTCTACTTTATTATTCTTGCTATAATCCAGAGGAGAAAAAAGAATTACCTTGTGTAAGATCCTAAAATTTACTTCTACAGATCCCTTAAGAAACTAGGAATAAAACTACCATATGACCTAACAATCTCACTACTGAGCATATGCCCTGAGAAAACCATAATTGAAAAAAACACATGTACCTCAGTGTTCATTGCAGCACTATTTACAGTAGCTAAGACATGAAGGAAACCTAGATGGAATCTAGAAAGATGGTACTGATGTACCTATTTGCAGGGCAGCAGTGGAAACGCAGAGATAGAGAAAAGACTTGTGGACAAAGTGGGGGAAAGAGAGGGTGGAACGAATTGAGAGAGTAGCATGGAAACATATACAATACCATATGTAAAACAGATAGCCAGTGGGCATTTGCTGTATGAAGCAAGAAGCTCAAATCCAGTGCTCTCTGACAACCTAGACAACTAGGATGAGGTGGGAAAGGTGGGAGGGAGGTTCAAGAGGGAGAGGGCATGTGTATACCTATGGCTGACTCATGTTGATATATGGCAGAAACCAACACAATATTGTAAAGCAATTATCGTCCAATTAAAAATAAATAAAATTGCTCCTACAAAGTTTTCTTCAAGAGATAAATGTTTGTTTTTATTCACTCATTATTCACTCATCCAATCAGAATTTACTAATACCTTAAAATCTGCTGGTGAATGTGTTCAATGCAAAGGATTCACTGTTTAAATAAGATAAAATTCTTGCCTTTATCGTGCTTATCAGTCTAATTGGAAGCAAAACATTACTGAATGATAAACTGTGATGAGTGCAATGAGGGAAAAGTATAAAAAGTGCTATAAAAATGAGTAACATAGGTACCAAACCTAGTGGAGAGTTGGTGATGAATGAAGGCTGTGAAGCTTTTACCTGAAATACGAAGAGTATTTAGTTGAGATAAATAGGTAGTATAGGAAAAGAATATTCTAGAGCAGTGACTCTAAGAAAGGATCTGCCTTCTCTTTTAGAAAATAAGCTCTGTAAGAGCAGGGACAAAATTGAGCTTAACCCTGAATTTCACAGTGACTACAGGACTGGAAAAGGTCAGTTTTCATTCCAATACCAAAGAAGGGCAGTGCCAAAGAATGTTCAAAGTACCACACAGTTGTCCTCATTTCACATGCCAGCAAGGTCATGCTCAAAATCTTCCAAGCTAGGCTTCAACAGTACATGAACAGAGAACTTCCAAATGTACAAGCTGGATTTAGAAAAGGCAGAGGAATCAGAGATCAAATTGCCAACATCTGTTGGATCATAGAAAAAGCAAGAGAATTCCAGAACAATATCTACTTCTGCTTCATTGTCAGTGCAGAAGCCTTTGACTGTGTGGATCACAGCAAACTGTGGAAAATTCCATGGTTTTTCCAGTAGTCATGTATGAATGTGAAAGCTGGACTATAAAGAAGGTTGAGCAATGAAGAACTGTTGCTTTTTAACTGTGGTATTGGAGAAGACTCTTTGAGAGTCCCTTGGACTGCAATGAGATCCAGCCAGTCAATCCTAAAGGAAATCAACCCCAAATATTCATTGAAAGGACTGATACTGAAGCTCCAATACTTTGCCACCTTATGTGAAGAGCCGACTCTTTGGAAAAGACTCTGATGCTGGGAAGGATAGAAGGCAGTAGGAGAAGGGGACGACAGAAGATGAGATGACCGTATGGCATCATCGACTCAATAGACATGAGTTTGAGCAAGTCTGGGAGATGGTAACGGACAGGGAAGCCTGGTGTGTTGCAGTCCATGGGGTTGCAAAAGTTAGACATGACTGAGCAGCTGAACAAGAAGAATGTCACAATTCCTGACACAAATTATACGGTTGGCAAGTAAATGCTGAATAAAACACTGAAATGTGAGGAAGTAGGCAGTCTTACCTTCTTCCAAAAGAACTTCGTGAATTATAGAACTAATTATATTTTATTAATCAAAGATGACTTCCAACTTTATGGCCTGAGCCATAGAGAATATTCTATGAGCAGCACATTTGCTAGAAAGGGTAGTATGTTCAGTTTTGAACTTACTCCTTTGGAGATAACCAAATGTACACAGAATAGTAGTTTGATTTATATATCTGGAGCTTGAAAGTAAGGTTTTGGGCTCAAGTTATAAATTTAAGCTTCACTGGCACATATGTGAGTGAATGAGGTCAACTGTGGTGATAATGTGGTACCTGATATCCCCAAGCTCTGAGGACCCTCATTGTGAAACAGTTGGGCATGAGAGGATGAGTGTACAGGAGAGACTCAGAGCATGGGGCCCAGAAAGGTAGGAATGCAATTGAGCATTCCTTTTAGGAATCAGTTATGTCAGGTGCTTCAGTGAAATTTGATAAGACTGCTAGGGCAATGTTTGCTTTGGCCACAGATAAATACATCATGATGTGTATAATGAGAATAGTTTAAATGGAGATGGAATATAGATTGATGGGGGTTGTTTAGAAAACAGCTGTAGTTAGTTGAATAGTGAAGGGAAAAAGTTAACATAAAACTTTTAGGAATTATCTGAAATATTTATGAGTTAACTAGTATGTAGAACTGGACATGGAACAACAGACTGGTTCCAAATAGGAAAAGGAGTACGTCAAGGCTGTATATTGTCACCCTGCTTATTTAACTTCTATGCAGAGTACATCATGAGAAACGCTGGACTGGAAGAAGCACAAGCTGGAATCAAGATTGCCGGGAGAAATATCAATAACCTCAGATATGCAGATGACACCACCCTTATGGCAGAAAGTGAAGAAGAACTAAAGAGCCTCTTGATGAAAGTGAAAGAGGAGAGTGAAAAAGCTGGCTTAAAGCTCAACATTCAGAAAATGAAGATCATGGCATCTGGTCCCACCACTTTATGGGAAATAGATGGGGAAACAGTGGCAACAGTGTCAGACTTTATTTTTGGGGGGCTCCCAAATCACTACAGATGATGATTGCAGCCATGAAATTGAAAGATGCTTACTCCTTGGAAGGAAAGTTATGACCAACCTAGATGGCGTATTCAAAAGCAGAGACATTACTTTGCCAACAAAGGTCCATCTAGTGAAGGCTTTGGTTTTTCCAGTGGTCATGTATGGATGTGAGAGTTGGACTATAAAGAAGGCTGAGCACTGAAGAATTGATGCTTTTGAACTGTGGTGTTGGAGAAGACTCTTGAGAGTCCCTTGGACTGCAAGGAGGTTCAACCAGTCCATTCTAAAGAAGATCAGTCCTGGGTGTTCTTTGGAAGGACTGATGCTAAGGCTGAAACTCCAATACTTTGGCCACCTCATACGAAGAGTTGACTTGTTGGGAGCCAGTGTGAGGAATCCCACCCGTGACAAGGTCATGCGGTAGGAAGCCTGGCAAATGCAAGGTCTTGTTCAGGTTTCAGGGGTTCCCCCTGAAATTTCCCGAGCATCCACCCCCCAAAAAAATAAAAATCTGCCGGCCTTTATACTCTGCTTTTCCACTCTTCTGATATTCTCTGGAAAAGTCAATTCAAGGCTTTAGTCTTCTGCATTTGAAAGGGATGTTTCAGGTAAATGCCCTCTGATAACTCTCTAGCTTGCTTGCCTAACAGGTTCCCTAGACCTCTTACAGCTTGTGAATTCTTACAGCCCCCAACCGTGAGAAGCACAAAGTTTAAAAGCATCTTAAAGAAACAGAGCCTTTTCTAAGGAGTTAAAAATTACATTGGTGAAGGTTTTCACTGTTGACTCAATGACTGCTGCCAGACCTCCATATTCTTTATCTTTTAGGCACCTGGGAGGATGTTAATCAATGTAAACGGGATATGGAAAAGGATAGATAGTAGTTTTGATGTTAGCAACACTAGACTTGAGTTTATTACTTTTCTTTGTTATATATCACTGCACTCCTCTTGTGTCCTTGCTATGTAAGAATGTAACTTTATTTAGTGCTTTCTGAGAGTGGCACCAGACTTTGGAAAAGATCAACACAAATAAGTCTTCTGGTTAACAAACCCTTATCAAAATGTTAATTGGCCCTTTTGGGCTAGAAGATGATGTCAATGATCTAAAGACTTGTGTATACAATTAGGTATGCAGAGAGAAAAGCCTGGTTTTGATAAAAGTCAGGGCTGCTGACGTCGCATAATTTTGTATTACCCATTGATCTCTATGTACAATCAAGGGTATAAATGCACAAAGTTTAAAAGCATCTTAAAGAAACAGAGCCTTTTCTAAGGAGTTAAAAATTACATTGGTGAAGGTTTTCACTGTTGACTCAATGACTGCTGCCAGACCTCCATATTCTTTATCTTTTAGGCACCTGGGAGGATGTTAATCAATGTAAACGGGATATGGAAAAGGATAGATAGTAGTTTTGATGTTAGCAACACTAGACTTGAGTTTATTACTTTTCTTTGTTATATATCACTGCACTCCTCTTGTGTCCTTGCTATGTAAGAATGTAACTTTATTTAGTGCTTTCTGAGAGTGGCACCAGACTTTGGAAAAGATCAACACAAATAAGTCTTCTGGTTAACAAACCCTTATCAAAATGTTAATTGGCCCTTTTGGGCTAGAAGATGATGTCAATGATCTAAAGACTTGTGTATACAATTAGGTATGCAGAGAGAAAAGCCTGGTTTTGATAAAAGTCAGGGCTGCTGACGTCGCATAATTTTGTATTACCCATTGATCTCTATGTACAATCAAGGGTATAAAAGATTCTAGACAATAGAGGATGGGATCAGTAGCTGGACTGATTTCCCCCGTGTCTCCTCTTCCTACTTTAATTTCAGGCTGAATTCCCATCTGGAGCAGGCGACTCATCATGTCTACTTACTTGCCCTGGCTTTTAAGTTCTGTGAGAGAGAGAGCCCAAGGCGGAGCACTCTCCGAGATTCAAACGGGCGCCGGTGGCCCCATGTAGATGATGCAAACTTCTTGTCTAAAGTTTTATTAGTTCAGCTCGTAAACCAAGTTATTCAGCCTCTTTTCTCCACTTAATTTTCCTACTATACTATCTCTTTCTAATCTAATCTTATATTAATAAATAAATAAGTTTTCCTTGCCGACGCCGTCCACCCTTCGAATCACTCTGGATCCACCGGGGCTGGACCCCGGCATTGACTCATTGGAAAAGACTCTGATGCTGGGAGGGATTGGGGGCAGGAGGATACGGAGATGACAGAGGATGAGATGGCTGGATGGCATCACCGACTCGATACACATGAGTTTGAGTGAACTCTGGGAGTTAGTGGGTGATGGACAGGGAGGCCTGGTGTGCTGCAATTCATAGGGTCACAGAGTTGGACACGAGTGAGCAACTGAACTGAACTGAAGACTATTAGCAAAGTATAAAAAATGGACTTAACTATGCTTTTCATTTTGTCAGTCAGTGAAACTACTATAGATGTGAAAGTAGAATTTCAAATCACATCACTTAAAAAATTTATTTTTAAAATTTATTTTTGGGGGGCTACACTGGGTCTTCATTGCTGTGTGTGGGCCTTCTCCAGTTACAGTGAGCATGGGCTACTCCATGGCAGTGCACGAGCTTCTCACTGCAGTCGTTCTCTTGTGGCGCACAGGCTTTCGGGCATGTAGCCTCAGTAGTTGTGGTACACAGGCTTTGTTGTTCCATGGCATGTGGGATCTTCCTGGACTGGAGACTGAACTCGTATTTCCTGCATGGTGGGCAGATTCCTTGACACTGAGCCACCAGGAACACCCTCCATAAGATCTACTTTTAGGGGGGAAGAATTAAAAGTACATTAAAATGAATTTAAAATCTAGAAGGATATATATTTGGAGTCAACAGTGACTCACTAACTTATCTCTGGGAGATACTAAGCAAAACTTTTATTTTTATTTTTTTACTTCTCTGTGTTTTCTTTCCTTTTTTCTGCTTAGTGAACCTGTATTTTTTCTTGAATTAATCTGATTTTTTAAAAGATACATTTTACAAATTAAAAAAATCTACTCTGTGCCTTATCTTTCCTTTTCTGTAAGATTAAAGGATTGGATTGGTTGATTTTTATTTTTGTATCTTTGTTCTTGGCCTCAGTGAAACTGAGTTGCTTAAAACAACAGACTAATTTTTATATTTGAGGTTAAACATTGACTGTAGACTGGACCTTTTTTTGTCAGTATAGTAAGACTACTTTTGGGTAATAAATTGAGCAAATTAACAAGGGAGGTTTTCTGCATAATATGTCATAATTACAAATAATATTTAAGAATTCTCTAAGATTCTCAGACTTTAAAATAATTATGCTTGTGAGAAGATGTGTATAAGAGACAGCCTCTTGTGATAAAGCTCTTTTCTCCAAATATAAAATTCAGACAAGGTTCCAGCACTTCATCTTCTCCAGCACCAGTTGAAAAACCGTATTTTCCTATCTGCATGCGTTTGCTGAGAGTAGTATCTGTTCTGATTAAGCAGTTTTACAGTCTTTTGGTAAGTGCTAATTTTCATATGTGTTTATATAATTGCATGAAGCCTCTTCTGCAAAGATATCTTATTATAGTGTATTTAGCTACTTCAGTTAAGCAAACTTTTTTTTTTTTTTTTTTTTCCTATCTGCATGCGTTTGCTGAGAGTAGTATCTGTTCTGATTAAGCAGTTTTACAGTCTTTTGGTAAGTGCTAATTTTCATATGTGTTTATATAATTGCATGAAGCCTCTTCTGCAAAGATATCTTATTATAGTGTATTTAGCTACTTCAGTTAAGCAAACTTTTTTTTTTTTTTTTTTGAGTACTTATAGGTAATCTCCAAGGTATTTGAAAATTCATTCTTTCTTTCTTAAATCTCTCTTATGTTTATGTGGTATTTTATACTCCATAACCCCACTGCATTTTATACCTTGTTATTTTCTTAGTTCTTGTTTTTTCTTCTCTCCAAGGCTGCCAGTGCCAAATTTTTTTTAATACCATCATACATATGACCTGTTATAAAATTTGGTGAATTGTAGCATTCAAAATTAATTTTTATTTTCAGTCCAATATTGTATCTATTTTGCATACATTTTTGGATGCAAGATGTATTGTGATATTCTTGATCATAATTCTATCTAATGATTGACTCTTAAATATTGAAATAATATTTTTCAGAGAAAATGGTATATTATGGTATATCTTTAAAATTTTCTG
>SJYT01052474.1:0-54324 GCA_006410635.1 Cephalophus harveyi | reverse complement strand
ACTATTATATCATATAAATAGTTTATACTAAATTCTATGGAAACTTTAAGAAAATTTTTTTTTCTATATTTATGGTACACTTATAGATTTTCTTTTCATAGTCCAAATCCATTTATGTAAAATGCATTTTGAAATAATCTTTATAAGCACTGTAGTTATAATTATTTCTGGCCACATGAGATATATCTGTAAAGTATTTAATATATTGCTTGGAAATGCTGTAGATAAATTAAGTCATTTCAGAATGTGTTGCTATTTAGGGAACTGTAAACTATCAGGGTTTGGTGCCAAGGGTTTAAGGGTCTTTTGGTGTACTCATCATTGTTGGCTTGGACTGTTTTGTTCTAACTTTATAAAAATTACAATCATTGTTCCCCACAAATGTAAGTATTTGATATAATTTCCAATAATTATACTTAATTGATAAACCAAGACTTTTTGTCTAATTATGTACAGTTAAAATGGAGGGAAATTCTCTGAGTCTTTATATTGTTTGGTGGTGGTGGTTTAGTCACTAAGTTGTGTCTGGTCTTGCGACCCCACGGACTATAGCCTGCCAGGCTCCTCTGTCCATGGGATTCTCCAGGCAAGAATACTGGAGTGGGTTGCCATTTCCTTCTCTAGGGGATCTTCCCAACCTAGGAATCGAACCCTGGTCTCCTGCATTGCAGGCAGATTTTTTACCGACTGAGCTAGGAGGGAGCCTTAACTTTTAGAAATTTGGAAAGGTCCATCAGCATTTGCTGAAACTTAAAGATAGTTTCTCTAAAGATGGAAAGCTTAGTTGTTGTATTTTCTGTATTTGTCTCAGCCCACAAATAAACTTAAAAAAAATGTAAACTGGAGTGACAAGTGATAGAATAGGAAGCTCTAGGTACTCTATCCCCTACAGAGACACCAACTTTAAAACATACAGAACAGATTGCCTTCATGTGAACTTTAGAAACCAGCTTAGAAATTATAGCGTCTCAGTCAGGTTTAAGGCCAAGATAAGTTCATTAGAGTGGGTAAGAAAGCCCAGTGCACTTACCTGCCATACCCTATCCCACCCCTGGCATAGCATGGTATGATCAAGAGAAAATGCCCAACTTAGGGATTTTCCTTCATGTAAAAAAGGGTGAAATGTGCAACCAATATCCTGACTTTTGGGATACTGCTCAAGGAACTGATTTTTGTCTTAGCTGACTCTTAGACGCTGACAAGAAAGGCCGCAACATATTTGGCTGCCAGGGGTCTGCTGAGAACAAAGGCAAACCTTGTGGCTTGCAGTACCAGGGAGATTATAGTATAACACAAACACCAGTTCAGTTCAGTCACTCAGTTGTGTCTGACTCTTTGCAATCCCATGGACTACAGCACATGAGGCTTCCCTGTTTATCACCAACTTCCAGAGCTTGCTCAAACTCATGTCCATCGAATTGGTGATGCCATCCTACCGTCTCATTGTCTGTCGTCCCCTTCTCCTGCCTTCAGTCTTGTCTAATATCAGGGTCTTTTTCCAGTGAATCACTTCTCATCATGTGGCCAAGTATTGGAGATTACACACAAACCCAGAGAACACACTTTGACAGAAAAAGCTAGAGGGGACCCCAAAATCTCTAGCTGGGCTGATTGATAAAGATCTTTTCCTGTACAGAAACAATGCATAAAGAGTAAAGAGTTGGCTGTTTTTTCAAATACCCAAATTTGAACAGAAAATAAGAATAGTTACAAATAAATAGGAAAACATGGCCCATAGGAGGAAGATAAATTTATAGAAATTGTCCTTAAAGAAATGGCAATCAGAACTTTCCTGGTGGTCCAGTGGTTAAGAATCTGACTGCCAGTGCAGGGGACCATGGTTTGATCCCTGATCTGGGAAGATTCCACATGCTGGGGTCAACTAAATCTGTGCACTGCAACTTTTAAAGCCTACATGCCTTAGAGCCAATTTTCCACAACAAGAGAAATTGCCTCAATGAGAACCCTGTGCACCACAACTAGAGATCACCTCTGCTCACTGCAACTAGAGAAAGCCTGCTTACTGCAACAAAAACCCAGCACAGCCAAAATAAATAAGAAATGGAGATCAGTGAGTTGCCCAACAGAGAATTCAAACTAACTATCATGAAAATGCTTTAATAGCTGAAAGAGAACATGGAAAACTAGTCAGAAAAATGGTATATGAACGAAATATCAGTGAAGAGAGAAACTAAAAAAGAACCCAAACAGATTCTGAATTTGAAAAATACAGTAACTCAATTGGAAAAAACTCACTAGAGAAGATAGCAGACTGGATCAAGTAGAGAAAGAATGAGCAAAGTTGAAGACAGTTTATTTGAAATTATCAAGTCAGAGGAGCCAAAGAAAAAGAAATGAGCAGACCCTATGGGACACCATCAAGTAGACCAATATATGCACATCTGAGAAAGATATGCCGTGTTTTACTTTCACACTCACAATACCTCTATAACCAAATGCGTGAATATTTTCCCCACACTGACCATTCTATGACAGCCAGGTGTCCTACATTTGAGTTGTATTCTGACATCTACCAGAGTTAGCAAAGGCCTCACAGCTGGTGCTTCTGGTAAAGAACTTGCCTGTCAGTGCAGGAGATGTAAGAGACGTGAGTTCAATCCTTGGGTCTGGAAGATCCCCTGGAGGAGGAAATGGCAACTCACTCCAGTATTCTTTCCTGGAGAATCTTTATGGACAGAGGAGCCTGGGAGGCCACAGTCCATAGGGTCACAAAGTCAGACACGACTGAAGCAACTTAGCATGTACCATGCATTAAGGTATCAGTCCAACGAGGCTGGCCCCTGTATTAGATGCTATTCCCAAGTAGTGGATCTCCAGGTTACCAACTAGTTCTGTGTAACTTGGCTGCAAATTGGAGGTTCCTATGACCCCCTTTTGGGATTTGATAAGTTGATAAAGTGACTCACAGAACCCAGGGAAACATTTTACTACTGCTGATTTATTACAAAGGACATTTTAAAATGCCAGTGAACAGGCAGATGAAAACATACCTAGGGTGATGTCTCCATATTTGGGGGATTTTTATGGAGGTTTTATCATGTAGGCATGATTGGTTATTAACTCAATTTCCATCTATCTCCCCACTCCAGAGAATGGAGGGTGGGGATGAAAGTACCAAGCTTGCTAATCATGGCTAGTCTCTCTGGTAACCAAGCTCTATCCCAGAGTTCACTGAGAGTTGCCTGTTAGAACAAAAGATAATCCTGTTACCCAGGAAATTCCGAGGGATTTAGAAGTTCTGTGTCAGGAACTTGGGTCAGAGATCAGTTGTTAGAACAAAAAATGGTCCTAGCCACCTATATTTACAAGGGTTTTAGGAGCCCTCCTAAAATCAGGGGTGGAGAACCCAGTCTTTTTCCTGTTCTCTTAAAACATATATGTTTAATGCATTATGGGAGTTTTAGATGAGAGAAAGGAGCAGAGAGCCTATTTGAACTAATAGTTGAAACTGCAGATTTGAAGAAGGAACATAAAATTCATGAAGCTCACAAAATTCCCACTGGGAGGATTAATTCAAGAAACAAACTGAGACACATTATAATCAAGCTGTCAAAAGTCACAGACAAGGAAAACATTTAAAGCAGAAAACGAAAAGTGACTATTCATGTGCAAAGGGAGCTTTCATAAGATTTTCGGCAGACTTCTCAGCAGAAACCTTGCCAGCCAGAAGAGGATGGGATGATATATTCACAGTACTGAAAGAAAAACTGTCTGTCAAGAATACTGTATCCAGAAAAACTTTCCTTCAAAATTGAAGGAGAAATGAAGTCTTTGCCTGATGAACAAATGCAGAGAGTTTATTATCTGTGACTATACCAAATATATGTCACTTCACTATTGATTCCCTAAATATTATCAGAGTTGTCTTCGGAGGGCTTCTCTCTCTTCCCTCTCTAAAATGCAGGTTTTAAATAAGATAAGGCTTTAGGAAGAGAAGACATTTCTCCCTTTCTTTTTCATATCCACTAGTCAGTAATGGAGAACCCAGTCTTTTTCCTGTTCTCCACAATAAGGCAGCATTCTTACATCTTCACCATGACAAATGCTGAATTCACATTTTGTTTCTGTTCCCAAGTCAGGAATTACCAGCTTAATTATATTTTATTTTTATGAAACTTGATGCTGAATTTTATCCCTTCAAAATTTATATTTTGAAACCCCATTGTGATCATATTTGGAGATGTGACCTTTGGGAGATAATTAGGTTTAGATGAGGTCATGAAGGTAGGATTCCCATGATAGAATTAGTGAGCTTATACAAAGTGTTACTGGAGAGCATTCTCTCTCTGCTATGTGAAGACACAGTAGTAAGGCAGGAATCTGCAAGTGAGGAAGAGAGCTCTCACCAAAACTTGACCATGCTGACACCCTGATTTCAGACTTCCAGCCTCTAGAACCGTGAGAAATAAATTTCTGTTGTCTAAACCACCCAGATACTTTGTTACGGCAGCTTGAGCAGACTAAGTTACTTGGTTTCTGTCCACCAGTTCTGTTATCTTGCAGTTCATCCAGTGACTTTTTCAGAGCTATAGAAATCTTATTTTTAGGAATTTCCGTTTTGGATGAAATTTATGTTATTGAATAGAATATATTCTGGATATTACAAAGTACTTTGCATTTATTAATTTATTTGGAGTTTACTACAACTCTATAAAGCAGACATTTGTATTTCTATTTTACAGATGAAAAAATGAGGCTCAGCGTATTTATGTAGTTAGCCTGAGATCATACAGTTTGTAAGCTGCAGAGCTAGGATGTTAAGTAGTCCTTTTATATCCCCCAAACCCAAGCTCTTAACCTCACTGCATTTTATACTTCTCTGTTTTCTTAGTTCTCATGTCTTCCTCTTTCCAAGGCCAAGTTTCCTGTACTACTCCTCTACCATTCTCTGTATTTTGACCTTAGTCTCCTTGATTTAGGGGGCAGAATAAGGAGAGAGAACCACACAGCCAGCTACAGTAAAGATCAAATATTGTTGCTTGAATGAAGAGAAGAGCATGCTTTTGTTTTTCACTCATCAATTGGGAGTGATGACCAACTGATAAAACGTCCCTTCACAAAAAGGCAGCTCTTGGACTGGGTTGCAAAGATGAATTCTTCACATAGGACATTAATTCCTCAGGGTTAAAACTTGTTAGGTTGAGAGTTTGCTTACTGGTGTGCAGCAGTTCAGATGTTATAGTTTCTCCAAGGTCAAAAGTTAGAAGTGTGGTAGTTGTGGGTTAGATATGTGACTTATGTGGAATTCTTCTCTCTTATTTCTTTTGGGTTGTCCTTATTTAAACTTGGAAATGATATATCTCCTAAAAGGCCTACCCTCCAGTAGTAATTTTATACTTTTCAGTTGTAGGACACCTTTATATTAAAAATATTGAGGTGTTTTCATTTATGTGGATTATTTCTAACATTACTTAATGTATTAAAAATTGAGTGATACTAAAACCCATTTCATGTTAACATAAAAATTTATTTTTGCAAAAGGTACCTATATTTTCCAAAGAACAAAAAGGATTGTTTTATATTCTTTTTGTAAATCTCTTTAATGTCTGTCTTAATAGAGATAGCTAGATTCTTCTACCTTCTACTGTTTTCATTATTTTGTGGTATGTTGTTTTGGTCAAAGCACATAAGGAAAATCTGTCCTCAGAATGGTATATAGTTGGAAAAGGCAGAATTATTTTAATGACATTTTCAGATAATAGTATACATTGTTCTTTGATATTGTACCAAACTGAACCAGTGACACTTTCTGAAAGGTGAAAAACATGAAATTGTATTACATTCTTATACCCTGTTACTTTAAAATTCATTGATTCATCTGGTGCTTCATTCGGTTGTATCCTTCACCGATGAATCATTTATTATGATTGAGTAGATGTTCCAAATGTTAACACTCTGTTCAGTACCAAAAATCGTACATGTTAATATCAATGTTAATATCAGCAACCATTTATCAGAAAAGTCTTCCATTATTAAAAAGCTGCCCAGGTCATAGGAGCAGATACAAGTCTTCTAAAATTCTAATTTTTGTTTGAAAGCTTGAATCTTATCATTTACAATAAATACTGTCAGTTGTTTCCCCAAAAGTGGCAAGCTTATTTTGTTAAATTTTGAGAAAATGTCTACAGTATACATAAGTCTAAATAGTCATAATTTGCCATATGCTCTTTTAGTTAAAATGGTCTCTATAGGAGAAAAAAAATGGCTAGGTCAGTTTGCAGCTGTACTTTTCCTTTAGACAACCACTTTACTTTGATACACAGCAAAAGTACTTCATGTGTACTTGCTATGACAAATACACAGAAAATTATAAATACATGCATGTATGGGTCAGAGTTAATAAAATCAATAATTGATTTAATTATTAAATTCAATCAATGGCTTAATAATTATCAATAAACAAGTATTTTATTTGTTATTTTATTTTTGTTCATTGTACTTGTGGTCCTTAAGTGAAATAGACCCTTTTAATTTTATTAAGTGTATGTAATGGTAAAGAATACAATGACTCTATTATAGTTTGGTGCTACTGCCTTGAATCTTGCTAAAGCACCCATCATTGTTTTGAATCATCAGTACAGGTGTCAATACATTAAAAATGGCAAGTAATATATTAGTGTTATTATGAAAATAGTGTGATGTTACAGGTGTCTTGAAATGCTTAGGCTCCATGCCCAGATGTCTTTTTTTAGGAAGGTACCTTTAAGGAATTCACTAAAATGCTTGTACGATGGTGTTCACAAAATACCTTTGTGCCACAAGAATTGGACGTGGGCCATGGATACCTGTTTGATACAAGTGCAACCTCTTGGGGGAAAGCCTTAACTTAGATTCATAAGGCACCTTCCATTGATACCCTTGAGAACAATTCATTGTCCCCAGCCACTACCTTTCTGGTCAGAGTTTCACACTTGGCAGGGAGGGAGGAAGTGAGAACAAAGCTCCAGCCCTCAGGAGAAAGTCTCCCTTTTGCCCAAATCACAAGATTTTGGTGGCTATAGTATAAAATTGAGCGTTTGATTTATACTGTAGTCACTTTTTTCATAGGAGAGGAAATGAAAGAAAACTCTTCAAGGCAAGTTTTGTAACATTAATAATTCCCTTGATGGGACTTCTCTGTAGATGTAGTGGCTTAAGATTTTGGGTTCCCAATGCCAGAGGCCTAGGTTTGAACCCTGGTCAGGGAACTAGATCCCATGTGCCACAACTAAAGATCCTGCATGCTGCAAGTAAAAAACCCCATGCAGCCAAATATTTTTTTAAAATTCATTTTGCTTTTATATACTTGATGTTTCTGAGAGCCTTTATTTTCTGGTTGCATAACCTAAGAGCCTTCAATTCTACCATCACTTTTAAATTCCACTTTTACTCTAAAATAGATAGTATACATTTTGAAGAACCTACTCATGTTAAAATTGTTCAGTAGATAGAACTGTTGCCCAGGGAGTCACTAGGATGATTCTTTCTTTTTTAGTTCTTTAATAAAAGGGAGTAATTTTATTTAGAAAAAAAAAAGCACTGTGTATATTTGCATGTCACTTTGCCATGTTTAGGGGGGCATTTTTATGCTTTCATTTTTCTCATTTGAGTCCTCAGCAAGGTGCAGGTTCTTTTATCCTTTATTTGTAAGACGATTACCTGGCTTGTTATCGTCAAAGTTGGTGGATAAAGAAGCTGAGCCATGTGACTTAAGATCCTACTGCTTTTCAACCATATCAAGTTTAGGGCAGTCACAAACCTCTGCCTGTGACTTCCCAGTCATAGCAGTCTAAGGATTATACTGTTTTTAGTTATCCCTCCGACATTATCCTCATGATAATGTTCTATTTTTAAAGCATCTACCTAAAAGTCATTAGAAAATACCAGCTGCTGAGACTTTGGGCTAAAATCCTGGGGGCTGCTCTAGTCTCAAAATTCCTTGCCCCACATTATGCTCACTCATTTTGGGGCACCCCCAACTAAAACATTCAATAACCTGTTGTCCTTGGTGTAGGAGTATGATTCAGTTTGGCCTAGCAACCACAGTGTCAAGTTAATTCTTACCTCCATGAGGTTCCCCTGTGTCCTCAACAAATATATAACAGAAACAATTCATTAACCTTTGAATGAACTGGTTACTTTTTGTTTGTTCATTCAGTTATCAATCATTTAATGAATAATGTCAGAAATATGCTTTAAATGGCATTACTAATTTACAAACAGCTTGCAGAGGAGTTGGTTTAATACGAAAGGTAAAAGCTGGTAGTTAATAAAGCAACACCATGTACCTAGCCTTGTTCTGACTACTTTATTATATAAACTTAACACCTGTCAACTGCCACAAGTTCCTTCTTGTTTTCCTACTGGAAAATATATGCTAAACATTCTTTGGCTTATTGCCTCTTTGTTTCCTAAGCAGCATAAGATCATATGAAGAATGTTTTGGTATACTGAAGGGTGCTTGAGCATACGTGATGCATGCTGTCTTCCAGGAATGAGGACAGCCTGATGGTGCACTGTGCTTTCTAAAGAATAGGGATAAAAGATTAACGAAGTTAGAAGATCAGTAGGGTGAGTTTTTGAGGATATGTTTAGAGAGACACTGCTTATTTTTACTGTTATCTTTTCCGTATATAACTACTTATTTTTCTCCACTGCCCATTAAGGATCTTAATTTATTTAAAATTCAAAGGTTGTATTTGGTTGTCCATAGGACTGAGTTAAGAACAAGAATGTAACTTATTCTTAGATTTAAAGAAATATTATTAAAAATTTTATATTTTTTAGGTAACTGAATGTGAAATATTTCTGTCACTTCTGGTGAAATTTCTGGATGCAGATAAACCACAGTGGCTACGAGCTGTTGCAGTGGAATCAATACATAGACTTTGTGTGCAGCCTCAGTTGTTGAGGTAAAACCTCAGCAATATTTTGTTAAATGGATAGGTTAATATTTATGCTACTAGGGAAAGTTTATTTATTTCCAAATAATGATTTCTAAACAAAGAAAATTGTATATAGTATGTATATAGAGGGGTATAGGTATGGACAAAAAGTGTGATTAGTGATTTCTGTCAGTTGAATTTACTGAGTTAATATGACCAAGATAATTTTTTTAGGACACTGACCTCATTCTGAACCTTTGTCAGGAGTTAGTAAAGTCACTCAAGTATAATGAAGAAGTTTTAAGTATAGCATTGACACTGGTTGATCACCATTATTTTCTATTAAAAAATGTAAAAAGTCTTAATATATATTTTCTCTAGAAACATTTAAAATTATTTTGCAGGTCATTTTGTCAGTCCTATGATATGAAACAGCATTCTACCAAGGTTTTTCGTGATATTGTAAATGCACTGGGATCTTTTATCCAGTCCTTGTTTCTTGTCCCTCCTACCGGAAATCCTGCTGCAACAAATCAAGCTGGTAAAGGCTAAGTCACATTTTGGTTTTTATATCTTGCCATAATTTACAGTATTCACTATTTTGAGAGGATACTGATCGAAATCCTCTGACTAGAGAAATTTGGGTTACCTAAGTGTATTATCGGAGAAGGCAATGGCACCCCACTCCACTGCTCTTGCCTGGAAAATCTCATGGACGGAGGAGCCTGGTGGGCTGCAGTCCGTGGGATCGCTGAGAGTCGGACACGACTGAGCGGCTTCACTTTCACTTTAAGTGTATTATATATGTTTACTTTGTAATATTTTATATTTCTTTATATTTCATATATAAGTATAAAGACTTACACTTAAAGAGTAATTTGATCACACTGAGGTAGCTGTGTTTATTTCTTTCTAGAATATATTTTCTTCTCATATACTTTCAGTTCCTCTCATTGCATATGAACACAAGTTTAGATACTAATTTTCATTTTAGAAGAATCTTCATTTGGTGCCTCTCTTTAAAGAGTGTGGTTACTACTGAGGTAGTATCTATCAGTCTTTCTTTTAACATAACAGGTGAACATAAGTTTGGAAATCAGTGTATAACTTCTTGTTCCCTTTAACTTCTTTCACTTTTTACTTTCTGATTAGTGACCTTTTTTATTCTTTATTCCTACCTCTACTAAAAGATGATTTAACAAAAATTACGTTACAATGTTTGTCAGTATTTTTACTTAACTTTGATATAAAGAAGGAAATGGTGTTTTGGGGAGACCAGGAGATGCTCTAGTAACCAAAATAGGATTGATAAATTTCATTTATTTGTGCAGTATCCATTCTTACAGCATAATATTAAAAAACTGACCAGGTGTTTGAATATTACAGATTTGTACTTAAGTAAATTGTTATCTTTGATTGCTTTCCCTTGTCTGACAGGTAACAATAATTCAGGTGGCCCTGTCTCAGCACCAGCTAACTCAGGAATGTTGGGGATTGGTGGAGGTGTTACTTTGCTACCAGCATTTGAATATAGAGGAACTTGGATACCTATTCTGACTGTAACAGTACAAGGCAGTGCTAAAGCAACGTAGTAAGTAGTAGTAGCATTATTTTGTAAGGAATGGGGTTTATATTTTATACTAAAGTATTTCTCTCTGCATTATACTTAAAATTTTAGACATACTATTTCTAACAAATTTAAGAACTAATTTTCTTTTGTCATCTTTTGAGAATTTTATCTATGACTGGATTTTGTTTTCTTTTGTTCTACTTGAGAACAGTTAACAGCATTATAAAACAATGTGATTTCTTAAGGACCTACTCACTTGTTCTGTATGCTTTTCAGAACTATGTGGTTTGATTTCAGGCCTTGTGGACTTAGGTCTTCTGATACTGAGTAATTCTCAGCAAATTAGTTTACCTATTTAAAAATATCAGCGTCCTCAACTATAAAATGGGAGTAGTGATATATCTACCTTTGAGGACTTTATATGTGAAAACAGTTAAGTGTTTAACTGACTACACTTTTTGGGTTTAACACACAACTTTTAGTGTAATTAATTAAAGTGTTTAATGGATTCCACATGTGTTATTTAAAAATTTTTGTCATTAGCCCTTTTTAGTTTAACAACTAAAAAGTTGTTTTAAAATATTAAAAGTTTTTTAAATATTCAGCTGTATATTGTTGATTTTTTCTTAAACCTTAATGAACTGAGATAGCAAACTTAGTGCTTACATAGATAAAGCAAGCAACACTACATATGTTTAACATCACCACAGTTAACTGTGAGGCAGTTAATTAATATATTTTGAGTAACTGATACACATATGGACTTCCCAGGTGGCTCAGGTAAAGAATCCTCCTGCCAGGCAGGAGATGTGGGTTCGATCCCTGGGTTGGGAAGATTGCCTAGAGGAGGAAATGGCAACCCACTCCAGTATTCTTGCCTGGATAATCCCATGGACAAAGGAAGTTGGTGGGCTACAGTTCATGGGGCCAAAAAGAGTCAGACATGACTTCGTGACTAAACAGCAGCTGCAGTTGATATGCATAATTAAAACATTATTCCAGTAACAGTAAATCAAGACTGAAAGTATGAAGCAGAATCTCTGAATAGTTTAAATTGTGAATTTATGTGGTGTGTCAGCCTGCACTGTATTATCACAGTGATACTTTACTGTGCAGCTTTTTATTTTGCCTGAAATTGTAAAAGTAAAGAATCATGAAAGACTGAAATATTGTTACTCTTAGTCATTTAAAAGACATTAAAGCTACTAATGTCTCATGTACACTTTGCCTTGCTGTAAAGACTAATAATTTCAGTATACTGGAGTAAAAGTGAAAGTAAAAAAGTAAAAGTAAAAAGGAAGTAAATAAGTAAAAGTCGCTCAGTAGTGTTTTGACTCTTTGTGACCCCATGGACTATACAGTCCATGGAATTCTCCAGGCCAGAATACTGGAGTGAGTAGCCGTTCCCTTCTCCAGGGAATCTTCCCAACTCAGAGATCAAACCCAGCTCTTCCACATTGCAGGCGGATTCTTTACCAACTGAGCCACCAGGGAAGCCCCTGGTGTATACTCCAGTATACGGGAATATCAAGCTGTAGAAGAACCAGATCTCTAGCAGTGAAGGAGATATTAATCATTTACCTTACTCATTTCTCTGGGTTGTTTTTTTAAACCGAAACAATCCCAACACAGAGCAAAATTGCTGCTCTTGTGGACCTGATATTTTGGTGAATGTAGTCAGTAAAGACACAAATAAACATACAGTATCACGTTGGGTAGTGATTAACTGTTTGAAAAAAAAAAAAAGCAAGTTATAAGGGCATAGAGAGTAAACACACTGAAGGTAGGAACAGAAAGGATATAACTGGGAAAATAAAGCAGAGACACAGTTAAAAGGAAAGCGTGAAGATAAATGATACAGGAAGAAAAATAAAAACAAATGATAGGAGAGTAGATACTTGGCCAAATTGTAGAATTTCTTTTTTATTAATAAAATTTTAAAACAAATTGTTTATTGATCCTCATCAATTACGAGTCTTGAATTTTAACTAGTTCTGCTACTAAATACTATGATTTTGAGTAGAGTGTTTTATTTCACTTGATCTTTTCTTATCTTTAAGACAGGGTTTGAACTAAATCTCTAAGAGAACATATAAATAGTTTTTTCTTGTTGTTGCTCTTATTAGTTTTTTTAGCGCTATAAATACTGAGATTACTCACTTCTGAAATTATAAGTAGCAAAAAAATATTGGGGGTTCTTTTGTGCATGTTCACTTCGGGACTTACCTGTTGAATTGGTCTCTTTAATTCATTCATTGTGAGGTTTAGTATAATTTTCACTGCTTTCTTTGTTATTATTCAGTCACTAAATTGTGTCCAACTCTTTGCGACACCATGAACTGCAGTATGCAGTATGCCAGCCTTCCCTGTCCTCAGCTATCTCTCAGAATTTGCTTAGTTTCATATCCATTGAGTCAGTGATGGTAGCTAACCATTTTATCCTCTGCCCTACCCCCTTCTCCTTTTGCCTTCAGTTTTTCCCAGCATCAGAATCTTTTCCAGTGAATTTTCTTTGAAGCCATGCATATAAACCTTAATTGTGTATTCAGCTTTTATTGACTTAAGTGTGTAATAATTTGAAAACTTCAGGGACATATAGACAGAAGTCGTTTTTACATAATATTGATGGCAGTATATTCTTTCAGATTTATTACACTCCCTTCAAAGTTGGGCTTGTGACAGTTTTTGCAACTGGAACTTAATTTTAAAATAGTTAGATAAATGGGTCGCATTTTATCTAAAAGTGGAATTTGTGTAGTAGTTATAATAAAATAGCAGTGAAATAGAGAGGTAGGAAAGTATGGGTTTTGTTTAGGTTTGTACTATAAAAACAGATATAAATTACCTTTTCTTTCTTAACTACTCTAGCACTTAAAGTCTATTCTATAGAATTTAGGAATTTGAGTTTCTGATGTTTAGAGTATTATATCTGATTTAGATGCATTTTCCCAAAAGATGACATATTCTTTGAGAACAGATATTTGTCTTAACAAGATGCTTGGCACTGATTCATTTTTTATATGGTTCTTGAATGCTAATTGGCCTGGGAAAGATTAAGCACATAAACTTTACTTCCTCATGTGAGCTTAAATATCTTGATCAATAATATGAATATGATTGTATTGATTACCTACATTTTAAAATACTTAAATGTTGGCACATAGGGGTTAAATTGATAGGCTTTAGAGTAAAAGTTGGAGAAGGCAGTGGCAACCCACTCCAGTACTCTTGCCTGGAAAATCCCATGGGTGGAGGAGCCTGGTAGGCTGCAGTCCATGGGGTCACGAAGAGTTGGACACGACTGAGCGACTTCACTTTCACTTTTCACTCTCACACATTGGAGAAGGAAATGGCTACCCACTCCAGTATTCTTGCCTGGAGAATCCCAGGGACGGGGGAGCCTGGTGGGCTGCCATCTATGGGGTCGCACAGAGTCGAACATGACTGAAGCGACTTAGCAGCAGCAGCAGCATGACTCAGTAAGAATTGAGCTAAAAATTGCTGATAACTGTGTCATTGTCTGCAGTTTCATTGTCTGTATCTTTCAGGGTTTTTGTGAGGAGTTAATAAGATACATTAAAAAAAAACAAAACTTAGCATCCCAGACTGAATTTCTCAGTAAATGATAGGTAGATATAGATGTTTTTTATTGTTTATTCTGAGTTTTACATCTTTGTAAACTTCCTACCTTATCTAATATTGATTATGATTAGGAAACCTTTAGAACTTGAGATTGGAAATTGCTTTTCCTATAATGATTTTTAATGATTTCGGTTGTGTTTTAGATGTAAGTAACATAAGATAAAATTTGCCCTTTTGTAGTTTACAATTCATGATTTTAATATATTCAAAAGTTAGGCAACCATAAGCACCATCTAATTTCAGAACTTTCTCATCACTGCAGAAGAAAAACCCATATCTTTAAGCAGTCAGTCACCAGTCTCCTTTCCCTACCTTTTAGTAACTACTAATCTACTTTCTGTCTCTATTGATTTATGTATTCTAGATACTTCATATGGATGGAATAATATAATACTCTTTCGTGTCAGGCTTCTTTTACTCAGCATAATGTTGAGTAAGGTCCATCCATGTTGCAGGTTGTATCAGTACTTCCTGTTTGTGGCTGAGTATTAGTCCACTATATGATTATGCCACGTTTGTTGATTGTTGGTTGTGGGCATTTGGGTTGTTTCCATTTTTTGCCTATGGATAATGCTGCTATGAGCATTTGCCTGCAAGTTTTTGCATAGACATATGTTTTCATTTCTCTTAAATATATATATACCTGGAGTGGAATTGCTGGGTCCCATATAATGACTCTACATTTAACTTTTTGATGATCTGCCAAACTATTTTCCCACATGACCATACCATTTTGCATTTTCACCAACAATATATGAGGGTTTAAATCTCTCCACATCCTCAGCAATACTTGTTATTGTGTTTTGATTATTGCTGTCCTAGTGGGTAAGTGTTATCTTACTGTATTTCAAATTTACATTTTCTAATGATCGATGACATTGAGCATCTCTCTTATTTGCTCATTGGTCATTTATATGTCATCATGGGAGAAATGTCTTATCAAATCCTTTGCTCCTTTTTAATTGAGTTGTTATTTTTTATTGAGTTGTAGAAATTCTTAACATAGTCAAGATCTAGTCCCTTATCAGGTATATGATTTGAAAAAGTTTTCTCACATTCTACAGATTGTCTTTTCATTTTCTTGATAGTGTCCTTTGACACATATTAATTTTCAATTTTGATGAATTCAGTTTATCTGTTTTTTCTTTAGTTGCTTACTTCAGTGTCATACTTAACAAACCATTTCATAATTTGAAGTCATAAAGATTTTTGCCTGTGTTTTCTTCTAAGAGTTTTTAGCTTTAGCTCTTACGTTTAGGTCATTGGTTCATTCTGAGTCAATGAGGTATGAGTCCGTGAGGTATGAGGTAGAGCTCCAACACCACTGTTTTTTAATGTGAATATCCAGTAGTTCTTTCCTCATTGAGTTATTCTTTCTTCAATTTTAAGGAATTGAAAGCAGCGATTCCCTGTTGGTTATGATTTAAAACAGAAGATTTTCATCTTTCTTTCTGAAAGCTATGTCCTAATTTTGGAGTATGTGTGTTAGTCACTTAGTCGTGTCCGACTCTGCGACCCCATAGACTGTAGCCCACCGGGTTCCTCTGTCCACGGGATTTTCCAGGCAAGAATACTGGAGTGGGTTGCTATTTCCTTCTCCAAATTATGGAATATAACTTGCTCTAAAATTTGAATGTGACACACTGATGCTGTAATTATTATCTTACCTTGTTGACAGATTGTATCTAAGATGATAGGAAGACAGATGAGCTGGCTATTTCACAGTAATGCTTTTCCCTAGCATGAAAACATCTTTTCTTCTTTATAGTATTGATTTGATTTTCTAGCACCTTATTTACTTCCTTTTAAAAATTATAGTTAAGTTAAAATATTGTGTTATTTTCAGGTATACAGCAAAATGATTCAGTAATGCACATAAACATTTACATGCTAACTGCTGCTAAGTTGCTTCAGTCGTGTCTGACCCTGTGCGACCCTATAGACAGCAGCCCACCAGGCTCCCCCATCCCTGGGATTCTCCAGGCAAGAACACTGGAGTGGGTTGCCATTTCCTTCTCCAGTGCATCAAAGTGAAAGGTGAAAGTGAAGTCGCTCAGTCCTGTCCGACTCTCAGCGACCTCATGGACTGCAGCCTTCCAGGCTCCTCTGTCCATGGGATTTTCCAGGCAAGAGTACTGGAGTGGGATGCCATTGCCTTCTCCGAAACATATATACGTATATATACATACACAAGAAATATATAAAATAAATATATATATATTCCTTTTTCGATTCTTTTCCATTATAGATTATTACAAGATATTGAGTATAGCTCCCGTTATGGGACCATTCTCCAAAGAAAGCAGATCTAGTGGTAGCCATTTACTTTCACCATTAATCTTAATTTCTGTAATCTACAAATTATGGAAATAGATTGTTATATGTTTTCATTGTTGTGGCTCCTCATCAAATACCTGATTTTTTCATAATTTCAGCCTGGAGATGTTGGATAAAGTTGAGCCCCCAACTATACCAGAGGGTTATGCTATGTCCGTGGCATTCCACTGTTTGCTAGACCTTGTACGTGGAATCACTAGTATGATTGAAGGAGAGTTAGGAGAAGTTGAAGCAGAATGTCAGACTACTACCACTGAAGCAGTTTCTTCGCTTACACAGTCATCAGAACAGCAAGAATTACAGTCGACGTCAGACCAGATGGATAAGGAAATAGGTATATTTATTATGATTCTATATTATAAATCTTTATCTTGAATAATTTTGAAGTTAGAGAAATTGCAAAAATAATAGTTTCCATATATTCTTCACCATGCTATCCCAACTGTTAACACTACCATATTTGCATTATTTTTCTATTTATATATATCAGCATTTTTTTTCTAAACTATTTGAGAAAAAGTTACAGACATAATTCCCCATTACCCCTTAATACTTTAAAGTGTATTTCTAAAAATAACAACAGTTTCCTACATAACCACAGTATAGTCACCATCAGAAATTTAGCTTCAGTTCAGTCACTCAGTCGTGTCCAACACACGTTCATCAGTTCAATATGTCATCAAATCCCAGATGTCCTTCAGATTTTGTCATTTGCCCTGGTAATGTCTGTTATGGTCTAGGATTAGTTGAATTCAGTTCCATGACTCTATACCCTTCTTTAGTCTGGAACAGTTCCTTAATTTGTCCATGTTTTATGTGACTTTGACATTTTTGAAGAGACAGGCCAGTCAACTTGGGTTTATTTTTGTTTCCTCATAATTAGATTTAATAGATTCATTTTTGGCAGAGCTGCCACAGAAATGTTGCTATGCTATACATCAGTGTTGTTAACTTGTATCATTTGGTTAATGTGATGTCTGCATCCTTTCTTCAGTGTAAAGTTAATTAATTTTTTTATAGAAATTCTTTGAGACATCTAGGAGAGCTTGCCCTTCCTGATTTATTTTGTTTCATGTGTTTATTTATATTAGTACAGACCCTTGTATTCCTATTTTTTTCAAAGCATTATCAATACAATCTGTGATTGTCATTATTTGATTTGACACTCAGTTATCTGCGACATGGCCGCACGGGACCCCTTTCATGCTGGCTTCTATGTCCTTTTATCATCACTAGTTCTCTTGTTGTTTTCTGACCACTGCTTTACTGTCTGATACAGCAAAATGCTCTAAGCTCATCTTGGATTTTTCTTGTATAATCCTGGGATAAGCTATTTTTCCACAGAGCCCTAGTTCATTTTAGTGGAGAGCAGTATTTATAAACTAACACATGGACACTAGATAGGCTTCCTGCTACTTGTATAAGAAATATGCATATATGTGAGCACACATTTCTGTATATTTAAAAAATTTATATCTATTTTAAATACCATGAGTACACACCCAGTTTTTCCAATTCTACTTTAATACTAAATGATGTACTTTTAACTTGCCATTTTTGGTATTTCCTTTTCCAACAGTGAGAAACTTGGTCCTATTTTACTCAGTGTATTTACTCATTTGTATGATTTCCAATGTGTATAACCAATCTCTTGGCTGAGCTTGCTTATTACAGTTTCACACTGCCAGCTGGTTACATAGGCTGAAAGTTTGGCCCAATGAAATGGAAGGGACTAGGAACTGATTTTATATATATATTTTAAAGGTATCAGTCAGTATACAGAAAGATCTTATTATTGATATTTCAAGACAATTTAGTTCTAAGACTTCTTGGGAATTCTCTGGCAGCACAGTTAGGAAATAAGATCCCACAAACCACGTAGTGTGGCAAAAAAAAAAAAACAAACAAACATTTCTTGAATTCTGAAACTGATATGGTTTTAAATTTTTCATTTATTCAGATATATATTAAAGGTTATAGCTTTAGTAGTTAACAACAGAGTTGTTTTTTGAATATTTGCTATATTATCAAGTGATGAAGGGGATTAAGTGCTGTGACATTTGTAATTGTAATTAAGTATTGTATGTGTTTCCTTTAAGTTAGTAGAGCTGTTTGGGAAGAAATGGTGAATGCCTGCTGGTGTGGTCTGCTTGCTGCACTGTCACTCCTTCTTGATGCCAGGTATTAAGTCTTTATAAGTTTTATATTGCATGTGACAGGTGAAAAAAAAAATAGCAACAAACCATTTTAAAGTGTGTATTTAAATTTATCCTGAGAATTGTTTCCTAATACTAGTTTTTTATGTTTATAGAATATTATTATTTTTCTGCCATCCCCTTCCATCATGTTATAATGGAAAATACAATCCAAAAATTACAGAATGCCTTTTTCATTTTAAGCTTTACTACTTAAGATAATTATATTAATCAGTTTCTTTGATGTTTTTCTTCAGAATCATGGAATTTGCTGACTTTAAAATGCTTGATATTTTTAAGTTGTATCTTTGAGTTCTTGACTGTTTTCTTTGATAATGAATGTGTGTCATAAATTGCTTTTATCCAGTTCATATTTTCAGATGTTTATTAGTTAAAATTCCTTAAAGTAGATTGATTTTGAGTTTCTAAAATAGATTTTGTTAAAACTTTCCTGGCTACCTAATTTCATTTGGCAGCATACCTAAAAATCATCATACTAAATAAAATACTTTATCTTTTCAGCACAGATGAAGCTGCTACTGAGAATATTTTAAAAGCTGAACTGACCATGGCTGCTCTTTGTGGAAGACTGGGCCTTGTAACTTCAAGAGATGCTTTTATAACTGCAATATGCAAAGGTTCCCTGCCTCCCCATTATGCTCTTACTGTATTGAATACCACCACTGCAGCCACACTTTCGAACAAATGTAAGACTTCAGCTTCTTTAGAGTTCTTTTCATCAGGTGGTGTGACATAGTGTAGAGAATAGATTATAGAAATTCTGAGTTCAAGCCTCTATTTTTCTACTCCCTGACTCTGACTTCTGTGAGAAGTTAATGTCCCTGAGCTTCAGTTTCTTCCCATCTTATTGAAACAATGGAGGTAGGAGTAGGGAGAATAATACCAATTTTAAATAATAATTGTGAGGATAAAAGAAGATAATATCTGAAAGTCCTTTGTAAACTCTAGCATACTACTGAAATGGGAATGGTTGGGTCTTTTTGTTTTGTTTTTTAAATAGAACTAGTAGAATGGTAATGTTTGCCACCACTTAGGTTGACATTCAAAAAATATTTTTTTCTTATTGAATACTTTAAAAACATTCCAGTTTGTTGTTACTTCTAATATAGGTTAATTTCAATGGGTTGTTCAGTTTTCAAACTAAAAATATGAGTATTGGTCTTTAAGTAGAAAAGTTTACTGGGAATGTATGTTTAAAATACTAAGTGTCCTGAATTCTGTTTTGCTTATGAGGCAATTATCAAAGTTTTATAATTTGTTAAACTTATTTAGAAAATTACTTAATATTTGATTAACTTGTTTTTGTTTTTGCACCTGTTTTTTAAATGTTTGCATATGAATAATAGGTAACTAAATAAATGTCATAGTTGAACTTAGTTTTATCAAATTAATGTTCTAAAATGTAACATTGCTTTGAGTACAGGATGAAAAGTATATTTTAATTATTTAGGTTTTTCTTTGTGTTCTAGCATATTCCATCCAGGGCCAGAGTGTTATGATGATCAGTCCATCAAGTGAATCACACCAGCAAGTTGTAGCAGTGGGTCAACCACTAGCAGTCCAGCCTCAAGGGACAGTAATGGTAAAGTACTTTTTCTTTGTTTGGTAACCAATTAATACCAATTAACTATCAAGGAAACCTTTTGTACCTTTTTTGTGTGTTTCTCAAAATTTGTCATTATACTTTCTTTCTTTCTTTTATCTGAATGATGCTTTTAGAAGAAACTAGATTAATAAGAGTGACATTGTTGTAACCAACTGTGACAGCACAGCTTTTAAGCAAATGAATTTGTTCTATACAAAATCATCCAAGCCTCTTTTCTTAAAATTTTTGTTTTTTATTAAAAAATATTTGGATATGATAGTACTTTTTATAAGCTTAAAAATTTTGAGAATGCATAACGTTTCTTGCAAATATATCCTTTTTTAATACAGCTGACTTCCAAAAATATCCAGTGTATGAGGACTTTACTTAACTTGGCACACTGCCATGGGGCTGTTCTTGGGACATCTTGGCAACTTGTCTTGGCAACTCTACAGGTATGTTGTAGCCTCTGGGTCAGAGGCCAGTGTTGTTTTATATCTAAGTGCTATCAGTTAAAGTCACCAATGTCTATCAGTGCTTTGGGCAGGCCTGAATAGGCAGTAAGTATGAAAAAGGGCAAGTCGGAAAAAGAAAAAAGACATGGCTCACATTATATGAAGTGATGGGATGTCTCTCATAATGGCCTGTTCTACTGCCTATGCTTGATGGGATGTCTCTCATAATGGCCTGTTCTACTGCCTATGCTTGATGTAATGAGTATTTTGTATGAATGTTAATTAATAATTTCAATTTAGTTATTAGATACCTAGTCTGATTTTAGTTTTAGTTATTAGAATTTTTGTAAGTTTATAAATTTCTGTGTTCTGATTTTTTTTTTTCTTTTTCTTTTTTAAATTTTACAGCATCTTGTATGGATTCTGGGATTAAAGCCTAGTAGTGGTGGTGCCTTGAAACCTGGGAGAGCTGTTGAAGGGCCTAGTACAGTAAGCTCTAGTCATTCTTACTCAGTTAGTATTTTGCAGAATGTTTATATGTTACATTTAATTTTCTTCTTCTCTTAGGTTCTAACAACAGCAGTGATGACAGATTTACCAGTGATTTCCAATATACTTTCAAGACTGTTTGAAAGCTCACAGTAAGAGTCAGTTTTTAAAATTGATACAAACATTATTGTTAGCTGTATGTTTTAGATGAGAATATCTTATTTCTTCATTTTTATTTTAGGTATCTTGATGACGTATCATTGCACCATTTAATAAATGCACTTTGTTCCTTATCCTTAGAAGCCATGGATATGGCCTATGGAAATAATAAGGTGTGATATTCTTTCTTTTCTGTGTTAAATATGGTACATTATTTTGTTGAATAAGGTATATATTCATTAGGATCTTAGTGTTTTACAAGTGGGAACAATACCTTGTAGGCTAGCCCTGCTCTTTTGAGTGTTTACATTTATGGTGGTTTGTTGAAAGGAGAGTGAAGAGGATACTTTTTGGCTTGTGGAGTGTGCCAGTAGTTGGCTTCCCTGGTACCAGTAGGTATCATGATTTTAAATTGTGTCCACTTGTGCACTAAATATTCTAAAAAATATTTCTATAAAGAAAAATTGAACACCACATTTATAAATGTGTTCCACAAATTAGTAATCCTAATGATTATAATTTATGATTGTGGCAATACAGATTTTAAATCAAGGGAAATATGTCTCAGTTTCTTTCGCTTTCATGGGATGGAAATTAAGGAGCTAGTCATTTCTTTCTGAGGATAATGACTCTCCCTACCTTGAAAATTAAATTTTTGCTTTGCTTATTGATTAAATGAATCAAGCAGTACTTTTGAGAACATTTCTTTCTATACTCTACCATTTTCTGTTAAACTTGGAAAACAAGAATATTTGGGTTTATTGATACCTTAGAAATTATTTAAAATGCTCTCTACATTTTAAGATTAATAAATATATTAGTTGGACTATTTACAAGTAAGTGAAGTTACCCAGAAAATGATTAGAAAAGCAGAGAATGCAGCTTGTAGTTTATTTAGTATCCAACTGTAGGACCTAAAATTACATTATTTGCCTAATCCTTAATTGTAATCCTGTGTATTATAGCTTGTCATCTTGGCTCATGTGAGTCATTTAAAGATTAGCCAAAAAGATCTTAAAGAGCAAAGTTTTGTATGTTACATACTTAGAGAATTATATAAACATGCAGGTGTTTGAAAATATCTGTTATAGTTTGCTCCAAATCAAGGCAAGGATAATATACAGTGAAGTAATCAAATTCTTAATACTACTTTCAGTAATGCTACATCCTTAAGATTAATTCTTAACAATGTAATATTTTTAATAGATACCTTAACTGGATCTGAGCAAGTTTATATGGTAATGACTTGAGAATTTATGTATTCACTTAACAAAGTACAGTATGTTTACTATGTACATGACATTCTGCTAGAAAATATAAAGGAAATTTCTGTTTTCAAAGAGCATATAAACCACTTGGCTCATGGATAATGTGGCAGATAAGGTGGTGAGAGAGTCAAAATAGTTTGTCAATGTCAGCTATTCTGAGTGAGTTAAATAGCTTAGGGAGTAAAATATATGTATCACTGTCCTTTAAGATGTGGTTTTAAAGTCACCAGTCATCTCATTTTTGGTGCTTATTTCAGGAATTTGTGCTAATGTGTTGAGGAGGTAGCTGATGGTAAAGCTTTCAAATTCTTCCTTAGAAGGGGACAGTGTTGATGACACTTGTGCAGGCATACTACCAAACTGAGTATATCAACAACGGAAACAAGAAAACAGCTGCTATCTTTGTTTGTTGTATGTCAGATACTAACTTATGTATTTTTGTTTGATCATTTAAAACAACTCTGTCAGGTTCAGTAGTAACTGCTTTTTAGAGATAAAATATAAAAATAGCTTAAATACCCTGCTTGGGGTCACCTATTTAGTAATTGGTGGAGCTTGAATTTGAATCCACATATGTCTTATTCCAGAGCTCCATTCTTATAACCACTTCACTTGTGGCTTTAACTTTGTGTGCATCAAAGTCAGGTATCAGTTCAGTTCAGTTCAGTCGCTCAGTCGTGTCCGACTCTTTGCGACCCCATGAATCGCAGCACGCCAGGCCTCCCTGTTCATCACCATCTCCCGGAGTTCACTCAGACTCACGTCCATCGAGTCCGTGATGCCATCCAGCCATCTCATCCTCGGTCGTCCCCTTCTCCTCCTGCCCCCAATCCCTCCCAGCATCAGAGTCTTTTCCAGTGAGTCAACTCTTCGCATGAGGTGGCCAAAGTATTGGAGTTTCAGCTTTAGCATCATTCCTTCCAAAGAAATCCCAGGGCTGATCTCCTTCAGAATGGACTGGTTGGCTCTCCTTGCAGTCCAAGGGACTCTCAAGAGTCTTCTCCAACACCACAGTTCAAAAGCATCAATTCTTCGGCGCTCAGCCTTCTTCACAGTCCAACTTTCACATCCATACATGACCACAGGAAAAACCATAGCCTTGACTAGACGGACCTTAGTTGGCAAAGTAATGTCTCTGCTTTTGAATATGCTATCTAGGTTGGTCATAACTTTTCTTCCAAGGAGTAAGCGTCTTTTAATTTCATGGCTGCAGTCACCATCTGCAGTGATTTTGGAGCCCCAAAAGATCAAGTCTGACACTGTTTCCAAGTCAGGTATAGCACTTTAAAAAAAAATGCAGTAGTTAGGACCACATACCAAGCTTCATGGATACAAGAATCTTTGGATATGAGGTCTGGACATACACTTTTAAATGCTGTGTGATACAGGGCAACATTTAGAGAGACTTACTATGTGTCAGGCACTTTCTAACATGAGGGGTCATTTTGGTATATTATTATCACCATTTTATAGATTAAAAAAGTTAGCACTAAAGAGAGTGAACTTTTGCTATTTGCAGTAACATGGATGGACCTGGAGAATATTATGCTTAGTAAAATAATTCAGAAAAAGACAAATATTATTTATTGTCACTTATATGTGGAATCTAAAAAAAAAAAAAAAAAGCTAATGAATATAATGAAACAGATCCACAGAGAGAGGAAAAGCAGAAAGGACAAATAAGATAAGGGAATTAAAAGGTACAAACTATTACATATAAATAAGTGACAAGGATATATCATATGGCACAAGGATATATTGTGTGGCATAGCCAGTATTTTATAATGACTATAAGTGGAATAAGATCTGTAAAAATTTTGAAACTTTATGTTGTACAACTGAAACTAATATCATAAATCAGCTATACTTCAGAAAAAAGTTATTCAAGGTTACATAGCTATTAAGTGGTAGTATTGAGATGTTAAAAATTCATAGACATCAGTCTTAACTACTGTATCATATTGTCTCTAGTATGATGAAGTTCTTTCTACTACACTAATTTTTAGGGTACTTACAGTGTTAGCACAGGCAGGAAGAGTCAATCTGACCACACTTTTCTTAAAACCCCAGGGTACTTGTTCAACAGTTTTTACTAGAAAAGAAAGATAATTTCACACATTACCATTTTAGATTTTTATCAGTACTATAAAAACATTGTGTATAGAGTAATTACAAAATCTTTTAACGTAAAAATTATAAAATTATGCTTACAATTTACTTTTAAAATTTCAGTTGGCTTCTATTTTTTCTAATGCATTGCCTCCATTTGAAGTACTACAGCTGTTTATCAAAAAATTCTCATAATTCTAGTCAGCTTAGTCTACATTTAAGTATATTTTACTATCTGTATTAAAATTGGATTAAAGATAGTTGCCCTTTGAACTTTTTACTGAAACGGTTCTTCTAATACATGGACTGAGTAATTTAGCCATTTATGAAGTACACTGATTTGCTTTCTGTTGTTGAAATGCCAGTGACTGAGGAAGTGGTTTGTCTTCTTTCTCTGCAACTTTTTTATTAGGGTCTAAACTGACAACCTTTACCTCCTCCTTCTTGACATCATTGTTCTTTCCCCTGGTGTCTGTTGTCTTCTTCTTGTTTTGTTTTGTTTTTCATTTTTCCTGATATTCACATATAAAACCTAAGCATTTGAAGACTTTACTAGTAAGAATGTATATTAGTTAGCTCAGCCTGCCATAACAAAATACTATAAGCTGGATAACTTAAACTGTGGAAATTAACTTTCTCATAGTTCTAGAAGGTAGAAGTCCAAAATCAGGATGCTAGCATGGTCAGCTCTTGTGTAGACTCTTTTCTGGATTGAAAGATGCCTGACTTTTTACTGTGTCCCTACATGGCAGGGAGAGAGGGGAAGGGAGGAAAACCGGGGAGGAAGAGGGAAATGGAGTGCACATAAGCTCACAAGCTCTATGGTGTCTCTTCTTATGGGGACGTTAAACTTAATGTATTGTGGCCCCACCCTTAGGACCTCATTTGATCTGAATTACCTTCTTATAGACCCTATCTCCAAATGTCATCACCCTCAGGTTTAGTTTCAGCATATGAAGTTTGGGAGCAGTGGTGGAGGGTGGGGAGGGGCTCATCACAAATCAGTCTATAGCAAAATTCTTTCCTTTTTGGTCAGAAGACACACATTGTGTGTGTCTGGTATAGTTTTTGAATTTTCAAAGTTTCCCTACTTAAGCCGTCTCTTCCCAACCAAAGTTTTCTATTAGGAGTCATACTAGATCTTGACGGCTTCCCTGGTGGCTCAGATGGTAAAGAATACACTTTCAATGCGGGAGACCCAGGTTCGATCCCTAGGTCAGGAGGATCCTGTGGAGATGGGAATGTACTCACTCCAGTATTCTTGCCTGGAGAATTCCATGGACAAAGGCAGGCTACAGTCATGAGGTGGCAAAGTGTTGGAGACAGCTGAGCAGTTAACACTTTTTAGATACTTGAGGGTGGACTGAAAGGCTTGTTATATGATAACTGAGGTTATATCATATTTACTTCTAATTAATCAAGTATATTAATTATAGTCATGCTCTTCACAGTATTCTCAGTTTGGTTTACAGTTGAAATACTCAAATTCTCCTTATGATATAAAAAAATATGTTTTCTTCTAGGAACCATCTCTTTTTGCTGTTGCCAAATTGTTAGAAACTGGTCTCGTTAACATGCACCGAATAGAAATACTATGGAGACCTCTAACTGGCCATCTACTTGAGGTAACCTCTGTTTCTTTATTATATTTACTTTTTGTTTATAATAAAGACTTACACAGTGAATTAATGATTCTGTATAACCATAAGAAAAATCAGCATTAACATTTTTTCTTATACTTCTTTCTGTATATTTTATCAGGGACTAAAGTTTTATAGCAATCATTTTGGTAAAGGAATAGGTTGAAAACTTTATGACTAAAAATGAGTGATTTAACAATGAAATCTCTGATGTCTCCTTCACCTGTTAGTTTGGGTCCCCTTTCTTTTATTATATAATCTTTTGATCCCCTCGGCTTTGGCTGGTTCTAAAACTTCAAGGCAATTAGGACTGAGACTTAGTACTAGACACTGCTCCTTTACAGGCTTCCCTGTGATTATGAGGTAACATTTCTACAAAAGGGAAAAAACCTTCTTAGTATCACTAATTATAGGTAGTACCAGGGAATTATGTCTGGATTTGTATTCAAACTTGAGTGAATCTGAATAATTAGTTGCTTATTATTGACAACTGCTTCTGTCAAATACATGTTTATGAGCAGTTTAGGTTTTGGTTGCCCTCATTGTTTCATATTATTTTAGTAATCTGAGAAGGGTACTGTTCTTAGTTAAAAAAAAAATTCCTTTCTTCTTTTTCCCTCCATTTTTTGGGATCATTTTTATGAGCTATTAAAGAATATATGCAGATTTCTTCATTATGGAATTCTCATCAAATGGCAAAAAATATGTTTTTAAAATTTTAGTTAAGTATTTGATTATGAAGATAGACCAGATTAGGAACCTAGTGTCTGCTTTTTCTGTTTACTCTGGTGACATCATTTACTTTTATGAAATCCTTTCTTTTCTGTGAGTTGTTTAGTTTCATCTTTTATCTTCTATCTCCTTATTGCTTCCTCTTGCCTCTTATTCAGAAGGTAAGCTTACTTACATTTTGTATATTTTCATATTTTCTTCAACCCTTATTGACAAAAATTTTATATGATTTTTTAAATGTGGAAGAGTAGGAAATGCAGTGTTTTAGGTTTTCTTAAATTAATGTGTGATGTATAGCTTAAGTATACAAATTAAAGATTAATTTTTGTTCCATATGTATATACCCTTAGGTGTGCCAGCATCCAAACTCTCGAATGAGAGAATGGGGAGCAGAAGCCTTAACTTCACTTATTAAAGCAGGATTAACATTTAACCATGATCCTCCACTTTCACAAAACCAGGTAAAAAAAAGAACCTTTTTCAAACCACTTAAAGTCATCCTCTCCCATATGTAACTTTATTTGTAGGCCGTGGATCTCTTACAGAAGGTTGATAATCCTAGATTTTCAGGATTATCTATATTAAAATTTTTTTAAATTTTCTTATAATAGCTCTAAACTAAAGTAATAAATTACCTAGAATTGGTCTCCCTGTCTAGAACTTTCCTTCTTCATGCAGTGCTAAGGCTTCATACTTTATTAGCCTCTTTTCCTTTGGTCCTTACCTTTTTTTTTTCTTCCCCCTACTCATTACCCTTGTGTGCTTAGTCACTCAGCCATGTCCAACTCTCTACAGTCCCATGGACTGTAGCCCTCCAAGGTCCTCTGTCCATGAAGTTTTCCAGGCCAGAATACTGGAGCGAGTTGCCATGCTCTCCTCCAGGGGATATTCCCTACCCAGGGACTGAACTTGCATCTCCTGCATTGGCAGGTGGATTCTTCACCATTGTGCCACCTGGGAAGCCCTTACATGGGGAGAAACAAGTGGCAGAAGAGGCAAGCACAATAAAATAGACTTTTATTTTTAAATAATTTTAGAGGTTATTTTATACTTTCAGAGTTTTCTTTTGTTGCAATTCCTTTTTCCTGACTCCACATATATCATTCACATATATCTTATACAGTTTTTAATCATTCACATGTATCTTATACAGTTGTTAAAAAGCCCACCAAAGTTTTGTTTAAAGATTGAGTAGGAATGAGGCAATTAATAGCCATTCACATTGCCCTTACTATCTTACTGTATTGTATGTGGATGTATTCTGCTAATTTCTTCGACAAATAATTATTGGGTACATACTACTGCATACTATATGCAGTATTTTAACTCTTGTAACAGAATGATGTACAAGACAAAAAAGTTTCTTAATTTTTGTAGCTTATATTTTAGTGATTGCATATTTTTTTCCTATTGCAATCTAATTTTTTTGTAAAACCCTGTCCATGTATATATTCTTAGCATCCATCTTAATACCTGGTACATGGTAAGAGCTTAATACGTTTGTTCAGTCAGTGAGCCAAATAAATGAATCCTTGGAGAGAAAACTATATCAAGTGCTTTCAAATGCTAAAGGAATAGAACAAAGTGCTTTTTTCACTTTTTAACAGTAAAAAAATTTTGTGGTTTTGTATCCTCTTTGTCTGCTAGTTCATTTTTTAGGAGTATTGAGACTTAAATTTAAATACATGTGGTACATATTAATAGAGTAAATGAAAGTTAATTTTAGAAATTTGAAATTGTTTTTTTCTCTCCAAATAGAGCTAAATATATAGAGGTATATTTTCTGTAGTGAGATTTATTTGTATATGTACCTGTACATTTAATACCTTTTCAAATCAGGTTACTCCCTATTTGTCCTGAAATATAGTATCTTGAAGATAGATTTTTATTTTCTGTTATTAAAATATAAGACTTAGGGACGTCCCTGAAGTCCAATGATTGGGAATCCATGCTTCTAATGCAGTAGGGGTGGGTTCCATCCTTGGTTGGGGAACTAAGCTCCCACATGTTACTTGTGTGGCCAAAACATAAACAATTTAAAAAGACTTATGGGGCTTCCCAGTGGCTCAGTGGTAAAGAATTCGCCTGCCAATGCAGGAGACACGGTTTCAATCCCTGATCTGGGAAGATCCCACATGCTGCAGAGAAACTAAGCTCATGAGCCACAGCTACTGAGCCTGTGCTCTAGAGCACGGGAGCTGGAACTGTTGAGCCTACATGCTGCAACTACCAAAGCCCGTGTGTTCTAGAGCCTGTGCTCCCAACAAGAAAAGCCACCACAGTGAGAAACCTGTGCACTGCAACTAGAGAGTAGCCCCTTCACGCCGCAACTAAAGAAAAGCCTGCACAGCAAAAAAGGCCCAGGACAGCCAAAAATAAATTAATTAATTAAATTATTTTTTTAAAAAAGACTTAGATGACAAGATAATCCTAATGATTACTGTTAGAGAAATCATTTTTGATATTTTTTTTACTAAAAAATTTATTTTTACCATTGCAGTCTGAGTGAAGGTGAATTTAAACTTGAAAGACAATAGCAGAACCTTTCCATGTTCTGGAACTTCTCTGATTATCTTCTTACCTTCTTTTCAGAGGCTGCAGTTGCTTTTATTGAACCCATTAAAGGAGATGTCCAATATTAATCATCCAGATATACGACTCAAGCAATTAGAGTGTGTGCTGCAGATTCTTCAGAGTCAAGGAGACAGTCTTGGACCTGGATGGCCATTAGTGCTGGGAGTTATGGGAGCGATCAGAAATGATCAAGGGTAAGTGTTTAAAATTAACATCCAAAAAGTAATAGGAAAAGGGAATTCTGCCTAAAATTATGAAATGATTATTAATTTTTTATGTATGCCTTTTTTCTTAAGTTTATGATCTAAAATAGTTTTCCTTACCCTACTCCCAGGGGGGCTGTAGGGAATCATTAGGGCTCACTTTTATTTTGGAAGGATGGAAAAATTGTTATTTCTAAGGTTCTTACAATAAGAAAAATCCATCAAACAAGCTTTCCCTTTCTCATTCAATGTCTAAATTTTGTTTGGCTAGTTGATGCAGAATAAAAATAATATGGTATTATTACATATTTTCTTTTTTTAGTTTACTGTTTTTCTTATTCCCATGAGCTTCTTTTATTTTTATTTGCTAATTATTTTAAGTAAGCATATCTTTTTTACATTTATGTAAATGTTGAAGTACTGTATGAGTACTATGTTAGAGAAGATTTTCTTGTTCCAATTTTAAGATAAAATTTTGACTTTTTCAAATGACTGTAATGTATGTATTTTTCCTTCCATTTCTCTTAAATACATGAATATAGATTTTCTTTTGTATTTTCAGAGAATCCTTGATACGAACAGCATTCCAGTGTCTTCAATTGGTTGTGACAGATTTTCTACCAACAATGCCTTGTACTTGCCTGCAAATAGTTGTAGATGTTGCAGGTAGCTTTGGACTTCATAACCAAGAACTTAATATTAGTTTAACTTCAATAGGTTTATTGGTAAGTATGATTGCCTTTCTTATATAATCTAGAGATCATTGTTTGCAACTGAGAGTGAATGCTAAGCAAGTGTGCTTTTGACTCTGTAGGAATCATTTAAATGACTTCTAAGTACATACCAAACATCTTGTATGAAGTGTTAAGTAATATTAAGAAATAATTCTTTAAGAGCAGAATATGTGGAATAATTTTGATCTGTGAGCTGAAGTTTGGTTTATATAAGATTTGTTATGGAAGGATTTAGTAAACAAATAACGGTACATACAAGAGAAATAATCAGTTGACTCTACTGATATTAACATAAAATTTAAAATTTAAATCCAATTTTTAAAAAATACTAAAAATTAAAGGTTGCACGCTGAAATTCTGAAATCAGATAAACTTGACAGAGGAAGAGATATTTTCATTAAATCCATTCTACTAGGAAAAGAATTTCTGAAGTAATTGCTTTTAAGCTTTATTCTGAAAATCTATCTGTTGCATATCTATGTGTTTAAAAATCTCTGAATAGATATTTTTCTCCTTGGCTCTTTAGTGGAATATTTCAGATTATTTTTTTCAAAGAGGAGAAACTATTGAAAAGGAATTAAATAAAGAAGAGGCAGCACAGCAAAAGCAGGCAGAAGAAAAAGGAGTGGTTTTGAATCGGCCATTCCACCCTGCACCACCATTTGACTGCTTGTGGTTGTGTCTTTATGCAAAATTGGGTGAACTGTGTGTAGACCCCCGTCCTGCTGTCCGGAAGAGTGCAGGGCAAACTCTGTTTTCAACAATTGGTGCACATGGAACTTTATTACAGCACTCAACGTGGCACACTGTTATTTGGAAGGTACTGTAAAATACCTTATCAGTTATTAATCAAGACATGCTTTTATACTTTTTCAACAACAACAAATTAAAATTTAAAAAAATTTTTTTAGTGTTTTTATTGAAATATAGTTGGTTTAGAATCTTATGTTAGTTTCAGGTGCACAGAAAAGTGATTCAGTTTTACATATATATGTGTTTTTGTTCCTGTTAATTTTTAAAGAAGAATTTCCATCCATTTGTGCATTTGGCAAAACAGGAAATGTTAGCTTTGTCATATTTTTAATTGCACCTTGTACATTAACAAATTAAATACTTAAAGCCTCATTTTTTTAAATTGGAGGATAATTGCTTTACAATGTGGTATTGGTTTTTGCCATACAACAAAGTGGATCAGCCATATATATATATATTTCCCCTCTTCTTGAGCCTCCCTCCCACCCCACCCCACCCCATCTGCCTCATTTTTTCTTTCTCTTTGATTTCTACCTTTGCACTTCCGTTTCCCCATTTTCCTGGTGGTAAAAATCAGTAGTTGCTAAACTACCACGTATAATTCAAATATAATTAAATGAAAACTTTATAAACAATATCAATAATAGTGAAATTTGTTTGTAAACTCACCAAACAAGAATCACTTCCCATTTGTAAATTCTACGTTTGTTCAAGTATGCATTTTAATTTTTTAATTTTTCATTTTTATCATCTTTTTAAAACATTCTTACAAAGTCAGCAGCTTATTAGTGAGTATCCCGTCTTTGCTAAAAGACTCTCCTTTTTTGTTGTTGCTTAATGTGTTCCATTTTAATAAAACTCTTATTTATAATCCTTTCACTGCTTTTGTGAATTTTTGAAATTAGAAAGTTTGACAGTAGGCAGTATGCTGCTGCTGCTGCTAAGTCGCTTCAGTCGTGTCCGATTCTGTGCGACCCCATAGACGGCAGCCCACCAGGCTCCCCCGTCCCTGGGATTCTCCAGGCAAGAACACTGGAGTGGGTTGCCATTTCCTTCTCTAATGCGTGAAAGTGAAAAGTGAAAGTGAAGTCGCTCAGTCGTGTCCGACTCTTCACGACCACATGGACTGCAGCCCACCAGGCTCCTCCGTCCATGGGATTTTTGAGGCAAGAATACTGGAGTGGGGTGCCATTGCCTTCTCCAAGTAGGCAGTATGGTAAACTTTAATTGTATTTAACAGTGTTTTGAGTTTACTAAAAAGAGCTCACAATGTCTTCTTAAAAAATTAATAATGTATGTTCCTAATAAAAATAATTGAAAGCCCTACTCCCTCCTGTGTCTTTTGTTTCAACTCCTTTCCCTAGCTTTATCAGATCACAAACAAGCTTGAGTCCTTTACTATTTTAAAAAAGCAAACTGATATTTTTTCTGACTCCTGTTTCCTTTTCCTAACTTCATTATTAATCTTGCTGCCTTAATCTCAGTATTAATTTTTTCTTTTTTACTTCCACTGCATTCCTTTACCCCTTGTAATTTGATATCCAGATTATTCTACTTCAGAGTATCTTAAACATTAGCATGTAACAGCATCTCCTAGAGGACTTGCTAAAGCACAAATTGCTGAGCCACTGTACCCAACTCCCTAGAGGTTCTGCTTTCTTTCCTGTGGCATGGAGACTGAGAATTTGCATATCTGTGAAGCTACTGGGTGATGCTGATGGGGCTGGTTTTGAGACCATATTTTTAGAACCACAGAAATTGTTCATTGGCTCTACAGGTAGTCTTCTAATTGCCAGATCTCTTGCCCTGTGCTGTTTTTCATACTGCTCATTTTTTTTTTTTATAACATTTAATACTGTTGATTATTTTCTCCTTGAAATTTCTTTTGGCTTCTGTTTCACAGTGTGCATCTACTTCTCTATTCAATTTTGCTTTATTTTCTTGGCCCCTATTCCTTCCCCTGAATCTACTTTTTAAATAAACATCCCCCAAATTCCAACTGCTTCCTACTTGATTTTTTTCAAGCATCCTCATCCAGACATGAGATTTCAGTAGTTACCTCTATCTAGATGTCACTCATGCTTAAATTTTTTTTTTATATACTTACATTTTTTGCTGGACCCCTCTCTTTAGCTTCATTCGCTTCTTGAACATTATACCTTAGGTGCTCCATTGGCACTCAGTTCAGCAGGTCTTAAGCGATTGTCTGTTTAATTTTTTATATTCTATGGCCTTAAGGATAAACTTAGGAGAAGGCAATGGCACCCCACTCTACTACTCTTGCCTGGCAAATCCCATGGATGGAGGAGCCTGGTAGGCTGCAGTCCATGGGATCACTGAGGGTCGGACACAACTGAACGACTTCACTTTCACTTTCAAGGATAAACTTAAGAATATAAGGATACCTCTGTTGGTCAGCTTCCTCTAAAATACAGGGATTGATCAGAATGTCAGGTATAATTCTTTGTAACAATGCTTAATTTTCTATGCTGTTATTTATGCTATGTTATCAGTATTTTATATGCATTATCACAAATATTCAGGTTCTCTTTCATCTGCTGGACCGAGTTAGAGAGTCTTCTACCACTGCAGACAAAGAAAAGATTGAGTCTGGAGGTGGCAATATTCTCATTCATCATTCAAGGGACACAGCAGAGAAGCAGTGGGCTGAGACATGGGTTTTAACATTGGCTGGAGTTGCAAGAATCTTCAACACCAGAAGATATTTACTTCAACCTTTAGGTAGATTTACATTTTGTTTTTTCTGAGTATACAAGTAATTAATATTAAAGGAAATTTGGAAAATACAGATTCTTCACAGATTATATATACATTGTTATTTTCTAAGAATAATCCATCTTAACTGCCAGTCTTTGTTGTCATGTGTGGTATGTGCATGAGCATAAACGTTTTCATTCATTTCCTTGAAAAAATATGTGTACCTACTGTGGGCGAGTCTTGCGGATATAGTGATGAGCCAGATACTAACCTCCTTGATATATCCTGGGTATGAAGGAGGAACTATAATTACATAAATAGGAAATTGCTGCAATGATCAATGCTACAAAGGAGCTTATAATAGATTGTGAGCTTACAGTAGATACTTGACCAGGCTAGTGATGTATATATAGGCTTCCCTGAGAAAGCAATGTTTTATCTGAATAGTAGTTCATCAAGCAAGAGTAGGATGAACTGGGGAGAGCCTTACAGGCAGAGAGTACGTGTAAAAGAAATGAAAGAAGATTGAGGAGATGGAGATGGTGTGGCCCCTGGCACGTTTGAAGGTCTGGAATGAAGAGAACATGGAAAAGAGTGACTCTCGAGGTTTTAGAGGTAGAGGCCAGATGTTGCAGCACTTAGTAGGTTATGTTCAGAAGACTTCACTCTAAGAGCACTGAAAACCACTGAAAGATTTTAATCCATGATGTGATGTGTTCAGATACGGAGTTCAGAAAGATCCCTTCAGATGGTATGTATGGAATGGAATGGTCATAAAGAAGAATGGTAGGATACTATTAGATTGGTTAGGAAACTTGGTGGTGTATAAATATAAATAGATCAGTGCTTCTCAACCAGGGCCAATTTTGCCCAACCTCCTCCCCCCCACAGGATATTTAACAGTGTCTGAGACATTTTGGTTGTTACAGCTAGGGAGGGGCATGCACACTGGCTTCTCGGGAAGTAAAGCCAGGGATGCTGCTGCATATCTTACAATGCATAGGACAGCCCCTACAGCAAACAATTATCCAGCCCAAAATGTCAGTAGGATTGAGATGGAGAAACTAGTGTAGATTATGATACCTTCAATTCTAGTGGTAGGCATGGGAGTGGTTGAGAAAAGTAAGCAAATTCTTTTGTACATAACTGTGAGCAAGCTGTGTATATTAATTTTTCAACTTCTTATTTTATGTTTGGCTTTTTTTCTTCTCATTATGTTAAAAGCATAAGCATATTTATGATTTTCATAGGCATTTTTTGTGGTGTTTATTATGTGCATTTTAAGGCTCTCTCATTCATACCACATACCTATATATTTATTGATCTATATATTTGATGTCTATACATACACATTTTAAATCCTAGCTTTTTGTTTTCATATAAAATTTACATACAATGAAATGTGCTAATCTTAACTGTGTGTTTGCTAAGTTTTGATAAATAATCATCATTTTTAATACCTCTGTGGTACTTTATCTTAAAAGCTAAGATGTAATAGATACAGATTTAGATTTTTAAAAATGAAGACATGATGCAGTTCATGTAGCTTCAATAATTTTTTTTAATAATTTAACACTAAGAAATGGTTTTTATTGTTATTTTAGAATAAGATTATGGTATCAAGATGATGCTGGTCTCATAGAATGAGTTCAGAAGTGTTCCTTCCTCTACAATTTTTTTGAGTAGTTTGAGAAAGATACACATTAACTCTTCTCTAAATGTTTGGTAGAATTCACTTGTTTAGCCATCTAGTCCTGGACTTTTCTTTGATGGGAGTTTTAAAATTGCTGAACCAATTTCACTACTGATAATGGTTCATATTGTCTGTTTGTTCATGGTTCAGATAGGAAGATTGGGAGATACTTTCTAAAATTTTCTCTGTTTCTTCTAGGTTGTCTATTTTATTGTTGTATAGTTGTTCATAGTAGTCTCTTATGATCCTATGTATTTCTGTGGTATCAGTTGTAATATCTCCTTTTTCATTTCTGATTTTATTGATCTGAGTCCTCTACCTTTTTGTTTTGATGAGTCTGGCTAAACGTTATCAGTGTTTTCAGAGAACTGGCTTTTAGTTTCATTGATTTTTTCTATTTTTTTTTTAAAGTCTCTATTTCATTTATTTCTGCTCTGATCTTTATATTTCTTTCCTTCTACTAACTTTGGATTTTCTTTTTTCTCTAGTTCCTTTAGGTGTAAGGTTAGGTTGTTTATTTGAGGTTTTTCTTGTTTCCTGAGGGAAGCGTGTATTGCTATAAGCTTTACTATTAGAACTGCTTTTGCTGGTGCCCCATAGGTTTGAGGGGCTGGCCTGGTGGCTCAGCTGGTAAAGAATCTGCCTGCAGTGCAGGAGACCTGGGTTCAATCCCTGGGTTGGGAAGATCCCCTGGAGAAGGGAAAGGCTACACACTCCAGTATTCTGGCCTGGAGAATTCCATGGACTGTATAGTCCTTGGGGTCGCAAAGAGTCAGATATGACTGAGCGACTTTCACTTTCACAGGTTTGGGATCACTGTGTTTTCATTTTTATTTGTCTCTAGGTGTTTTTTGATTTCCTCTTTGATTTCTGTTGTGACCCATTGACTCTATAGTAGCATATTGTTTAGCCTCCACATGTTTGTGTTTTGTAGTTTTTTTCTTGCAGTTGAAAATTTTGCCATTTGTAGCTACATGGGTGAACTTGCAGGGCATTATGCTAAGTGGAATAAGTCAAACAGAGAAAGACAAATACTGTGTGATATCACTTCTGTGTGGAATCTAAAAAATGCAGTGAACTAATGAGTATAACAAAAAAGAATCAGACTCCCAGATACAGGAAACAAACTGATTGTTACCAGTGGGGAGAGGGAGGAAGCAGGGCAACATAGGGGTAAAGGGACTGGGAAGTATGAACTATTAGATGTAAGATAGGCTAGAATCATGTATTTTACAACATGGAAAATATAGGCTATATTTTATAATTGTAAATAGAGTATAACCTTTAAGTATAAAAAATTAAGAATTTTTTTAAAGTAATGTCTTAGCATAACGAAGTACAATATATAATTATACTTAGTCTTTTAGAAAGAGGACTTCTTCCTAGACATAGAATATATTAATAGGAGAACTGCAGGTTTTTTTCTTTCTTATAGCATGGAATATTCTAAACCTGAGACTAGGTCACCATTCTGGTAGGTGACTGTAATGTTTAATTTGATCTCTGAACTGGGATGGCAACAAGAAGTATTTTGTTTTGCTGTTTTGATAGTTTTTTAACAAAATTTGTTAAAACTTTTTGAACAGTTACTAAAAAACCTGTTTTTTTGTTGTATGTAAATTATACTTCAATTTTGATTAAAAGAGTATGGAGAGGAAGAAACATATAACTGGACAAGTGTTAATAGTTTATCCTATAAAGCAGTGCATTGCTTACTGTTTTATACCAGACTTAGTTCCAGCTTTCCAATGAATTGAATGCTTACTCAGTCATATGGGTTTATCCCTTCTTGAAAAAGCCTAGTCTTTGATAGCTTTTGTGAAGTGAAAGTCTTTAAAACACAATTATCTCTATATTTGATAGCCTACTTAGGTTATCCTTTGCAAAATGTCAATTCCTCTGATTTTTACATTATTTAAATATAGAGGTGAGTAATAATCCATGCTGTTATCAAACCCATTGGGCTGGATGTCTATAGGAACAAGATGACTTTTTGCTGGGCTTAAAAGGAACAAGGGCTTCCCTGGTGGCTCAGTGGTAAAGAACCTGCCTGCCAAAGCAGGAGACACAGCTTTGATCCCTGAGTCAGGGAGATCCCATGGAGAAGGAAATGGCAATCTACTCCAGTATTTTTGCCTAGGAAATCTCTTGAACAGAGGAGCCTGGTGGGCTACAGTCCATGGGGTTGCAAAAGAGTTGGCCATGACTTAATGAGTGAACAACAATAATAGAAACAAACCACACCTGGTTTCATTATAAATGTACTTAGTTGGTCACAGGAGTAGAGCAAGAGATTGAAATGACTAGTGGAAACAGTAACCACCATTCAGCCCATGCTGTACTGGTGGTAGATCAGTTGACTTGATTTTACATGAGAGAAATAAGTTTAGCCTCATGGTAAAAGGACCGTCTTATTTATGGTGCATGTTCTCCTGGCAACTTACCGATATAGGGGGGAAGTGTTTAACAGAATTCTGCAGCTATAAAATTATTTAAATATGAAAACCCAAGTGTAAAGTTAAGATTTTTATGGAGTATGACTTAGTTTATTTTAAACATTTAGGTAAAAAACGTGTATCATACTGTCATAACTTTTCCTATATGCTTAAGAATGGGACCATCTTAATAAAGGTAGATGGTTAGATTGAAGATGTTACTGAAAAGTTTTTATTCTGTTCTCCTTAGGCAGAAGTATTAGGATAGAAAGGTGTATACATACATTTATGGAGTTTTAAGTTCAAAACCTTGTTTGATATACTCATTATCCTTTTCTTGGTGCCATTTATTCCTGTATCTGACAAAATTTTTTTTACTGGATTTTGGGTTGTAATGGTTTTAACTCACATTGTTAGTGCATAAGCGTATCTTTTTCTATTTCTGTAGGACTTTAAGCAGAAAAATAAAGCAGATAAACTTTCAAGTGTCTAATAGAGACAGTTTGATCACTTTTATGGTGATAATTTTTTTTTCCTCTTCCTCATATAGGAGATTTTTCAAGAGCATGGGATGTTCTTCTTGACCATATACAATCAGCAGCACTCAGCAAAAACAATGAAGTATCTCTGGCTGCACTGAAAAGCTTCCAGGAAATTTTACAGATTGTGTCCCCTGTCAGAGACTCAGATAAGCCTGAGACACCACCTGCAGTTAATGTCCCGGGGCCTGTCCTTTTAGGGCCTATATCGGGCCCTAGCCTGAACAGGCCATTTGTAAGAACAGATTCCATTGGAGAAAGACTTGGAAGATACAGCAGCTCTGAGCCACCTGTAGTTACTGATGAGCTTGAAGATTTGAATCTCTGGTGGGCTGCATGGAATACCTGGTACAGAATTGGATCTGAAAGCACCAAGCCTCCTATTACATTTGATAAACTAACTTTCATTCCCAGCCAGCCTTTTCTAACAGCTTTAATTCAGATATTTCCAGCTCTCTACCAGCATATAAAAACTGGTTTCAACATGGATGACTTGCAGAAGTTGGGAGTCATATTGCACAGTGCTGTTTCAGTCCCAATAAGTTCAGATGCCTCCCCTTTCATTCTTCCATCTTACACTGAAGCAGTTTTGACAAGTTTACAGGAAGCTGTACTTACAGCTCTAGATGTTCTCCAAAAGGTAATGAAATTTTAGTGGCTGTCTAAGCAATATTGCATATGGTTCTCTGGAATTTTTTTACTTTGCTAAATATTTTTTGGGATAAATTCTGGATCATCAAGATTGTTATGTATGTATACTTGGGGATGCATTCAAGATTGTAAAGATCCGTTATTGTTAACACTTGTATTTTTCTAACATATTTTAAAAGGTAATTCAGGTTTATTTTGAGAGTCTTCAAGAAACTGCCTGCATTCTCTTATTTCTGTTCACCAGCATTTTTGGTTTGTTCATTCAACTCTTCACAAGAATATATACTTTTGGAGTCATAACTTTAGTAAAGTATTTCTGTAATTAGAACATTAATTAGCAATGAGATTATATATTTTTTATCTGTATTTTAATTTAGCTCTTGAATTGTTAGAAACCCATTAAAAAATAAGAATAAATCTGTAAAGTGTTTACCTCACAGAAATTTTAAAAAGATATATTTTAACCCATGTGTGTTTTGTTACTCCAAAAAAAATTAAAACAGATCTAAAAATTACTGAGCAAATTCCAGTTGGCAAGCAAGACCAGATCAAAATCAAAGAATTCTTTAAACTGTCAAGATAATTGTTAGCACAATTAACAACCACCAAAATGTTGAACAAAACAAGTATGAAAAGAGTCAGTGATCCCAGCAAAGTAGTTATGACATTCTAACAAAATTAGAATGGAAGTGATTCTGATTACAAATGTGTTATCAGTAGCCATTTGGGTACTACAGATCATGCTTTCTAATTAAACAATTGCATTATATCCAACTGGATTGATGAAAACTTTCACAGTAATAATAGTGGTTTCTACTACAATATAGTACACCTTGATTGTCTCTGGAGGAGTCTAGCTGAGCAGTAATTCCTTGACCACCTTAGCCCTAGTTACTCTGTGCAAAGAAATTGTATAGAAACTTAAAATGTAAGAAAATCTGGCATTTTAATAATTTTATTATAGGGAGGATCAGTTTTTCATAATTGAAATTAAAAGAACTGCTTTTATTCTCAGTGGCAGAAGAAAAATAGCCTGTTAGTAATAATTTTTTTCTCCCTGACTGAGAGCATAGGTTGTTTATAGACTACTGTGGAGGGAATGGAAAAGTTAGAAAAGGAGAGCATAGACCTTGTGGGATGCCCATAATCTGGAACTCTCACTCAGGTGTTTAATTCAGGTTTTATACATATGTAGAGGATAGTAAACAAAGAAGAAACAGCAAATCCCCAAACTTTTTTTCTAGGGAAAAAAGCATGTAATTTTACTTAGAACAAAACCTCTGCTTTAGCGATAAGAGAACAAATAGAATCATTCATCCCAAGCAGGCATTTGTTCTGAGCTTTGAGCTTTTAATGGCTTTAAAAGAGCATATATCTTCAATTGAAAAGTTAGGAAGTTTTATTGTTGGAAACTTTGGAACTTTTACTTACATCAATTGATGTCATTTTGCATTGCTAATTTTCACTCTGCTGCTGCTAAGTCACTTCAGTCGTGTCCGACTCTGTGTGACCCCATAGACGGTAGCCCACCAGGCTCCCCCGTCCCTGGGATTCTCCAGGCAAGAACACTGGAGTGGGTTGCCATTTCCTTCTCCAATGCATGAAAGTGAGAAGTGAAAGTGAAGTCGCTCAGTCGTGTCCGACTCAGCGACCCCATGGACTGCAGCCCACCAGGCTCCTCCGTCCATGGGATTTTCCAGGCAAGAGTACTGGAGTGGGGTGCCATTGCCTTCTCCGAATTTTCACTCTGCTGCTGCTGCTGCTGCTGCTAAGTCGCTTCAGTCGTGCCCGACTCTGTGCGACCCCATAGACGGTAGCCCACCAGGCTCCCCCGTCCCTGGGATTCTCCAGGCAAGAACACTGGAGTGGGTTGCCATTTCCTTCTCCAATGCATGAAAGTGAGAAGTGAAAGTGAAGTCGCTCAGTCGTGTCCGACTCAGCGACCCCATGGACTGCAGCCCACCAGGCTCCTCCGTCCATGGGATTTTCCAGGCAAGAGTACTGGAGTGGGGTGCCATTGCCTTCTCCGAATTTTCACTCTAGCCATTGTTTATTACTTACGGGATTATTTAAATGATATTTCATAATACTTGAATGTGATTCAGACATATGGGGTTTTTAATATTTCCTAACAGAAAACTTAACATATTTCATTATTAGTAAGAGTGTTTTTATATTTTCCCCCACAGGTGTCAGAAAATTTTTTCACAAGCAAAATATACTTGCTTTGGAAGTTTATTCTTAAACTAATAAGCTATTCTGCAAAACACTTTACTGATTAAAAGCTGTTTTCTTTCTTAAAGGAAAAACTCATTTCTAATTTCATATTTACCCTTATATTGTTTAGAGTTTCACGGTCATATGTGTTTCCTCTAGGTTTTCATATCACTAGTTCCCAACCAAAAGGACTTAGTCCTATAGGCTAATTTTTTTTTCCAAGATACTTTTACATGAGAATTTGATTGTTTTCCTGAGTTTTGAGATCAGGAGGCTGCATCTGTCTTACTTACTGCTAACCTTCGTAAAGGCTGATAACTGGTACCTTATGTACGTCCGTGGTCGAGGCTATTGGAGTGGTACTTCAGGAGACACTGTCACATTCTGTGTGAATGGTGCTTCTACTTAATGGAGGCAAGTTTCTGAATCTCTCAAAAGGGAAATAGTAACTGTAACTTTTTTTCTTAGTAAGTGGGATAGTATTTTTAAGGCATTTAGTGCCTGGCACAGTTAAACATTCAGTAAATATTAGCTGTTACTATTTTCATTATCATATTGTCTTGCAAAGGCCTTAGTACATGGTAAATACAGAATGAATTATTTTAAATGACTTAATGAGAGAAACTTTGAATCATGTCAGACGTTAGATGTCCAGCTTCTTTTCTTGTTTTCACATACACAGTTTTCAAGGATTAATAGGAAGTATTGTCCAGATAGATTGGGGCTTCCCAGGTGGTGCTAGTGGTAAAGAACCCGTTATGCTAATGCAGGAGACTTAAGAGATGAAAGTTGGATTCCTGGGTCTGGAAGATCCCCTGGAGGAGGTCATGGCAACCCATTCCAGTATTCTTGCTTGGAGAATCCCATGGACAAAGGAGCCTGTCGGCTCCATAGGGTTCATGCGGTCCATAGGGTCACAAAGACTTGGACACGTCTATAGTGACTTCACAAGCACGCTTACTGATTCTTAGCTTTTGGACTGAAATCTGCCACCAGATTTACACTATAGGCTTTTCTGATTCAGAATATTGAAGAAAAGCCAATACTAATAACTTTTTCTTAGATGAAGTTTGTTGTTAAATTGATTTCATATTATATATTTTAAGATCTCAGGATTCACCTGTAACACTGTTAGTAAGTTTTGTTTTGTTTTGTTTATAAAGCACCACCAAAAATCAAAACATACAGTCCAGATCATTATTTGGTGCTACTTCCAGAAAAAATTTGATACTTAGTTTTCTAAGGTTTCCACACACAGAATGTTGCTCTCTTCCTCTCTCCCGTCCCTCCTTCTTTCCCTTTCTTCCTGCCTGCCTTCCTTTATTTGTCACTGAAAATAAAAGAATTCATTTAGGATAATTATCTCTTTTCCACAGTAACTGTTACATGTTTAATTCTAAGAGTTAAGACTCAGCAAGAAGTTAATAAAGAAGACTGAAATTACAGAAGTAGTTAGTAGAGAGAATTTTTTTAGGCTGTATACTTTTTAAATTCTCCATTCACTTTTTCTGAGAAAAGTAACCAAATAGAGGAAGATGGTATTACATACCTTCATTCTACTTTTCACATTGTAATTACAGGATGATCTAATGGTATGTATGGGCAACACTTTGCTTATCTACTTTCTATCTCGAGATAACTTTGTTAAAGCTAAATGGCTCTGAGGGAGAATAAAACTGGTCTGTTATCTGACAGGTTAAAAAAGCCATGATTGTATGAAAATATACATGTTGTACACATACTTTTAAAGGAAGTCCTTAAAATTTTGAGATGCTTTGAATTTTGATTTTGTATTTTGAAGGTGCCTCAAGTGTAGAATGATTATGCTTTTTGTTTTGGAAAGCACAAATATATTTTAGATACTCCATAAATTATATCATTAAATTTTTTCCTACAGAGAAAAATAAACGCTAAGACAGGAAAATATGAAAGGATGGGAGGAGAAAACATATTTGTTGCTAGAAAAATAAAAACATGAGATTTAAGTACTTTCAACGTATTTGATGTAATTAAAATTTGCAGTGTCTGAATATGCATTTTATTCTTTGTTTTATGAAATTGTAGCATTAAGTTTAATTTTTATTAAATTTTTTTCTTGTTTTATATCAAGTCTGAGTATTGATACATTAGATGCTAAATATACACTGCCCTGTTAAAATTAATGCATACATTTCTTTTAGAAACAGATTTTCATTCTTGACTTATTTTCCCAACTGTAGTGAACATGCTTACTTGTTAAAGTCTCTGGTCCATGCATGATGCAGGCATAAGCTGTCATTTTCATGAACTAATGTCGTCACTTAAGCACTTAAGTAGAAGTCAATCTCATCTTGGTCAGTGAAGCATTCTAAATTGTCTAAAGTGTGTATTACTGAACAAATGATCAGATTGTGGAACCTCAGAATGGCCCATGACTTCTCTTTAAGTGCTTGCCCTTTGTTTAGTCTGCTAAGTAATAAGCCACACTTTTAATTTAAAAGTATTTTTTAGCTGATTAAAATATTTAGCCTATACTTTATTCAATATTAGTTTAAAATAGTTTAAATGTCCTTCAGGGCTTCAAAAAGTATATAATGCTTAACATAAAATAAGACGGTCTTTAAGAGTCTTTGACTAAACAAAAGCATAAATGGTAAAAAACTTAATGGAGTTCAGATTATACATTCTATTGTTCATATCTTGTTTTATAGGCCATCTGTGTAGGACCAGAAAGCATGCAAATAATGTATCCCGCTATATTTGACCAGTTACTGGCATTTGTAGAATTTTCATGTAAACCTCCACAGTATGGACAGCTGGAAACAAAACACATTGCAAATGCAAAATATAATCAGGTAATTTGCTATAAATTATATTTACTCTGTAAAATTTCATGTCTTATAAATGTAATCAGTTCCACTTAAGATGGACTTTATCTCCGAACTTTTTCTTTCACAAATAAACTTTCATATGTCTATTAACAGTTTAAACTGGAAAGAAACATTATTTGGAAAACCTGTGTCCCTTCTTTTTTTTTTTTTAAATTGTTTATTACTTTCTTTTCCCAAGTGGTTCTCCAGAAAGCTTGGCCTTTCCTCATACTCTGTTTCTTCAGAGTTCCTTTCTTGGTGTCCTCATCGCACTATAAAATGGCTTCTAAATCCCTATGCCTAGTCCTACTCTTACCTAAAATAGATACCTGCAATAGAAAATGAAGAAATGAAAAGTTGTCTACTACTGGTGTGAAATTTAGTTGGATTTTACATAAAAGATTCTTTAGCCATAGTTGGCAAATTTTAACTTTGTTTTGGCTTAGGGGAAAAATAAATTTCTGAATGCATGCACATGCTAATTTTGTTCACTCAACATAAAAATTATAATTTTACATGGTCCGAAAAGTAGTTTAATGTGTATTAACTTTTCTCATTCTATTTGTCTTGCAACACAATGGAATCACAATAGATCCAACTATTTGCACCGGTGAGTTAAATTTCCTAAAATTGTCCTAACCTATTGGCAACAAATAAAGTACATCTTTTCCAGTTTTTGATAGAATGCTCTATGTACTTTTTCTGATAGTTTTAATTTTTGCCTGGCTGAAAATTATTCTTTCATGAAATTATATCTCTTTGAAAACTTTGCATGTAATAAAACAATCTGACCTAAAACCAAGGCCTGAACTTTAAAACAAAGAAGCTTTCACTTTGAAAACAATATGATTTCATTTAATCTTATTTTTATTTTAACTCCATGTGAAAATATTACTTTCTAGGCGGAATGGGTTGCCTTGAATTATGTACCATTTGCTGAAAGGTCTTTAGACGTAGTTGTGGATTTATATCAAAAGACAGCCTGTCACAAAGCAGTGGTGAATGAGAAAGTACTCCAGAATATTATTAAGGTATCTTTTTAAAAAATTTTTATACTTTCATTTAAATATGATAACATTATTGAAATTTATCTTTAGGTAGTTGTATATTGTCATATATTAAAATAAATGGAAAAATATAATCTTATTATTTATAGTGATTTTGCTCCAACATTCATGGATATTTAGGAAGCTGTTCCTCTGAAATGAGAAGGTTTTTTTTAATAAAAAATATTTTAAAATATGCATTTGATTTTATGATTTTTCATCTTTGGCACTTAAGACAATAAGCATTTTGTTTCTTAGGACAGTACTTCTCATACTTTGAGTTTGATAAGCATTCAAGGAGAAATTCACAATTCAGCCTATCGATTTAAGTGATCATGCATACTTCTTTTGAAAGCCAGTTCTTCAGTGCATGGACAAACATTATTAAAATTCATCTGCTGTTGTGTGTGTCCCATTCCTCCAAAGTTTATTTCCTTTTTCCCCCCTCTGTTTTGAAGGACAAACCTAAATCTTGCTCTTACTCTAATATGTAGATGCTTTTATTTACTGGATAATTACAGTCTGATCTGAGCCCTCTTCCCTCAAGGAAGAAGGCCTTTCTCTGTTCCATGGTTTATCCTTCTCTTTGTGTTCATCCGTTTCTTTTCCCACTGTTCTTTGCTGGCAATGCTTTCAGCCTCTTATACTTTATCCTGGGAACATGTCCCAGGTGGCACTAGTGGTTAAGAACCCATCTGCCAATGCAGGAGACATAAGAGACGTGGATTTGGTCCCTGGGTCGGGAAGATCCCCTGGAGGAGGGCACAGCAACCCACTCCAGTATTTTTACCTGGAGCATCCCATGAACAGAAGAGCCTTAGCGGGCTATAGTCCATTGGGTCCCGCAGAGTCAGATACGACTGAAGTGACTTAGCACGCATGCTGAACACTTCCCTCAAGGAAGAAGACTTTTCTCTGTTCCAGGGGTCATCCTTCTCTTTGTGTTCATCCTTTTCTGTTCCCACCTTTCTTTGTTGTTAAATCTTTCAAGAAGTCAAATGAGAGAAAGATCTTATATAAAAGATTTAATCTTCTGGGAAGAAGATTAAATCTTTTATATAAGATCTTTCTCTCATTTGACTTCCTACTCAAATTGTTCTCTTTCAACTTTACTTTACTTCTAAGCTTCTTTAAACAACTTGTAGCCTTCACATAACCAACACTCACTCTAACCTGTTGTACCCAGGCTCACTTCCATATTCTGCTAAAAAAACTACTTACTTGAAGTTATAGAAGACAAAGTCTTTAAATTGTAAGCCCTTTCTAATTCTTTATTTTCCTTGTTAATATGGTACTGCCCTGGCCTTTTATTAAAAAATAACTTTATTTATTTATTTTTGGCTGTGCTGGGTCTTTGTTGCTGCGTGGGCTTTTCTCTAATTGGGGTGAGCTGGGGTTACTCTTTGTTGCAGTGTCCAGGCTTCTCATTGCGGTGGCTTCTCTTGTTGTGGAGCACAGGCACAATAGTTGTGGCACAAGACCTTAGTTGCTCAAGTGCATATTGGATCTTCCCTGACCAGGGATTGAACCCATGTACCCTGCATTGGCAGGTGGATTCTTTACCACTGAGCCACCAGCGGAGCCCCTGGCCTTCTTAAAATTGTTTCTTCCCTTGATTTTCTGTCATAGTTCTTTCTACCCCTTACCACTCATCCCCTCAAAACTGTCTTGTATCTCCTGATTTGTTGAGAATAAATTTTAAGCACTTCTGTTACGGGTACTAAGAAGTAGTAGAGATTAAAAATGAATAAGATAGTTCATACATTTAATAATTCAATAAAGGATCTATAAAAAGGAAAATAATAATGCAATATATTAAGTACTAAGTGAAGACCTCCAAGTAGAGGCAGCTTTGTGTTCAGAGAAAGCTGGATTAGCACAGTGCACTGCTGTGTACTTGCTGCTCTGTGATTTTGGAGCAAATGAACCTGAGAGTGTTTCTCATCTGTAAAAGAAGGATAATACGAATGCAAATTTCATGTCTTAACCATTAAGAGATTCAAGTGAGATATGGCATTTAATAATACTTGCCAAGTAGTCAGTGTTGAATAAAAGTTAAGTAATCCCTTCCTTCTGTAGACAAGGAAATAACTAAACTGCCTATGGGATTCTGGCAAGGTTTAAATAAAGTAACATTTGAAGAAGGAATACCCAGCAACAAGGGAGAAGGAGATCTAGATCAACTAAGCAACATAAAGATCATGGTATATTTTTAAAGCATTGTTGAGAAAACCCACTTAGGGAGCTAACAGGGACTGGAATAGGTCTGAAAAAGTGGCTTTGGGTTTAATAAGCCATCATAAGGAATCAGACTTTTTTCTTTAACCACTGAAGAGCTGAACTTGGAAGAGTGACATGAATCAGTTTGTATTTTTAATGGAATTAAATAATCTCTTTTCTGTATTTCTGGACAGTTTGTTGATGCCACTTATTACATGTGTTAATTGGACAAGGCTCTTCCTTCCTTGGAAACTGAGCTTTGTGACAGCAAGAACTGAATTTTCTAGTTCTACATACATTTATTGAGTACGTAGGATATGCCAGTCTCTATATTCATTAAATATTTTTTAAAAAATAAATGTATAAGTCAAATGTATCTGTTGTGCTTAACATTCCCTTGACACTGGTAAACTATTAATCTAGTAGTAAACTATCTACTCTTAAGTTATAACCTGTTAATTCAGAGTGGCCAGTGTATAATTTAGTATTCTTTTGTTGGCATATGACACACATGCAGTCTCTGACTAGCTTTAAGAATAAAAGGGCATGCTTAGTTGGAAAAGTCAGAGCTAGAGGGAGGGCTTTGGGATTGGTGTATCCAGTGGTTCAGTACTATCTTCAGAAACTAAATTTTTTTCTTCCTTGTTCTGATTTCCAAGGGTTGACTGTATATCCTATGCTTTTCCTCATAGTTATAGGCTAATAAAGGGATTATATGTCAGTAGCAAGTGTGTGTGTGTGTGTGTTTGTATATGAGATTATTCTTCAGTTACTATAGTTAACTTTAAATGAACCAGCTTTAGTCCCATGCCTAGTCTTGAACCAGTGATTATGGCCAGAGAAATGGAATAGATTGATTGGCTTAATAAACTAATCATCTCCTTACCCTAATTTCCAACTGGATGTGGAGAGGGGGAAAAAGATTCTAGGTAGGCTAAATTATCTTTTGTTATCATACTATTGTGTAATGGTTCACATGTTCACTCTGTAAGTATTCAATAATAATTTGTGTGGAAGGTGAAATCAGGTTTTAGGTTCACTCCATAACATTGAATTATGAAAATGTTTCTCTTTTACTTTTTATCAGACTAGAATTTTTATATAAAAATAGAGTCTGGACACTCTCATGAACATAATCAGATGGTATATTGGAACTGTTTATTGATGGTGCTCTGGGCTAACGCACTGTGATGGTTGGGTCAGTCTAGTCTTCTAGTTGTTGGATAGAACTATGATCAGAGAACTTCATTGAGCCACCAAATTAGTTTTTTAATGATTAACAGCAAGTTGACCAATTAGAAAGTAAGTCTCAATATTTCAGTCACTATGCAGATGCTATGCTGTGTCCTCAAGGATTAAAGATAAAATCAACCAAATTCTTAAATTACCAGTTTTTCTCAAATATTTGCAAAAGGAAGAAAGTACATTAAAATGTTAGTGTAGAATATAATATTCAAAAAATTTTAGAGATAACATATAAAACATAGTAATGATATTCTCTAGGCCATGTTTACCTAACCATTAGTAGAAAATTATAAGCAATATGGATCTCTCTTGGATAGAAGAAACCCCATTCATCAAATTAGTTTTTGCCAGGAGAACTATGGCAGAATGCTCTAAGTTTATAACTGCATTAGAGAAGGTGCAAGATTGTAAGTTTTCCTACTCTTAATCTTAACTTTTCAGAAAACATCATTATAATTTATGATGAGAAACTAAGGTCCAAAAATAATTACTTTTTCAGGGTCATTGTTTGTAAAATGGACATAGGACTTAAAAGTATATCTTTCTAGGTAGTATGATTTGAGAACCATGTCTGAGAATTGGCCTTTCTAGAAAGTAACATCCTATTTAAAATGAAAATACTTATCTTATTTTTTATAAGAACAAAGAGAAGCTGTAATTTTTTTAAAAAAAAGTAGTTAAAGGCTGAGTGTTTGTTTTAATTAGTATTTATCTTAAACTGTTTTTATTTTCCCAGACTCTTAGGGTTCCCCTCAGCTTGAAGTATTCCTGCCCTTCTGAAAGCACTTGGAAACTAGCAGTATCTTCTCTCCTCAAAGTTCTTTCTATTGGGCTACCTGTTGCCCGGCAACATGCTTCTTCGGGAAAATTTGACAGTATGTGGCCAGAACTAGCCAACACCTTTGAAGACTTTCTCTTTACTAAAAGGTCAGCTCATTTATTTTTACAGTTAAGACAATCTTTCAAGAAGTGAACATTATACCTATAATGGCCTAAGAACAGTATTTCTCATCATTCATTAATTAACTAATTGACTATTAAGATTGCTAGATTGTATACAAAGAACAAGTTAGGCATTTATCCACTGGGTACATTATCTGTAAGCAGAGGATAATTTTGCTCTTAACCATGTTGCGGGTTGTAAGATAGGAGTCTTTTCTATAAGACCATGTGATTGCATCATAATTAAGGAGCCATGGTTTTAAGTTGATGAATCTAAGAAGATCTTATAAAAAAATCCAGTGTCCATTTAGCATCACAAGAGAAGAACCATATCAGAAAATCAGATTTTTTCAGAATAAATAAGATCATTGGTAATAATGAACAGCTCTTTAAGATGTTTAAGTTGTGCAAAGAAGAATGAAATTTTCATTGTGTAATCTGCAACAGAGGGTATATCTTAAGGATGCTATTTTGGCCCCTCACTGAATGAGAATAGGATAATTGAAATGTGGGCTAAATTTTTTGAATGAGGAATCTGCTCCAGTCTGTCTAAAGCTATACTAATACAGCAGTCACTAGCTACAACTAAATTTTTAATTAACTAAGTCACATTCTGAAGGAGATCAACCCTGGGATTTCTTTGGAAGGAATCATGCTAAAGCTGAAACTCCAGTACTTTGGCCACCTCATGCGAAGAGTTGACTCATTGCAAAAGACTCTGATGCTGGGAGGGATTGGGGGCAGGAGGAGAAGGGGACGACCGAGGATGAGATGGCTGGATGGCATCACAGACTCGATGGACGTGAGTCTGAGTGAACTCCGAGAGATGGTGATGAACAGGGAGGCCTGGCGTGCTGCGATTCATGGGGTCGCAAAGAGTCAGACACGACTGAGTGACTGAACTGAACTGAAGTCACATTAAAAATTGAGTTCTTCAGTCTCATTAGCCATGTCTCATGTGTGGCTAGTGGTTGCTATAGAGGGCACTGCAGATCACTGAACATTTCCATAATAGGAAGTTCTGCTGAGCAGCACTGATCTAAAATGTACCATTTTACTAGAGGTGAGCTTATTACTAATAGCTGTGATAGGTAGGTAGTCTTCAGTACTCCTATAATCTAATTTTCTTTTGTGCTATAGTGGTGAAATTCTATGATAACAAAAGTTTTTCTGTTTTGTTTTTTTATCCATTAATCATTTTTTTTAACTATAGAATGATGAATATGCCATGTACTGCTGTGTAACCATTTTAAATTGCTACTTTGAAATCATTTAAATTATAAATTTCATATACATGAAGAAAAATTTACATTGGCACGTTGATAATCAGATGAGTCTACAGCAGAGTGATTTAATGAAGGAATTTTGTCTGTCTTTCTAATGTTTACTTATTTAGTAAAGAAAAATTGTAGAGTGCATAAGGTTAACTTAAATTTTTTCTCTATAAGAGGCTTATCTGATGTTTCAGAATTAGAAGCAATGATATGTGATCCTAATTTCTGTTTCCATAACTAGTCAGATTTTGTTTCGCTTTCTTACATATTTCTTACCTCTAGAAATCTTATTGATACCAATGCAAGCGTACTATACCTTTCTCTGTGCTGTTTCCCAACTGTCTGTGGTCTGCAAGCTGCTTTTACAAGGCATTATGGTAACAGAGAAAACAAAACCAAAATCAACTAGAAGAAAGGAGAGGCTTTGGACATCATTCAGGGTTATTGTAAATGAATGAATTATTTAAGTGAGTGTCCGACTCTTTGTGACCCCGTGGACTGTGGCCCACCAGGCTCCTCCATCCATGGAATTCTCCAGGCAAGAATACTGGAGTGGGTTGCCATTTCCTTCTCCAGGGGATCTTTCTGACCCAGGGATCGAACCTAGGTCTCCCACATTGGAGGCAAATGCTTTAACCTCTGAGCCACCAAGGAAGCCTAAATGAGTGAAAGAAAAATCCAATTAAAAATGAGAAACTAAAAGATTGTAGCCTGGTAAACACTTGAGGTCTATTAGGAATTCATTCAACCATGCTTTGAATACCAAAACACGGTGGTAGTTCTTTAGAACAGTGGTCCCCAACCTTTTTGGTACCATATCTCCTGCTGTGTGGCTGGGTTTCTAATGGGGTTGGGGACCCCTGCTCTAGAAGACACATGGGCTAGTGGGAATCTATACAATTATGGATTATGGTCTGTTGACCTTCAGTTAAAAACACGAAGTACTACCCAGAAGAATTGAAACATATTCACACAAAAACTTGTACACTACTGTTTATAGCAATATTATCGTAATAGCCAAATAAATGAAAACAATCCAAATGTTCTGATGAACGGATAAATTAAATGTGATTTATAAATGCATACAGTTAGCCATGAAATACTGATGCATATTACAATATAGATGAATCTTGAAATCGTTATGCTAAGTGAATGAATGCCAACACAAATGAGGTTACATACAGTTTAACTTGTGTTTCAGAGTTGAGAGGAGGGTAGAATAAGGCATGACTACTCATGGATGCAGAGTTTCTTTGGAGGTGATGAAAATATTCTAGAATTAGAAATGACCATTGTACAACTTTGTGAATACACTAAAAAGCATTATATGGTATCATTTAAAAGGATACATTTTATGGTATGAATTATATTTCAAAAAATAAATTTAATGTGCCGTACAGACAGAACTGAAGAAAAATACATATAATATTTTATCAGTTTGAAGCCTCTTTTCTGTCAAATAAGGATTCATGAAAAAAAAATTTTTGTAAGATTTCCATTATACTTCTCAAACTTAGAGACTATAACAATCTTATATGGCCCATTTGTACCTACAATATTGAGTATCTCCCTTTATAATTTATAGGTAAATTCTGTTAATCATCTGTGGTTTTAAAAGCTCAACCAATGTTTTTTGATATGCTCACAATATCTAGTAAGGATTGTTATTGTTCAGTTGCTAAGTTATGTCTGACTCTCTGCAACCCCATGGACTGCTCAGCATGCCTGGTTCCTCTCTGTCTCCACAGTTTCCACAAATTCGCTCAAATTCACATACATTGAATTGGTGATGCTGTCTAACCATCTCATCCTCTGCTTCCCCCTTCTCCATTTGTCTTTTGTCTTTCTCAGATCTAGTAAGAATACTAACTATAAATTAAAACAAAGAACCACTATAGTGAATTCTGAGATCAGAATATTCAGCCTGTCCACAGTTGAATAAATTTCTGATTTTATTGATCATTAGAATTAGGAGTAAACTTTTCGACTTTATACACTATTCCCTTCCCTCATATATTTTTAAAAAGTAGTTTAGTGTTTCTGATGTGTGATCCCAATAATGTTAATACTCTATGTTCTTGATAAGCTTTTTTTAATTGATAGTTAGCCAGTTGGTATTTTCTCTGTGTGTGTCTGTAATACATGTAATGAGATAAACCAGATAATACCAAATAGAGCAATAGCTCTAAATATAAAACTCTATACTGTACCTCTAAATCTAAACATGGTAATACTGTTTTTACATTTATAACTTTTATAAAAGAGCAGAACTTAGGCTCAAATATAAGTCTAGGTTCAAATTGTGGTTTGTCATTTATTTGCAATGTGTCTTGGTCATATGACTAGCCATTCAAAGCTTCAGTTTCCTCTTCTAACAATTACATGGTAATACCTACGGTTACTGTGAATATAGGTGATACTGTGAATAAAGCTCTTAATACAGTGGTTGGCTTTCTAATTTTTGCTGTCATTATTGTAATAATCATTATCATCCTATTCTCAGCTGTTTTTAAAAGTGCTTAATATTTCATTGTTTCATAAGTTTAATAGAACTTTACTGCTCATTCTTACTGAGAGTCACAGGGTCTAGAATTGACTTTGGTTCTCTCAGAACTGTTGATTTATTCTGATTTTGGTGGAACAGTTTTCTGCTTTAGAAAGTCTGAATCAGTCCTCTTTTCAGATGTTTGCTGTCTTTTATTGTAAATATTTTTAGTATATCATATTTATTACAAATTAGTGATTAATGGGCTGTCACTGAGTGAATAATTAAGCATCTTGACCATGGCTCTCTTAAATCACTGGCAATATAAGTGAATTCAGTTTTTGTCACAATGGTAATTTTTGCTGTGACTCCAGATGATAGTATTTTTACTTTTCCTTGCTTTTCACTCATAGTACTAAAAGAAGTTTAGTTCTACAGATTTTATTTAGTTCAAGATTGAGCCAAGTATTTTTGTAGCTAAAATTTCATGTTTGTAATTAGAATGCTAATTACTTTAAGAAATAACTGTTCTTTTAAATAAATGATAATGTTCTAACTTGGATGAGGAAATTTTTTTGATGTTCAAATTCTGTTTGTATTTTCAGGAAGTATTTTACCTTAAAAATCAAGTCTTTTATTTGTTTATATTTTTTAGCATA
>SJYT01052467.1:74201-101266 GCA_006410635.1 Cephalophus harveyi | reverse complement strand
GTTCAGTTGCTCAGTCGTGCCCAACTCTTTGCAACCCCATAGACTGCAGCACGCCAGGCTTCCCTGTCGATCGCCAACTCATGGAACTTGCTCAAACTCAAGATGTGTATAAGAGACAGTATATATACACATATAGTAAGTCTATATATATGTGTGTATATGTATAAGTAGATATATATGTATTTTACGCTTTTATTTTTTAAAAAAGCATAAAAATCCTTGGTTAATTTAGATATTAAAAAGTAATGTTTTGCTTTTCCCTTGTGTTTGGACAGGTTTAATTTAAGCTGTGACAGAACCCCAAGATAGATGTTTACTTCTCTCCAACATAAAATTCAGGTAAATAGTCCAGAGCTGGCGCTTGCTCTACAGTATCAGTGACTCACGTTCTTTTGATGTCATATTGCTTTGTGTGCAATCTTCATCCTTATGTGGTTCAAAATGGCTTCTCTACTTTCAATTACCAAAACTCCTATTGATGTTGACAAGAAGACAAAACAGAACGAAGAAAGGCATACTCTTTGCTAAGACACTTCACAGAATTTGTACTGACTATTTCTACTGAAATTCTTCTTGTCATTATTTAAACTTATGATTGTGTCCTGAAAAAGAGGCTGAAAATACAGTCTTTATTCTGAGTAGCCACAGGTACAGGTAAATATGCTATTACTATGAAAGAGGCTCATTGAGGAACATTTTGTACTCTGTGCTACAACCTGCTACCAACAGTGGTGATGTTGGCAAATGTATCTATATCTATACACGTTTTAATATATTATACTAGAAGCATGTGAAAAAATATATTGTAATAATACATGATTTTATTGTTGAACTAGGGGACTGTGTTTCAATTGATCATATTAGAAATGTATCTATATGTACATACTTGGGGCAAAAGTAACAATAAGAATTTTTTTTAAAGCACCATTAATTGTTTAAAGCCAACCTTAAAAGAGAAAATATAATGACATTTAAATGACACTCTGGAGTCTAACACTGTTTCAGTGTCACTTTCTATGTTAACATTAGTTTCAGATGAAGACATAACTTTTAAGAGTCATTTGTGTATTATAATGAGAAAAAGATAATTAAGTAAGGCTCTATTAAATTCTCTAAACACTCAAGAATATAAGGAGAGAAGAGACCAGTTCTTCTCAATAAAAACTGAAATTAAATCGAAATATATTTTTGCACAAAATTTGACCCAGAAGTTACACATATATGAATGTAACCACAAAGACAGAGTCACCACAACACTCTGATATATCAAAACATCTATAGTAACTTAAATGATCAGTAACAGTCAATGGATTGAATAAATTATAGATGATCTAAAAATAGTATATTAATCATAAAAATGAAGTTGTTAATGTACATCGACTGGCACAGAAATAAATTTAGGCTATAATATTGTGTGATTGAAAAAAATACAAAATGTTACATGCAATGTGATCCAAATTTTGCAATATGAGAATGTAACATAATATGGATTCACATGCATATACATGTCTGGAAAAAATAAACCCGATGTTATGAAGGAAATGGCAACCCACCCAGAAGGAAATGGCAACCCACTCCAGTGTTCTTGCCTGGAGAATCCCAGGGACAGGGGGGCCTGGTGGGCTGCCATCTATGGGGTCGCACAGAGTCAGACCCCGACTGACTGAAGCTACTGAGCAGCAGCAGCAGACAGAAAGATCCTAGAGAATTGACCTTCAGTAGTCTTAAAGGAGGTATTTATGGAGGTAACACCTAAAAATTCTTCAATTCAAAAAATTGTGATGGAATTACATCGTTATGAGTCAACTGAGCCTGAAAAACATATCAGGATCCAGCTTATTGCTGCTTCAGCACTTGAGGCCATGCAGACACATCAGCCCCTCCAGAGGCCCATCCCCACACATGTAATTGCTCAGATGGGTCAAAACCCTCCCTCTATAGTACTACGGTTTAGCCCAGAGCCTAGGTACAATTTCTAGAAGCCACTAGAAGATGGCTTGACTTGTTAACTATAAAACCATTTACATTTGGAAATTTTATTTTGAAGTGAATTGAAATAATATTTGTCAAGAACCTATTGTGGAACCATAACTAAAAAGTGAAAGGATAATTTTGGTTCATCTGGTAAAAATATGGCAAGTGCCCAAATAGAACTTGTTTCAGAGACCTGTGATTTCAGGATCTAAAATCACTGTTTCTCTGTCAGTCTCTCTCTTTCTCCCATTTTCCCTCCTTACTTCCCCTTATTTCTGAGTGGTGCTATTTACTTCTCTCCAATTGTAATTAATAGTAAAATTTCACCACATTCATAGGATCCTTTCAAAACCTATGTTTCAATTTTGATGTGTCCCATATAAAATTACTGGGGAGAATGTACTGTACACAACCATAGCCTCACACATCCCACACATGAATTTCATCTTCCAAAAACTTCTTGAGCATGTCAACCTCTCTGCATTTTTTAACATTTCCACTTAGGCCAACTGCTGTCATAACTTATCTGATGATTTCTGCTCAGTTCAGTTCAGTTCAGTTGCTCAGTCGTGCCCAACTCTTTGCAACCCCATAGACTGCAGCACGCCAGGCTTCCCTGTCGATCGCCAACTCATGGAACTTGCTCAAACTCATGTCCATCAATTCAGTGATGCCATCCAACCATCTCATCCTCTGCCACTCCCTTCTCCTCCTGCCTTCAATCTTTCCCAGCATCAGAGCCTTTTCCAGTGGGTCGTTTCTTCGCATCAGGTGGCCAAAGCATTGGAGCTGCAGCTTCAGCATCAGTCCTACATTGTTTCTAAATGTTTGCCTTCCCTCATGCCCCTCCCCGTCATCACTCACCGCTAGATAATTTTCCAGACCTGAAGTAACGCCCCAAGATTTCCCCCTGCACACATAACCATTCTCCAGAGTGGAGTTAGAGAAATATTTTCAAATTGAAAATCTAATCATATTCCATTCACATAGTCTCATTTTAAAATGTATACATGCCTCCCAGAATCCTGACCTTGATCTACACTGCTCTTTGGTAAATGGCTACTCTTTCCCACCCCAGTATCTTCTTTCAGAATACATCCATTATTTTCCCAGTAACTTTTCTTTTTCTATTATTATTAACTGGACAGACTCTTACTAAAGGATCTTCTTCCTCTGCATAGATTTTTCTTTATTATTTGACAAACTATTTCTAATTTTCTTAGATCTTAGATAAATGTATTAGTTTTGTGTTTCTACTTATCATCACAAACTTAGTGGCTTAAAACAACATAAATGTATGCTGTTTTAGGCAGAAGGCAGAAATTCATATCAGTCCAAGGGACTGATATCAAGATGTTCCTGCTAATGGTTCAAGGAAGGATCCATTCTGTTGCTTTTTCTAGTTTCTAGACATAATCTGGCCTCCTGGGATGATGGCTCCTTCTCCATCTCCAGAGCCTGCAGAGTGGCATCTTCAAACCTCTCTCTGTGACCCTCTGCTTCTGTCATCACATTGTCTCCTATGAATTTGATTCTTCCTTCACTTTTTATGATGACTTTTGCAGTTAGATTAAGCATAGGCAGATGATCCAGGAAAATCTCCCTTTCTCAAAACTTAATTTAATGACATTTGCAAAGTCTATTTTGCCATGTAAGATACCATATTGATAGCTGCTGGAGAGTAGGAAATGGCCATTTTGGGGGGAGTATTACTCTATTTCATTAACATCATTTCTTTCTATGGAAAGCATCTCAGAACTCATTTATTTGATGAAAACTCCCTAATAAGATATCAATCTTTCATTTACTTGTATTCTTCACAAACCTAGACTCTTGGTGAACAAATGAATTTTTCCAGTTAATATTTCCTAATATTTGATCTTATCACCATATCCACTGATATGTAACACCATGATTGATGCATAAGTCACATGTCCACCTATGTAGTCAGGTACATTAAATCTGTTCTCAAAAAAGGATAAGGAGGTGGTGGCATGCATTAACACAACTGTCTTAAACTCAAAAATAGTGCCAACAATACTGAAAAAGGGAAACTGAAAGTTGACCTCAATAAATATGCACTAGAAATTTCAGGTGTTATTCTAGCTTTAGAAAATAATTCTTAGAAGTTCTTCTGGGAAAATAATGCATATAGGAATACTAGTTGGTAGCTTTTAGATACAATTTGATCACAATTTTAGACACAATTCAAAACTATATTGTTCATGGGGACTGGACTTGGGGGTCTCCCTGTTGAGTACAGTCAGGTACAATGTGGAATTACAGGTAGAATGACAGAAATGTCCTAAATTCCTAGGATAGCAGAGTGCATTTTAAATCAGAGTTTTGGTGTCCCAGTGATTGTATAATGGCAATACCACACTCCTAAGAGAATATGGAAGAAATAGCTCATTTAATTAAATCCCTAATTAAAGGTTCTGACATTTTAGGAAGGCTATAAGTTGGAAAGAAACACACACACACACTCTTTTTGTCAGTTTCTAAATAAAGTAGTTTAAAAAAATCTATTGAAGGTAAGGTTGAAAAAGACCCTGGTGGGTCTGTGTGCAAGGCAGAATTCTAGTGTGTGTGGGGGGAAACAACTAGCACTTAATGCAGGTATTATACTCAGAGCCAGAGGAAAATTCACCATGAAGCTAAATAGATGCATACCAATTACCTTCTAGGGACCCTCACAATGGGCTCATATGGTCTGTGTAAAGTAAGTAAAGTCAAGATTTTTTTTCTGTGTAAAGTAAGTAAAGTCAAGATTTTTTAAACTGTAATTGATTAAAACAATAGCCCAACTTCATTATTTTTTTTCCCTATTTACCCCTGTGCTAGACTTACTGAGGGCATTATAAGGAACAACTAAATGTGAAGTTGAGTTGCGAGCTCAATCTTTTGTTTTTCCTAGATATATTTATGTCGTTTACAGTTACCTATGTCAAAATTTACTTCACTGTCAGATGTTTAATTGGAGAAGGCAATGGCACTCCACTCCAGTACTCTTGCCTGGAGAATCCCAGGGACGGGGGAGCCTGGTGGGCTGCCGTCTATGGGGTCGCACAGAGTCGGACATGACTGAAGTGACTTAGCAGCCGCAGCAGATGTCTAATACAGGAATGACTTCCAGGAAAATTCCTGACCGATTTTACTGATACCCCCACATTATAGCATGAGGGTTCATGACCAGAAATTGTATCACACATACACACACACACAAATACCCCTTGACAATCAACACTGGCAGTATGTAGGTAGAACAATAGAAATAAGGTATATATAGTATAAAGTCAGAAACTACTCTAACTTTCTATTTATTGTTGTGCAGTTGATTTACGATAATGTGTTAGTTTCATGTGTACAGTAGGAGTGGTTCAGTTATAAATATTTTTTAGATTACTTTCCATTATGGATTATTTTAACATATTGAATACAGTTCCATGTACTATGTACAGTAAACCCATGTTGATTATCTATTTTATGTATAATACTTTATATGGCAATCCCATAATTCTAACTCAACCTTCCCTCACTCGTTTCCCCTTTACTATCCATGATTTTGTTTTCTATGTCTGTAAGTCTGTTTCTGTTTTGCATATAGGTTAATTTGTATTATTTTTTAGATTCCACATATGTGTCTTTCTCTGACTTGCTTCATTCAGGATTTTGTTTTCTATGTCTGTAAGTCTGTTTCTGTTTTGCATATAGGTTAATTTGTATTATTTTTTAGATTCCACATATGTGTCTTTCTCTGTCTGATTTGCTTCATTCAGGATGATAATCTCTAAATTCATCCACGCTGCTTTAGAGGCAATATTTTCATTCTTTTTTATGACTGAGTAGTATTCCTGTGTGCGTGTGTATGTGTACACAAGTGCCACATCACTTGACAGGCACTTGAATTTTTTCCTTGTCTTCCCTAGTGTAAACAGTTCTGCTCTGGATATCATAGAGCATATATCTTTTTGAATTAGAGTTTTTATGTTCTCTGAATATATGCCCGAGAAAGGGATTGCTGGATCATACTGTAGTTCTACTTTTAGTTTTTATTTTTAAAGAAATCTTCATAATGTTTTGTATAGTGGCTGCACCAGTTTACAGTCCCACTAACATGTAGAAGGCTCCCTTTTCTCCACACCCTCTTGAGCATTTATTATTTGTAGTCTTTTTAAAGGTAGCCCTTCTGATGGGTGAGAGATGATGCCTCACTATAGTTTTAACTTGTGTTCCTGTAATAATTAATGATATTAGGCATATTTTCATATCTCTGATAGCATTTTGTATGTCTTTAAAAAAATTTCTATTTAGGTCTTCTGCTTATTTTTTGACTGAATTTTTTGTTGTTGTTTTTGAGTTGTATGAGCTATTTCTATATTTTGGATATTAACTCCTTGTCAGTCACATCATTTACAAATATTTTCTCCCATTCCCAAGGTTGTCATTTTGCTTTGCTGTTTCCTTTTATGTGGAAAAGCTTTTGATAGGTCCCAATTTTGCTTTTCTTTCTTTTATATTGGGAGACTGATATAAGAAAACATTGCTACAATTTGTGTCTGAGAATGTGCTGTCTATGTTCTCTCTCAGTTCAGTTCAGTTCAGTCACTCAGTCATGTCCAACTCTTTGTGACCCCATGAATCGCAGCACGCCAGGCCTCCCTGTTCATCACCATCTCCCGGAGTTCACTCAGATTCACGTCCATCGAGTCCGTGGTGCCATCCAGCCATCTCATCCTCGGTCGTCCCCTTCTCCTCCTGCCCCCAATCCCTCCCAGCATCAGAGTCTTTTCCAATGAGTCAACACTTCGCATGCGGTGGCCAAAGTACAGGAGTTTCAGTTTTAGCATCAGTCCTTCTAAAGAACACCCAGGGCTGATCTCCTTCAGAATGGACTGGTTGGATCTCTTTGCAGTCCAAGGGACTCTCAAGAGTCTTCTCCAATGCCACAGTTCAAAAGCATCAATTCTTCGGAGCTCAGCCTTCTTCACAGTCCAACTCTCACATCCATACATGACCACTGGAAAAACCATAGCCTTGATTAGACAGACCTTTGTTGGCAAAGTAATGTCTCTGCTTTTGAATATGCTATCTAGGTTGGTCATAACCCTCCTTCCAAGGAGTAAGCATCTTTTAATTTTAGGGCTGCAGTCACCATCTGCAGTGATTTTGGAGCCCCCAAAAATAAAGTCTGACAATGTTTCCACTGTTTCTCCATCTATTTGCCATGAAGTGATAGGACTAGATTCCATGACCTTAGTTTTCTGAATGTTGAGCTTTAAGCCAACTTTTTCACTCTCCTCTTTCAGTTTCATGAAGAGGCTTTTTAGCTCCTCTTCACTTTCTGCCATAAGGGTGGTGTCATCTGCATATCTCAGGTTACTGATATTTCTCCCAGCAATCTTGATTCCAGCTTGTGCTTCTTCCAGTCCAGCGTTTCTCATGATGTACTCTGCATATAAGTTAAATAAGCAGGGTGACAATATACAGCCTTGACATACTCCTTTTCCTATTTGGAACCAATATGTTGTTCCATGTCCAGTTCTAATTTTAAAGTGTCATCTCCCATATGTAGTCATTTAAACAATTTTGAGTTTATTTTTGTACATGTTGTGAGGGAGTATTATAATTTTCTTGATTTACAAGGAGCTATTCAGCTTTACCAACACCACTTGCTAAAGAGGCTCTCTTCTCCCCATTGTATATTCTTGGGTCCTTTGTTGTAGATTAGTTGACTGTGGGTGTGTGGTTTTTTTCCTGGCCTCTCTATTCTGTTTTATTGATTTACATATCTGTTTTTGTGGCAATACCATGCTGTTTTGATTATTGTAGCTTTATAGTATTATCTGAAGTCTGAAAGTGTTATGCCTCCAGGCTTTCTTTTTTTTCCTTCAGGAATGTTTTGCTTAATGTCTGCAAAAGTAATACTATCTTTTGCTCTGTAGTTTTGGAGAAAACCCATTTCTCAAAACACTAATGGTTAACCTCATGACTCCGCCTAAAACCTATTTAATTTAGACCAAGAAACATATTTCAAGTGAAATTTAAGTAAAATCTGTGATACTTCAAACAAAAATGATTCATTTTTGAGAACAAGTATTAACCATTTTTATCTTTGGAAGAAATGTCCCAGATAATATCTAAGTTGTAAAAATAAGCTCAAAATAGATTAAATGTCTAAATGTAAGACAACAAACTATAAAACTCTTAGAGGAAAATAGGCAGAACACTCTCTGGCATATATCACAGCAAGATCTTCTACAACCCCCCTCCCAGAGTAACGGAAATAAAAATAAATAAAAAAACAAATGGGACCTAATTAAACTTAAAAGCTTTTGGACAATTAAGGAAACCATAAGCAAGGTGAAAAGGCAAACTTCAGAATAGGAGAAAATAATAGCAAACAAAACAAGTGATAAAGAATTCATATCCAAACTATAGAAGCAACTCATGCAGCTCAATATCAGAAAAATAAACCCAATCAAAAAGTGGGAAAAAGACCTAAACAGACATTTCTCCAAAGAAGACATACAGATGGCTAACAAACACATGAAAAGATGCTCGGTATTACTCATTATCAGAGAAATGCAAATCTAAACCACAATATACCATCTAATGCCAGTCAGAATGGCTGCCATCAAAAAGTCTACAAACAATAAATGCTGGAGAGAGTGTGGAAAAAAGGGAACTGTCTTACACTGCTGGTGGAAATGCAAACTACTACAGCCACTATAGAGAACAGTGTAGAGATTCCTTAAAAAACTGGAAATAGAACTGCCATATGATGCAGCAATCCCACTGCTGGGCATACACAACAAGCAATTCAGAATTGAAATAGACACATGTAACCCAATGTTCATTGCAGCACTGTTTACAATAGCTAAGACATGGATGCAACCTAGATGTCCATCGGCAGATGAATAGATAAGGAAGTTATGGTACATATACGCAATGGAATATTGCTCAGCTATAAAAAAAAAAAAAGAAAAGAACATATTTGAATCAGTCCTAATGAGGTGGATGAAACTGGAGCTTTTTATACAGATTGAAGTAAGTCAAAAAGAGAAACACCAATATATTAGTGCATATATATGGAGTTTAGAAAGATAGTAATGATGAGCCTATATGTGAGACAGCAAAAGAGACACAGATGTAAAGAAGAGACTTTTGGACTCTGTGGGAGAAGGCAAGGGTGGGATGATTTGAGAGAATAGCATTGAAACAGATATATGACCATATATAAAATAGATGACCAGTGCAAGTTAGATGCATGAAGCAGGACACTCGAACCGACTGCTCTGGGACAACCCAGAGGGATGGGGTGGGAGCGAGATTGGAGGGGGTTAGGATGGTGGGACATATGTATACCCATGGCTGATTCATGTTGATGTATGGAAAATACCACCATAATATTGTAAAGCAATCAGCCTAAAATTAAAATAAATTAATTAATTTAAAATTAAAAAGATGCAAGTCGCATCCTAAGCATCAAAATGGTGTCACCCCTTATTATAGGGATTAGAGATGGACTACCACATTATTCACTTCAGTTCAGTCGCTAAGTTGTGTCCGACTCCCTGTGACCCCATGAATCGCAGCATGCCAAGCCTCCCTCTCCATCACCAAATCTTGGAGTTCACTCAAACTCATGTCCGTCGAGTCGGTGATGCCATCCAGCCATCTCATCCTCTGTCGTCCCCTTCTCCTCCTGCCCCCAATCCCTCCCAACATCAGAGTCTTTTCCAATGAGTCACTCTTCGTATGAGGTGGCCAAAGTACTACAGTTTCAGCCTTAATATTATTCCTTCCAAAGAACACCTAGGACTGAACTCCTTTAGAATGGACTGGTTGGATATCCTTGAGGTCCAAGGGACTCTCAAGAGTCTTCTCCAACACCACAATTCAAAAGCATCAATTCTTTGGCACTCAGCTTTCTTCACAGTCCAACTCTCACATCCATATGTGACCACTGAACAAACCATAACCTTGACTAGACGGACCTTTGTTGGCAAAGTAATGTCTCTGCTTTTGAATATGCTATCTAGGTTGGTCATAACCCTCCTTCCAAGGAGTAAGCATCTTTTAATTTCAGGGCTGCAGTCACCATCTGCAGTGATTTTGGAGCCCCCAATAATAAAGTCTGACAATGTTTCCACTGTTTCCCCAACTATTTGCCATGAAGTGATGGGACTAGATTCCATGACCTTAGTTTTCTGAATGTTGAGCTTTAAGCCAACTTTTTCACTCTCCTTTTTCAGTTTCATGAAGAGGCTTTTTAGCTCCTCTTCACTTTCTGCCATAAGGGTGGTGTCATCTGCATATCTGAGGTTACTGATATTTCTCCCAGCAATCTTGATTCCAGCTTGTGCTTCTTCCAGTCCAGTGTTTCTCATGATGTGTTCTGCATATAAGTTAAATAAGCAGTGACAATATACAGCTTTGACGTACTCCCTTTCCTATTTGGAACCAATCTGTTGTTCCATGTTCAGTTTTAACTGTTGCTTCCTGATCTGCATATAGGTTTCTCAAGAGGCAGGTCAGGTAGTCTGGTATTCCCATCTCTTTCAAAATTTTCCACAGTTTATTGTGATCCACACAGTCAAAGGCTTTGGCATAGTCAAGGAAGCAGAAATATATGTTTTTCTGGAACTCTCTTGCTTTTGCGATGATCCAGTGGATCTTGGCAATTTGATCTCTGGTTCCTCTGCCTTTTCTAAAACCAGCTTGAACATCTGAAAGTTCATGGTTCATATATCGCTGAAGCCTGGCTTGGAGAATTTTGAGCATTTCTTTACTAGCGTGTGAAATGGGTGCAATTGTGGGGTAGTTTGAGCATTCTTTGGCATTACCTTTCTTTATTGGAATGAAAACTGACCTTTTCCAGTCCTGTGGCCACTGCTGAGTTTTCTAAATTTGCTGGCATATTGAGTGCAGCACTTTCACAGCATCATCTTTCAGGATTTGAAATAGCTCAACTGGAATTCCAACACCTCTACTATTAGTTAGTGTAATTCAGGGCCAATCAGAGCTTGGGACAAGTTGTTTCATTTGACCCATACTGCATATCCAATAAAAGTCTCAAATTTAGACATCAAGTTATATATGAACAAATTTTATATATGCAGTCACAAAGTATTGGATTTAAATAGGATGTTTCTCATACAACTTTAAATTTATGTGCCATTAACAGATTTACCACCTAGAGCCACCATGAATTAATTTTATTTAAAATTAAATTTAGTAATTATCTAAATAAGTGAAAATTATATTGCATTTTGTCTTACATTTTGTAGCATTAAGCATATTTCTAACTGCATAATTCATAAAGACATTAGAGAAGCCCTGTTTAAGATAAATAATGATTATTTCTCAATAGGAAAGGACATTAGGGAAAACTAAAACAACCTCAAGCAGAACTCTCCCAGAAAAAAATGAGAAAGAAAGATTGAGAGAAAGGGAGCAAGATTGCCCTTCCACTTACAGTAACAGCAAGACTTGCTTCTTGGGAAAGTATAAATGCTGAAGGAAAAACAGCATAAACATAACACCTTAAGAATGTCCTAGACAAGGAAAATTTGAGCTCAGAGTCAGATTTATGTTGTAAAGATTAAGTGTAAAATCCTAGACATATGGAAAGCCAGAAAGGTCAGAAATATTTTGGACTATAGTGATGTAATTAGTAGTTAGTCTAATAATTAGACTACACTGATGAAATAGTAATTTTAGAGAATTTGTGAAATGGCGTTGGAAGAAGTAAGTTCAGGTTTTAAAAGACATGCTAAGGGGTTAACATATCTACACTTAAAATTTGAATTTAAATAATGGTCAGTTTCACCAAATCTTACATCTATATTTTATAAGTCCTGTTTAAATGTGGAAGAAGCTGTTTTATAGTTATATTTTTAAAATATGATTTATAGAGTATGAGTTTTCTTCATTGTTTTCTCATCCTGTGTTTATTTGTGTAACAAGTTTTCTAAGTCACATGTCCTGTATCTGAAAGTGTTATTAGAATCTCCTTGTGTCTGGCTACATAGCTGTCTATGAATTGATAGGAGGGTCTTGACAGATAGCATGACAGAAACTGCAAATGAGATATGTATTTAAGTAAGGGACCTTGTATTTTTCTTATCTGAAGCTAAAGATGATTCATATTTTATGAGAATAATGTATTTTTATTGAATGTTTAATTTTATGCATACTATGTTCATAAATATGTCACCAGTAATTACAGTTTGTGGGTTCTTTTATACCTATATATGAAGAGATCAGACTTTCTGAAAATATGACATAAATTTTTTTCGTATTCAAATTACTTCAGTTCAGTTCAGTTCAGTTGCTCAGTCGTGTCCGACTCTTTGAGACCCCGTGAATCACAGCACGCCAGGCCTCCCTGTCCATCACCATCTCTCGGAGTTCACTCAGACTCACATTCATCGAGTCAGTGATGCCATCCAGCCATCTCATCCTCTGTCGTCTCCTTCTCCTCCTGCCCCCAATTCTTTCCAGCATCAGAGTCTTTTCCAATGAGTCAACTCTTCACATGAGGTGGCCAAAGTACTGGAGTTTCAGCTTTAGCATCATTCCCTCCAATGGACTGGTTGGATCTCCTTGCAGTCCAAGGGACTCTCAAGGGTCTTCTCCAACACCACAGTTCAAAAGCATCAATTCTTCGGCGCTCAGCCTTCTTCACAGTCCAACTCTCACATCCATACATGACCACAGGAAAAACCATAGCTTTGACTAGATGGACCTTAGTTGGCAAAATATCTCTGCTTTTGAATATGCTATCTAGGTTGGTCATAACTTTTCTTCCAAGGAGTAAGCTCTTTTAATTATTCAAATTACTTGGATCCACTTAAATAATATAGTGAGACTTTCTGGGGTGGAACTCAGAAATCTACATTTTTTTCCCACATTAAAAGCTGCAATCCATTAGAATGAAGTCTTAAAACTCATCGTAAATTGTCATTATCCAGGTGTGATTGAACTTATCAAAGTTGCACTATTATAATCTGATATAGAAGGTTAAAAATCGAAGTTCCAATTGAAATTCAGTTTCTATCCATGAGGACATCTTTTCCATAAAGCACTATTTTGAAAGACTTTTTAGTAAATAAAACAAAAACAAAAAACTGTTAAAATGATAAGAAAACACAAAAATATCTAAAATTGGTATATGACCCAATCACATAATATAATTGCATTAGGTAAAATTTGGACAAATTTGTAAAAGTGATTTTTTGAACACAGCCATCTTTTTCAAATGAGAAACTGTTGGCCGTATTATTTTATAAAGATGAAAAAAAATAGAAGTAATGTTACAAACCAAGAGAAAAAAATGGTGAAATTTATGGGGTAAAGAGAAACAGGTACTAATAAGTTTGAAAATCTAAAAACAAGCAAACAAAAACAAAAAAGGAAGTTCCAAAGTATGACAGTGAGAATTGACAATGGGTCCATTTTATAAGCAAACAATACAGATTATGATTCCCAGACTTCTAAAACAATTAAGTAAAACTTTACTTTCTCTATGTTTATTTACTGTGGTAAAAAATAACATAACATTTATCACCTTAACCATTTTTAAGTGTGCAGTACTGTATTGTTAGTATTTGCCTTGTTGTGAAACGTCTCCAGAACTTTTTCATTATGCAGAACTGAAACTGAATCTGTTAAATAATTTCCTTTTCCCTCCCCAACCTCAGCTGCTGGCAACAATTGTTCACTCACTGTGTTTGTGAACTTGACTACTTTAGTTCTTCATAAGTGAAATTATACAGTATTCGTCTTTTTGTGTCTGGTATATTACACTTAGTGCAAAGTGTGGCTTGCACATAACAGTACAATATTATTTGGCCTTGAAAAGGAAGGAGATCCTGTCATATACTGTAATAGCAAGACTTTACTTTTCATATTAAAACAGATTCTTTACTTCATTCTTGTGGATTTGATATTTTGTTCTGGCTACAGGGAGGCCTGGCATGCTGCAATTCATGGGGTCACAAAGAGTCGGACACAACTGAGCGACTGAACTGAACTGAACTGAACTGAACTGCAAAACCTGTATCAATCACTCACATAGTTTATCATGCGCTGCCACATATAGAACAAAGCATAGATAGATAGGTAGATATATAGGGAGGTAGATAGAAAGGTTGACCTTGCTGCATCATTGTTTGGACATTTTACCGAAAGTAAAAATAATAAAGCATTGCTTTTTCAGTCATCTTCAGAAATTAGTCTTGTTCCTGGGACATTAAATACAAATGCAATTTATCAAACATCATTCCAACACTCTAACTTCATTACATTTGCTTATATAAAACAGGAGGATATTGAATCTAGAAGTAAACAAAGCACCACCAATGATGATATACGTTTTAGTAGAAATGCATTTTATGTGATGGAGCACAACCCCACTTGATGAAACTCATTTTTGAAAAAGGATATGCTACTTCAAAACCAATGTGTTTGGTTGATAGTCCATAAATTCTCTGTTGGAGATATTATGTATGGTCTACAGTGGATTCTACTTAATTGGCACATCTCAGTGGAAATTGAAATATCCCAATTAGACAATGACTGTCTCATTTAAATGCATAATTGCTCATATGAACTATCAGATACATTTGAAATTAAAAAAGATTTCTGAAATGCAAAACATTGACCAAATTGTATATGTACATAATTAAGACAAATTAGGAATGCAGATGTGGGGCATGATAAAAAGCATTATCATGAAGGCATATTCCCATTTTTTGTTCAGCAGTTTAATGAGTATTATAATCCATCTGGTCAACACAAATACAAAATGTACCTAATAATCCCAATCAAAAACTGAATTTAAGTCTGTATTGATGCTCTATACTAATGTTATTTAAAAATCCACCAAACTCTGCAGAGTTTCTGCTTTTTAATTCTTAAATGTTCTTAATTAATGCATTGAATAAAAACAAATTAATTTTTTATTCCAAGAAACAGTATATTTTAATTTCAAAAGAATTTTTATATTTGGAATGTAAGTCAATAAGATGATCCTATCATGTCGAAATCTCTGTCCTAAGATGATTAATATGGGCAATTGTATTTCATGAAAAAAGTTGCTATTTTTTAAAATGAATCTTTACAATCTGGAGAACATCAGGAAATTCACGAATAATGACATATTGAGAATATTCCCTAATTGTTAAAGAGCACTGATAATGACCTACTAGAAGTTTTCCCCTTAACTCACTAAACAGCTTAAATATTTTTGTAGGTATACATATATACACATGTATACTTATGGAGTACTTGTAGCACGCTAGGTGAAAGGACAAAGTCTCATTTTTTTCTGTTAGTGTTAATCATATATTTACAATTTTGAAAACATTATTTTCATCACTGTGGATACTAAAAATCTATATACTCAATCACATATCCTCCCAAAGTCTTATTTTTTAATCTTATTTTATGTTTTATAAAAGCACTTCAGTGAGTTTCATAGCACATTATTTCTTCAGAATATATCTTAAATGTAAAAATATAAAATGCATATATATATATATTTAATTTTACATTTAAGATTACTTTTAAATATATATATATGCATATATATTTCAGATGCTAAGGTGTATCTGACTCTTTTGTGACTCCGTGACTCCATGGACTATAGCCTACCAGGCTTCTCTCTCCATGGGATTTCCTAGACAAGAATACTGGAGTGGGTTGCCATTTCCTTCTCCAGGGTATCTTCCCAACCCAGGAATTGAACCCATGCCTCCTGCATTGGCAAGTGGATTCACTACCACTGAGCCCTAAAAATGATACAAAAAATTAAGGAGTTTGGTAAAATTTACTTACAGACTTTTAATCAATTTATAATCCATAAAATATGAATAAATATAATTATTTTCCTACTAACACAAGAATAAAACAATAAAACAAATAAAATTACCAATTCCTCCTTGATAATTTTTCTAGGCAAATTTCTAAAATGTCCAAGATTAATCCTGCCTCCTGGTGTTCAACTATTGTATAACCTGGAAACTCCAGTGCCCAGGGAACCTGGGAACAGATGGGTATACTGGGATTGTTACTGGTTATTTTATAAGGCAGGGGCTTCCCACATGACTCAGTGGGAAAAAATCTGCCTGCCAATGTGCAGGAGAAGCAGGAAACACTAGTTCAATCCTAGGGATGGGTCAAGAAGAACCCCTGGAGGAGGAAATGGCAACTCACTCTAGTATCCTTGCCTGGAAAATTCCAAGGACAGAGGAGCCTGGTGAGCTACAGCCCATGGGGTTGCAAAGAGTTGAACACGACTGAGCAACTGAGTATTCATGTTATGATATAAAGCAAATGGTTGTGGCATAGTCACTCCTGTGGTCACATTCCATCAGATAAGATTCTCTTGTAGCTGACTGGAATTGAAGGAAAAGTCAGAGAGGAAGAGTCCTGCAGGCACAGAGAGAAAAAAAAAAGTCATTTTGTGAACTGCCTATGGGAGTGGGAGTCACATGGCAAGAACTGAGGACAGCCTTGGAGGGACAAAAGTAACTCCCAACTGATATCTGGCATGAAAAAAGGACCTAAGTCCTGTATCTGCAGGCAAGTGAACTCTGTCAAGAACCACGTGATCTTGAAACAGAGCCTGCCCCAACACAACCCCAGCCTCCAGAAAAAAAAAAAAAAACAGAGGCCAAGCAACTCCTTAATTTCAGCTTTATGTGAGTTTGAGTGCAGTTCAGTTCAGTCACTCAGTTGTGTCCGATTGAGCCATGAACCGTGACACGCCAGGCCTCCCTGTCCATCACCAACTCCCAGAGTCCACCCAAACCCATGTCCATTGAGTCGGTGATGCCATCCAGCCGTCTCATCCTCTGTTGTCCCCTTCTCCTCCTGCTCTCAATCATTCCCAGCATCAGGGCCTTTTCAAATGAGTCAGCTCTTCCCATCAGGTGACCAAAGTACTGGAGTTTCAGCTTCAACACTATCCTTCCAATGAACACTCAGGACTGATCTTTAGGATGGACTGGTTGGATATCCTTGCAGTCCAAGGGACTCTCAAGAGTCTTCTCCAACACCACAGGTCAAAATCATCAATTCTTCGGCACTCAGCTTTCTTTATAGCCCAATTCTCATGTCCATACATGACCACTGGAAAAACCATAGCTTTGAAGAGCTGGACCTTTGTTGACAAAGTAATGTCTCTGCTTTTGAATATGCTGTCTAGGTTGGTCATAATTTCCCTTCCAAGGAGAAACCATGTTTTAATTTCATGGTTGCAATCACCGTCTGCAGTGATTTTGGAGTCCAGAAAAATAAAGTGAGCCACCGTTTTGACTGTTTCCCAATCTATTTGCCATGAAGTGATGCAACCAGATGCCATGATCTTCATTTTCTGAATGTTGAGCTTTAAGCCAACTTTTTCACTCTCCTCTTTGACTTTCATCAAGAGGCTTTTTAGTTCTTTTTCACTTTCTGCCATAAGGGTGGTGTCATCTGCATATCTGAGTTTATTGATATTTCTCCCGGCAATCTTGATTCCAGCTTGTGCTTCATCCAGCCCAGTGTTTCTCATGATGTACTCTGCATATAAGTTAAACAAGCAGGGTGACAATATACAGCCTTGACATACACCCTTTCCTATTTGGAACCAGTCTGTTTTTCCATGTTCAGTTCTAATTGTTGCTTCCTGACCTGCATACAGGTTTCTCAAGAGGTGGGCCATAGTTTTTCCACAGTTTATTGTGATCCACACAGTCAAATGCTTTGGCATAGTCAAGAAAACAGAAAGAGATGTTTTTCTGGAACTCTCTTGCTTTTTTGATGATCCAGCAGATTATGGCAATTTGATCTCTGGTTCCTCTGCCTTTTCTAAAACCATCTTGATGATCTGGAAGTTCACAGTTCATGTATTGGTGAAGCCTGGCTTGGAGAATTTTGAGCATTACTTTACTAGCATGTGAGACGAGTGCAATTGTGCGGTAGGTTGAGCATTCTTTGGCATTGCCTTTCTTTGGGACTGAAATGAAAACTGACCTTTTCCAGTCCTGTGGCCACTGCTGAGTTTTCCAAATTTGCTGGTATATTGAGTGGAGCACTTTCACGGCATCATCTTTTTGGATCTGAAATAGCTCAATTGGAATTCCATCACCTCCACTAGCTTTGTTCATAGTGATTCTTTCTAAGGCCCACTTGACTTCACATTCCAGGATGTCTGGCTCTAGTTGAGTGTGAGTGATCACACCATCATGATTATCTTGGTTGTGAAGATCTTTTTTGTACAGTTCTTCTGTGTATTCTTGCCACCTCTTTTTAATATCTTCTTCTTCTGCTAGGCCCATATCATTTCTGTCCTTTATTGAGCTTATCTTTGCAAGCAGAGAACCCAGCTCTTCAGGGCCCAGAGTCTTTCTGTCCAGTCCAGTTGCTCATGGACTTTCATTCAGGTCACTATTAACTACAGAAATTCATTGTATAAAATGTCACTGTTTTTTATCACAATTGCCCTCAGTTTGTGTACTTAAATTACTATTCTTCAACCTCATCAGGACCAGCAGTACATTAAACCCTCCAGCTACCCTTTGTCAACCTGTTCCTGCCTTTATTTTTCTCCTTATTCAACTCAGACTCAAAAGTTTAATCATTTAATAATACCTATAAAGGCTGTTTTCATTTTCCATTGCTGTATAATAAATTTCCACAAACTTAACAGTAAAGTGAAACATCTTTATTATTTCACCATGTCCAGGAGCCCAGGCACAGTTTATGTGGCTCCTCTGTTCAGGCTGTCATAAGGCTTCAATCAGTTCTGTGACCTCATCTGAAGCCCAGGTCTTCTCTCCAGCTTATGAGATTATTGGCAGAATTCATTTTCTTACATCTATAGAATTTATATATCTTGCTTCTTCAAGGCCAACAGGAAAACATCTTTGAATTCAAGGAAGCCCTAAGCCCTCTTTTATAGAGATAAACAGATTGAGCAAAAAGGACTTGCTTAAGTCCTGCCTAGGTTAATCTACCTTTAACTCAATATTAGCCTAATTAAGGGCTTAATTACATCTGCAGAAACCTTCAATCTTTGCCATGTCATACATCCTAAAAATAGCTGCACTGGCAGTGGAAATCCTGGGCATCATCTTAGAGTGTTATTTACTCCAAAATTGGTAGGCAATTATATACCTTCTGTCCTTTTTATTTTACCTCCCCAGCAAAAGAGCAATCCTGAGTGAATCCAAACATCTGCCTTCTTCACTTAAAAGTGCTATGCTGGGTCATATGAACTTGGCTACATGACATCACAAATCTTTAACCCAGAAATCTCTTTTGGATCCTTTATACAATTGCCTTTTTATAGTTCATCCTAAACACTATAGTGACACTTTATATTTAGCATGTATGTAATTAATCCACGTCCAAACTCTTAACAACTGATCCAACTCTATTCTTTCCTCACATGGTAAACAGTGCTGTAAAATACCCAGGTGCTCAAACTAGAAATCCTGTAGTCAGTCCCCAAATAGCATAGTCCCTCAGTCCATCTTCTCAGTCATCAAGATCTAACATCATCTCATTAGTGTATGTTAGGACCATCAATTCTGCTCAGGATCTGCTACTTTAGGCTGTTGTAAGACCAGGAAGTAAACTTTTGATGTGTGAATTGTAGAAATTTGAAACTGTTAATACACTAGTTAGTATACTATAAGCAATGCAGATATAGTTTCCTTAAGTAGGGTATTGCAATAATAAGAATAAATGACTGTATACAGTATTGGTTTAAAGAGTAAGTTGTAGGTGGACAAAGAAACTACTTGAATTTGGAGGAAATATTATGTTATGGTAGCCTTTATTAAAAATCAAAACACCCAAATAAACCAAATTGGCTGCTAAATGTTACTGCAAAAGAAGAGGCTTCAAATGATGTGTATGTTTGGTCATTCTGGCTATATTTCATAAAGTACTAGAAGAAACAGACAAGCTCTTGAAAGGACTAGATATTTTGAAAAGAGAAATGAAATAAAAGAGCAATAGCATTTAAAGATGGAGGTTTGCATAGTTGGTAAAAGCTTCTGCTTCAAAATTCTGAATAATTTGAATTAGGATTGAAAAACTTTTAAGTACAAAGTACATTAAAATTAATCTTGATAGCAAAGATCAAATTAAGCTTTTAGTTTTTCCACCCAAGCAATGCTTTTGTTAATAAATAGTGTGTGGGGTGAGGGAGAGAGTTGTGGCTTGTAAAAATAAGTTAACCACTATTTAGGATATGTGTATGGAGAAGGCAATGGCACCCCACTCCAGTACTCTTGCCTGGAAAATCCCATGGATGGAGGAGTCTGGAAGGCTGCAGTCCATGGGGTCACTGAGGGTCAGACACAACTGAGTGACTTCAATTTTCACTTTCATGCATTGGAGAAGGAAATGCCAACCCACTCCAGTGTTCTCGCCTGGAGAATCCCAGGGATAGGGGAGCCTGATGCGCTGCCGTCTGTGGGGTCGCACAGAGTTGGACATGACTGAAGCGACTTAGCAGCAGCAGTATATGTGGTGTTGTTCAGTTGCTAAGTCATGTGCAACCCTTTCAGATCCCATGGACTATGGCACTCCAAGCTTCCCTGTATTTCACTGTCTCCAGGAGTCTGCTCAGGTTCATGTCCTTTGAGTCAGTGATGCTATCTAACCATCTCTTCCTCTATTGCCCTCTTCTTCTCCAGCCCTCAGTTTTCTCTAGCATCAGGGTCTTTCCAGTGAGTCGGCTCTTCTCATCAGATGGCCAAATTATTGGAACCTCAGCTTCAGCAATAGTCCTTCCAATGAATATTTAAGCTTGATTTCCTTTAGGATTGACTAGTTTGATCTCCTTGCTTTCCCAGGGACTCTCAAGAGTCTTCTCCAGTACCACAACTCAAAAGCATCAACTCTTCAGTGCTCAGCCTTCTTTATGAGTGCTCACATCCATTTATGACTACTGGAAAAAACATAGCTTTGACTATTCAGAACTTTGTCAGTAAAGCTATGTCTTTGCTTTTTAATACACTATCCAGGTTTGTCATAGCTTTTCTTCCAAGGAGCAAGTATCTTTTAATTTCAAGGCTGCAGTCACCATCCACAGTGATTTTGGAGCCCAAGAAAATAAAATCTGTCCCTGCTTCCACTTTTTCCCCATTTATTTGCCATGAAGTGATGGGACTAGATGCCATGATCTTTATTTTTTGAATGTTAAGTTTTAAACCAGCTTTTTCACTCTCCTCTTTCACTTTCATCAAGAAGCTCTTTAATTCCTCTTCACTTTCTGCCATAAGAGTGGTGTCACCTGCATATCTGAGGTTATTAATATTTCTCCCTGAAATCTTGATTCCAGCTTGCGATTCATCCAGCCCAGCATTTTTCATGATGTACTCTGCATATATGTTAAATAAACAATAGACAATATACAGCCTTGTCATACTCCTTTCCCAACTTTGAACTAGTAAGTTGTCACATGTAAGGAAGATTATAGGTAGCTAATTTGGAGTAATACTTTGTATTTTACTGACTGGAGGCTAATGGGTCAGAAACACTCACACCCTTGAGGAGGGGTGCATAATTCTCTACTCCTTAATTATGAGATGCCCATAGTCTCTCACTTGCGAAGAGTATGAAGCAGGGGTGAGGAAATTGTAAATTGAAGGTGAAGAAACGAAACACTACTCCAGCCATGTAATTACAGTCAACAGCAGGGATTAGCCATGTTGATAGAATGTACCCTTGATATATTGTGATGAAAGTGGCATTTAGGCATTGTGATCTTTCTCCCCCAAACTTAAAACCACTGTTTAATCATGAGGAAAACATGAGCAAAATCCCTCTTAATCAAATATAAAACAAAACGCCTAACTCCATGTTAAAAAATCAAGACCATTTAAAGCAAGTAAAGTCTGAGAAACTGTCACATCTTAGAGAAGACTTTACAGCTAAGAGAGATTACTTGTTCTCTTCCCTCCATCTATATGTAAATTTTTAAAATTCTGATTTATTGTATTTATTTATTTGTGTGCCATTAATTTTGGGGAAAATAGTTCTCTTAAATAATGGGGTCTCTTAAAAATATAAACATGTTAACATACTTTTTAAAAAATACATGAATTTTCTTTAGAAATGAGATGGACAGAAGGACTCAAACTCCTGAGCTGACTAAACTATGTTGCTCAGAAAGTACACCTGATATATCTCTGAAATCCAGGCCTGTCACATTATATGAATGAGTAAATAATTTCCCATTAATGTATAGCCTAGAATGCATCATGTTCCCAGTTATTTTCCACTGAAAGAGACCTAGCTGATAGACTAATAACAAATACTGCACCTTTAATAACAGTATTTTCTATGTGTTTAAATAAATGTTTATTAAGGTGATTCAACATAATAGGTAGTTATAAAAGGTAGTATAGTTTACTGACATGTAAGTCCATAAGGTCATTTACAACCACAAAATATGTTGTTATTTTTCACTGATAATACTGTATTAGAATACAGAGTCTAAAACAAGCTCTGGAATGAATGATAATTGTCAAAATGATGGTTTTCCCCATTAATCTAAGCAGCTGAATATCACGATGAAGCAAGAAGAAAAAGGGCTACAGATTACAGATTTAAAGCTATATCATGCTAAGGTGTTTTAGAGCAATACAAATACCTGGAATTTCTCTGTATTTTTCACTTGGTAAATCATGTAAGTATTTCAATTTTTTCAAAACCTTCATATCTCTGAGCTATTTTAAATTTAACAAAACTGTATAGAAATAATTTTGTCACATATACGAAGGTAACTATACTAAAATAGATGAGGCATTGCTTAATAATTCTTCCATGTCTTAAATTAGACTAAGTTCTCAAATGAAGAAGGTAGGTGGGAGGATTGGTGTCTCTGTTTTTGCTCTGGAAATACAAGCTGATTTTCAGCATTTGAACTAAGTATGAAATAGGAGAGGAAAAAATTGTTTAAAATAGGTTATGATGTCAAAATAGTCCAATAATGAGATAGATTTAAAGTTTACCAAAATTACTAAATCATGATTTTATTTAAGACATTAAGGAAATAATTTAGTAAGCACCCTATCTATTTGCCATGAAGTGATGGGGCCAGTGGAAACAGTGTCAGACTTTATTTTTTGGGAGTGATTTTCGTGACCCCATGAATTGCAGCACGCCAGGCCTCCCTGTCCATCACCAACTCCCGGAGTTCACTCAAACTCATGTCCATCAAGTCGGTGATGCCATCCAGCCATCTCATCCTCTATCGTCCCTTTTCCCTCCTGCCCCCAATCCCTCCCAGTATCAGAGTCTTTTCCAATGAGTCAACTCTTTGAGTCAACTCCAAAATCACTGCAGATGGTGACTGCAGCCATGAAATTAAAAGACGCTTACTCCTTGGAAGAAAAGTTATGACCAACCTAGATAGCATATTGAAAAGCAGAGGCATTACTTTGCCAACAAAGAATGTCCTAGTCAAGGCTATGGTTTTTCCAGTAGTCATGTATGGATGTGAGCGTTGGGCTATGAAGAAAGCTGAGCACTGAAGAACTGATACTTTTGAACTGTGGTGTTGGAGAAGACTCTTGAGAGTCCCTTGGACTGCAGGATGATCCAACCAGTCCATTCTGAAGGATATCAGCCCTGGGTGTTCTTTGGAAGGAATGATGCTAAAGCTGAAACTCCAGTACTTTGGCCACCTCATGAGAAGAGCTGACTCATTGGTAAAGACTCTGATGCTGGGAGGGATTGGGGGCAGGAGGAAAAGGATATGACAGAGGATGAGATGGATGGATGACATCACCGACTTGATGGACATGAGTTTGAGTGAACTCCGGGAGTTGGTGATGGACAGGGAGGCCTGACGTGCTGCGATTCATGGGGTTGCAAAGAGTCGGACACGACTGAGCGACTGAACTGAACTGAACTGATGAGACCAGATGCCATGATCTTAGTTTTCTTAATGTTGAGCTTTCACTTTCATCAAGAGTTTCTTTAGTTCTTCTTCACTTTCTGCCATAAGTGTGGTGTCATCTGTATATCTGAGTTTATTGATATTTCTCCCGGGAACCTTAATTCTAGCTTGTGCTTCATTTAGCCCAATGTTTCTCATGATGTGCTGCTGCTAAGTCACTTCAGTCGTGTCCGACTCTGTGCGACCCCACAGACGGCAGCCCATTGGGCTCCGCCATCCCTGGGATTCTCCAGGCAAGAACACTGGAGTGGGTTGCCATTTCCTTCTCCTCTCATGATGTACACTGCATATAAGTTAAATAAGCAGAGTGACAATATACAGCCTAGAGGTACACCCTTTCCTATTTGAAACCAGTTGGTTGTTTCATGTCCAGTTCTAAGTGTTACTTCCTGACCTATATACAGATTTGTCAAGATGCAGGTCAGATGATCTAGTATTCCCATCTCTTTCAGACTTTTCCACAGTTTATTGTGATCCACACAGTCAAAGGCTTTGGCATAGTCAATAAAATAGAATTAGATGTTTTTCTAGAACTCTCTCCCATTTTTGATGTTGGCAATTTGATCCCTGGTTCCTCTGCCTTTTCTAAAACCAGCTTGAATATCTGGAAGTCCACGGTTCACATATTGCTGAAGCCTGGCTTGGAGAATTTTAGCATTACATTACTAGCATGTGAGATGAGTGCAATTGTGCAGTAGTTTGAGAATTCTTTGGCATTGCCTTCCTTTGGGATTAGAATGAAAACTGACTTTTACCAGTCCTGTGGCCACCACTGTATTTTCTAAATTTGTTGGCATATTTAGTGGAGCACTTTCACAGCATCATCTTTTAGGATTTAAAATAGCTCAAGTGGAATTCCATTACCTCCACTAGCTTTGTTTACGGTGGTGCTTCCTAAGGCCCACTTGACTTCACATTCCAGGATGTCTGGCTCTAGGTGAGTGATCACACCATCATTGATTATCTGAGTCATGAAGATCTTTTTTGTATAGGTCTTATGTATATTCTTGCCATCTCGTCTTAATATCTTCTGCTTCTGTTAGGCCCATACCATTTCTGTCCTTTATTGAGCCCATTTTTGCATGAAATGTTCCCTTGGTATCTCTAATTTTCTTGAATAGATCTCTAATCTTTCCCATTCTATTTTTTCCCTCTATTTCTTTGCATTAATCATTGAGGAAGTCTTTTTTATCTCTCCTTGCTATTCTTTGGAACCCTGCATTCAAATGGATATATCTTTCCTTTTCTCCTTTGCTTTTTGCTTCTCTTCTTCTCACAGCCCTTTGTAAGGCCTCCTCAGCAGCCATTTTCCTTTTTTGCACTTCTTTTTCTTGGAGATGTTCTTGATCCCTGTCTCCTGTACAATGGCATGAACCTCCTACCATAGTTTATCAAGCATTCTGTCTATCACATATAGTCCCTTAAATCTATTTCTCACTTTCACTGTATAATCGTAAGGGATTTGATTTAGGTCATTCCTGAATGTTCTAGTGGTTTTCCCTACTTTCTTCAGTTTAAGTCTCAATTTGTCAATAAGGAGTTCATGATCTGAGCCACATTCAGCTCTCAGTCTTGTTTTTGCTGACTGTATAGAGCTTCTCCAACTTTGGCTGCAAAGAATATAATCAATCTAATTTCAGTGTTGACATCTGGTGATGTCCAAGTGTAGAATCTTCTCTTGTATTGTTGGAAGAGGGTGTTTGCCATGACCAGGATGTTCTGTTGGTAAAACTCCATTAGGTTTACCATGCTTCATTCTGTACTCCAAGGCCCAATTTTCCTGTTTCTCCAGGTGTTTCTTGACTTCCTACTTTTGCATTACAGGCCCCTATAATGAAAAGGACATCTTTTTTTGGATGTTAGTTCTAAAAGGTCTTGTAGGTCTTCATAGAACCATTCAACTTTAGCTTCTTCAGCATTACCGGTCGGGGCATAGACTTGGATTACTGTGATATTGAATGGTTTGCCTTGGAAACGAACAGAGATCATTCTGTCATTTTTGAAACTGCATCCAAGTACTGCATTTAGGACTCTTTTGTTGACTATGATGGCTACTCCATTTCTTCTAATTGATTCTTGCCCACAGTAGTAAATTAATGGTCATCTGGGTTAAATTCACCAGTTCCAGTCCATTTTAGTTCACTTATTCCTAGAATGTTGACATTAAATCTTTCTGTCTCCTGTTTGACAACTTCCTGTTTACTTTGATTCATGGACCTAATATTCAAGGTTCCTATGGAATATTGCTCTTTTTAACATCAGACCTTGCTTCTGTCACCAGTCACATCCACAGCTGGGTGTTGTTTTTGCTTTGGCTCCATCTCTTCCTTCTTTCTGAGGTAATTTCTCCACTGATCTCTAATAGCATATTGAGCACCTACTACCTGGGCAGTCCATATTTCAGTGTTCCTTATTTTTGTCTTTTCATACTATTCGAGGGGTTTTCAAGGCAGGAATACTGAAGTGGTTTGCCCTTCCTTTTTCCTGTGGACCACATTTTCTCAGAACTCTCCACCATGACCCATCCATCTTGGGTGGCCAAACATGGCATGGCTTAGTTTCATTGAGTTAGACAAGGCTGTGGTCTTTGTGATTAGATTAGTTAGTTTCTGTGCTTGTGTTTTCAGTCTGTCTACCCTTTGATGCCCTCTCTCAGGGCCTGTTACTCCAGGTGTTTCTTGACTTCCTACTTTAGCATTCCAGTCCCCTATAATGAAAAGGACATCTTTTTTGGGTGTTAGTTCTAAAAGATCTTGTAGGTCTTCATAAAACCATTCAACTTCAGCTTCTTCAGCATTACTGGTTGGGGCATAGACTTGGATAACTGTGATATTGAATGGTTTTCTTGGAGATGAACAGAGATCATTCTGTCGTTTTTGAGATTGCATCCAAGTACTGCATTTCGGACTCTTTTGTTGACCATGATGGCTACTCCATTTCTTCTGAGGGATTCCTGCCCACAGTAGTAGATATAATAGTCATCTGAGTTAAATTCACCCATTCCAGTCCATTTTAGTTCGCTGATTCCTAGAATGTCGACGTTCACCCTTGTCATCTCTTGTTTGACCACTTCCAATTTGCCTTGATTCATGGACCTGACATTCCAGGTTCCTATGCA
>SJYT01052467.1:0-70654 GCA_006410635.1 Cephalophus harveyi | reverse complement strand
GAGAGATGGTGATGAACAGGGAGGCCTGGCGTGCTGCGATTCATGGGGTCGCAAAGAGTCGGACACGACTGAGCGACTGAACTGAACTGAACTCAGGGCCTGCCATCTTACTAGGTTTTTTGTTACCTTGGATGTGGGGTATCGCCTCATGGATGCCGCTACTAACCTTGGATGTAGGGTATCTCCTCTTGGCTGCTCCAGTGCCAAGCTATATATTTTAGCAATTAAGATGCAGTATAAGTTAATTTCAATTTAACTTCAATTTAACTTCTTATTTTGTTTTGAGGTATAGCCAACTGACAATGTTGTGATAGTTTCATGTGAAAAGCAAAGGGACACAGCCATACATATACATATATATACATATATCCTTTTCCCCCAAACTCACCTCCCAGTCAGGTTGCCACATAACATTCAGCAGAGTTATATATGATACACAGTCAGTCTTTTTTGTTATCCATTTTAAATATAGCAGTGTGTTCATGTCCATCTGATACTCCCTAACTATCCCTCCCCTTCATCCTCCCACCCCTGAAAACTGTAAATTCATTCTCTTAGTCTGTGAGTCTCTTTCTGTTTTGTAAGCTCATTTGTATCATTTCTTTTTTAGATTCCACATATAGGGATGTTATATTTCTCCTCCTCTATCTGACTTACATCACTCAATATGACATTCACTAAGTTTATCTATGTTGCTGCAAATGGAATTATTTCATTCTTTTTTACGGCTGAGTAATACTCCATGGTATGTACATATCACATGAATTTATCCATTCATCTATCAATGGACATTTAAGTTGTTTCCATGTCATGGCTATTGTGCTATACTGAACTTTGAGGTGCATGTATCCTTTCAGATCAGGTTTTTCTCTGGATATATGCCCAGGAGTGGGATTGCAGGGTCATATGGTAGCTCAATTTTTAGTTTTTTAAGGGATGTCCATAATGTTCTTTACAGTGGCTTTACCAGTTTACTTTCCCACAGTTTGGGAAGGCTCACTATAAGTTAAATTTTAAACCATATTTTAATAGTCAAACCATCTGATTAATACATGTTTTCATTTCTAAACCTCATTGCTCAGGGTAGGAAATTTAATCCTTCTCTCCTTCTCAATCCCCAAATTCAATTCTTAATTCCCATTGGTTCTAATTCAAGACTTATCCAGAATACACTTACTTAATATTCACAACTCCCATCATAATCCTATCACTGTTTCACCATCATACAGACTCTATCATGGTATCCCTGCTTTCATTTTTGCCATCCCAAGACCATTTAAAAAGCCAAATTACATATAAGCAAAGTCATATGGTTTTTCCATCCAAAATCAATGACTTCTCATCTCACCACCAAAATCAAATTCCTATAGTCCTATAAAATGTCCTGTATGATGACCTACACCCTTGTTATCTCTTGGCCTTCATCTTACCCTCTATCATTCCTTTTAAGCCTTGTTCAGTCTTGTAGCTGAAATATCCCAGGTAATTTTAAAACTCAGAAATATTCAATTTTACCTTTACATTTTCTGCTGACATATATACACACGGTTTACTCCCTGACCATATTTGAGTCATTGGGTTTATGTCATCTTATTCACAGATGAATATTCTATTTGAAACTTAACACTCCCTTGCTAGCATCCCATTCTTCTCTAACTTACTCATTCTCCATGGTAGTTACCATATAAAATACTACATTTGTTTGCTTATTAACTTTCTCTCCTGCTAGAATGTTTTCTTCAAGATGACTGTATTCCTTGTATGTTTTGTTTACTCTATCCCAACATGAGAACCCACCATGTAATATATGTTTGATATCTTTGAACATGTTGATAAACGTAAGCCTAACAAATGTAATAGTTTTTTAAACCATGAGGCTAAAACCAATTTAATATATAATAAATTGTCCTTAGGCTATACCTTTGATATATTGCCTATGATTTCTAATTAAACTCATATAAATAATGTAAACTAGAGTTCAGGGGATCTTATATTAATTGTGCCTTTAAAGGCCATGTAAAAGAAAATAATAAACTTAAAAAAAATTAGAGCCAAGAAATTATTCCAGTCAATTAATTGGTATATACCAAATGCATGAATTATCTGCTAATGAAATTCTCTTCATTATGCTCATCATTAGAATTTTCTTTAATCCTAAAGGGCACTAGCTGAATATCTTTTTCTCTCTACATTCTTTTACACAATCTTCCCATGTCATACCTAGAAGGTCACAAAGTTAATTGGCTGTTGAATACTTAACGTAGTTAATTCCATCTTATAAGTTATCTGATTTTTAATTTTAAAGTTCTTTGGTCAAGGTTATAGGATTAGCATAACTTCAAATCAAGAACATGTTTCTAGGCAGAGCAACACTTTCCTAGTCAGTAGCTCACTGAAACTATTGATTCTGAAATAATTTCATGAAAATCCAGCTGCATTTACTCATATTGGAGAGTACAACATATGTTTTTCCTTATAATTTTTATGTTAGTCTTGTAATATTTTTGAAGGTGTGATGGGATAATGAGAAATCAAAGGGTAGTGAATAAGTAAATATAAGTTTGAAGTATTTCAGTGCTGACTTTACATCAGTAAATAAGCATATATAGTGATTTTTTGTCTTATTAAGTAATGATACTCTTTTTACTTCCTAACTACAGTTTATTCAGAATGTATTTGCTTGTTTAATTCTCACACAAATGTTTAAATGTTTTATCCTCATTGTACAAATTGAGACTACAAAATTCCAAGTATTATATAATTTTTGTTAGGGATAAGGAATCAAATAATTTTTACCCTGGAACCTGTACTCATCCTTCTACACAGTTTGCAAGCTCATACAGGTAACAGTGAATCAGTGACTTGTAAAAGACATGTCAAAATAAGAAGATGAAGAAGTTGGCAATTCAAGAGTGCATGCTCTACCTATAAGGATGGCCAGTGCTTCAATTCAGTTAATTGTTGCTTTGCTGCATGCTCAGCATTGCAGAATCTTCTTTTTTAAGCCAGATTGTAGTTAAAAAAAAAAATACACTTCATTCATTTCTAAATGTTGCAGCATATTTCTGACTAGGTGTAGTTTATGAACTGAAGGATTTAAAAGTACTATACCATATTTTCCCCACTCATTTAAATGAGTAGCAGACTATATGTTATTTAAAGCTGTTAGTTCCCAAAGGACCATTATCATCATAGCTCATTAAATTCTATCCCCTTGAGATCCTCCAGATAAGTGATTTACAAACAGCTGTACTCAACTCTAGGTTCCACAAAAGCAGCAAAAGAATCACTGTAGACAATGAGAAAAATGATGAGCAATCAAGGTTGGTGACTTCCAGATCTTTCTACAATGTAGCTTTTCATTTCTTTGTTTTGGGAAATAAATATTCTGCTGATAAAAATTTGCAAAGAATGTTCAAAGTTGTGAATATCAGAACTCTACCATTAAAAACTGTTATTCAAACAAGTAAAAATTATGAGTGGCATACTCTACCATTAAAAACTGTTATTCAAACAAGTAAAAATTATGAGTGGCATATTAGATGTGATTCCAATGAATTTAATAAGAATCCTGAAAGTAGGTCTATGCTCCTTTTCCCACAACAGTATCTAATGGGGTCAGGATGTCTGACATGGAGAGGTTGCTTGATTCCATTTTATTCAGTGGATTTACCGTCTGTATGAAGCATGGGTGGAGTTTTCTCAAAAATCACAACCAGTTCAGTAACTTTTAAGACCCACAACTGCTTTGTTTCTTCTGTGATTAGGAAGCCCCCTTCCGTTTTCTACTTCTCCATGGCTGAAAATACATATATTTTCTAAGTTAAACTCACATAGTTTCTCATTTTATTTCATTTATACATCTAATAAAGTTGTCAATCACTTATTTTTAATTTTATATTTATCCAAGGAAGTCATTCATTGTATCAATATCTAGTAAATAGTAAAGAGTCATAATTCTGTAATAGCTGTTCTATAATTTGGGTGGATGACAGTTTAGCTAGATGTCACAGTAATGTATTAAAAAGAATTAGGTTGGTCTATTCAATTTAAAAAAAAAAGGAAAACTCAGTCGAATAATTTAGCCAGAAAATGATAAAATAAAAAGATTTAAATAGTGGCATCATAAAATAGGACTAAGAAAGGTTTTCCAAAGTGCAGAAAAGATTGGAAGATTCTTTCTTTCCTTTCCATTAAAAAATGGAAATTACCTAGTTTTGCCTACTTTATTCTTTAAGACAAATTGGTATCCCTTCATCATATCCCAACTGACCTCAAAGTGGATCTAACAGTAAATCCAGGAACTGCCTATCCTGCACATTCTTTATCTGTTCTGTATTTAGCTCAATTGTCACTAACAATAGAATTTCCATTCTTTGCATTTTCTGATTTCATTCATCTTCTCAGTCATTAGATCTCACTTTCTCCTAAAAGATTAATCCTCTCCAATTATCTTTTAGTATAGTCTTACAAAAGTTGCACATCTGTACTGTACACCCTCCTTTATTAAAGAGGAAACTTCACCCTTATCTAAGTTTTATGAAACCTAAACTCTTACCCTTTATATTTAATCCACATCCTTTATGGGTTAGGTTCAGTTCTGCAGGGGAGAGACAGATTTAGATAACATGCTACAAATCCATTATTATGCCCTACCTGACAAGAGGAAAGTCAGAACAACTCTTATCGATTGGACTTGGAAATATAGTAAATGAGATGAAAATTCAGCTTTCTGATGACTGGTGTCTACTTTTGGAAGCCAGTGATCAGAGTTGAGGTTGAATTTGGACTTTCCTTTTTTATTTCAGGATGCAGTCCTTCTCTGTTTTATAGGGGGGAAAAAAAATAATAACTTTAAATATGTGGCCTTTCCCAGCTGATATAACCTATTTATGGACTGTGCTGGCTATTATTTTGTGGAGAAACCCAAGAAAACAATATTTCTAGAATTCTATTTGACTGGGCTGCCCGCAAGTTTTAAAGTGCCAGTCAGAAAACAGCAGTCTTCTTCAGGGCCTATTGCATCAGATTATCTGACATACTTTCCTCCATTGCTTTATTTTTTTCCCATAACATATTTGAACCTCTGATATTTTGTGTACATGCAACTTCTTTGAACACCATCACACTTGAAAAAAATTCCACGGGGGCAGGATTTTGTTGATTCTGTCCAATGCAATCACCAAAGTACCTGGAACAGTTCTTGTTACAGTGTAGGCACTAAGAAAATTTTTACAGAATGGATGAATGGATTTCTAGGATTTATTCAGGTATGGTAAAAAGTTCTGGTTATATTGCTATAGTGAAGACTGACATTGAACTCAACCTGCAACATCAACTTTTCTGATGATCTACAGCTGGCTGGGCGGCCACACTGTGGACTTTGGACTTAATAACCCCACTTTCTCTGTCCTCCAGAAACACAAAACACACACACACACACACACTGCTACTACTGTTTCTGTTTCTCTGGAGACCCTGGCTGATACATCTTTGGACACTAAGAGATTCTATTTGTTGGTTTTATGTTTGTTTATTTGTTTTCATTAACCTACAACACAGTGACTTCTTGCTCCTGTTCCTTATGTTGCTGGACTACTGGAGTTTCAATCTTAGGAATTCAATTTGAATATTATCAAAGCCATTATTGAGAACCCCAAGGTTTCCAGTAACAAAGGAACTATTAGGGTCCTATTATGAAACCAGCCTACCATTCCCAGAAAAATGAAAACAACAGCAAAACCAGCCACACTGGGGTAGACACTGGATCCTCATTGAGATAAAAGTAGGCAATATCTGTTTCAATGATTGTGCCATGAAAAAATTGTTAAAAAAAACAATCATTACCTCCATGTGTGAACTCAGTAGGAGGTGCTCACAATCCAGTGATAAGACAACAAATATCAGTCAAGTTTTTATCCTTGTGAAACCATAAATCAAGAATGACTCAATCTCTGGTACTTTTCATCAGCCTCAACCACAGCATTTCAGGAATTTATGATATGTTACAACTTTAATTCTACTTTGTTATAATCTTACCACAAACACCCCTGATGCCTTCCACATGGAATGACCAGCAAACTTCATAACTCGACCCTAGCAGTTGTAAGAAACACTGATCCACTGATTTAAGTATACTGTTCACAGCAGAAGTCAGTTATACGGTGGGGCTAGAACCCATTTGTGACTGATTTAGAACATGGTGATTTTACTTTATGAGAGTCTGTTACCTCATTTCTTTAACATCTGGAACTTCAAACTGGAAATAACATAAGCAAAGGAGAAATCTCAGGCTCATGAAGTGAATATTTTTGTGCATTTTGTACAAATCCTCTCTTCAGTAGAGATCTCAAAAGGAGGACACCTGAGCAGATGTCTTTCATTCAAATAGAATTTCCATGAAAGAACATCAAGTGTTCTTCACTCTTGAAAATTTATATTTTTTCAACCATAGCTGAAGATACATCGTATGGTATAGCCAAACTAAAAAATAACTACGCATACAAGTCTCTGGATTAAGGTGCAGAATGGGCCTCTTCATGGCCCACCAATACATGTTTGTCATGGATTTACTTATAAAAACTCTTTATCTTTTATAATCCCATCTCTGAATTCAAAATAGTTTATTATAAATGTTAAATGCATTTCATTAAGTTTTTTGATAGTTCTGTCTATGGAATAGTATATCCACATCCTGCCTTAAGCATGTCCTAAGTATAGATAGCTTCAAAAATCACCATTCATTGACATACCATTTGTCCTATAACATCACAATCACATTTAAAATCAATATGCTTCCACTCATAATGTCTATTAGAACAAGGTTTCTTTAACAATATCACTATCATTTCTGGTTTGCCTCAGCAAATTTCTCTCATTTTATCAAAGAAATTTTCTGTATCCAGAAACTATTTGAACATCAGTAGTCATTGTAGATTTTATTATGATATTGAAAAATATTGTTCAAAACAATCCCTTTCTGTAGCTACCTGTCCATTAGCCATTACTCATCATTCAGTTACTACATAGAAATTTCACATGGACCTTCGGAAAATGTCTACACTATTACAATTCTATTAGAATGAAATTGAAAACTACCAGCCCCATATCTTTTCTGGCTATGACCATGTTTTCCCACAGCAACTCATTGCATATACTTCTACTCTTAAAATACCATTCCATGATAAATATACCTTCTATCCTGACACTTTTCTGTAACAAGTTTGTAACAAAACATCAGTATTCAGTCTGTACCCAGATGACACTGAGTGAGAGTGGGACACACAGAAAGAGCATCAGAACACAGCACAATATGTCAAGAGAGTTACCTATTATATGCTGATAGAAATTGAATTCTCAGAGATAAACTGTGATTTCCAAATGCCACCTGGCCTTCCATCTGACACATTTATACCACCTGCTTCTGATGGAAATTGAAAGATTGCTTGCTAGGGCTGGTCAAAAATTATCAACTCAATCAAATCCCCTGTCCCCTATCTTCAGTTGCCTTGAAAATACCAATTCTTTATATCTTCCTTAATTCCATACTGCTTATAACTCTCCTAGACCCTGTGCTGCCTTCCATTTCCATATATATATATATATATATATATTTTAGATTTCTTTATTCTTATTTTTGGTTGCTCTGGACCTTCATTGCTGGTGTGGGCTTCCTCTAGTTGTGGCTTCCTCTACTCTTCATTGTGGTGCATGGGCTTCTCCTTGCAGGGGCTTCTCTTGTTGTGGAGCAAGGGCTCTAGGCACATAGGCTTCAGTAGTTGCAGTACTTGGGCTCAATAGTTGTGGTGCATGGGCTCAGTTGCTCCGCAGCATCTGGGATCTTCCTTGACCAGGAATTATACCCATGTCCCTTGAATTGGTAAGCGATTCTTAACCATTTGACCACCAAGGACCCCCATTTTCATCTGTTGAACTATCTAATATGGACATAGTAACTAATTCTAGAAGTTTGACAATGAAAACTTATTGAGGTTAAAGAAAGAATTCAAGGATGCCCCACTTTTACCCTTGTTTCAACTTATTGGCCATTATCTACTTTTTTAAGCTAATTTTGATGTGAATCTTACCTTTAATGATTTGGAATTGTTTGCATTAGACTCAGTGGCATCAGAGTTCTAATTTGATCTAATTGATTCTGACTTTGTTTATGGATCTAAGTTTTAAAGAGTGGGATGAGTTTCTGTTTTTCTGGACCTTAAAGGAGGGACAAGAGATGCAATATCATAAATGACTGAATCATTCATGGACTATCAGTTCATTTCAGTTGCTCAGTCATGTCTGACTCTTTTCAATGCCATGGACTGCAGCTTGCCAGACTTCCCTGTCCATCACCAACTCTCAGAGCCTACTCAAACTCATGTTCATCATGTTGGTGATGCCATCCAACCATCTCATCCTCTGTCATCCCCTTCTGCTCCCACCTTCAATCTTCCCCAGCATCAAGGTCTTTTCCAATGAGTTGGTTCCTTGCATCAGGTGGCCAAAGTATTGGAGTTTCAGCTTCAGCATCAGTTCTTCCAGTGAGTATTCAGGACTGATTTCCTTTAGGATTGACTGGTTGGATCTCCTTGCAGTCCAAAGGACTTTCAAGAGTCTTCTCCAACACCACAATTCAAAAGCATCAATTCTTCAGCACACAACAGTCTTTATAGTCCAACTCTCACATCCATACATGACTACTGGAAAGACCACAGCTTTGACTAGACAGATCTTTGTTGGTAAAGTAATGTCACAAGAATAAATATGATTCTTACACTGAGTCTTTGGGAAGATCACCCTAGAAGTGGTACTGTTTCTTTAGCCATGTGTGTGGGTTACAGACAAATAAAGGATTCTATTTGTGATGTCTCTAGGAACACAATATTTAATTTCCATATTCTGTATTGTTTTTATAGATTCTATAGCCTAAATTCAAACTTGCCTTTTTTTTTTTTTTTTTTTTTTCCAGCAATTTACGAGAGTGCTTGAGGGGCAGTGAGAATTTGGGAAACATGCTATCATTAAAATTAATGGTAATTTTCTGAGATTGTCCTGGAAGTCTTTGGAAGGCTTGATGAAGATTTTGATATTGAAAGTTATCTATTAGTCTGCTAAGGCAGATGAAGGAAGAACTAGAGTACTATATTCAGTCAACTAGTGCTTTCATTTACATCAACTAGAGTTGATGTTGAAGAGATCAAATTAACTAGAATGTAATATCTATACATAACTTTATATGTTTTGCAGACAGAAACATATTTTTGCCCAACAAACATTAGTGATAATTATAATCTCTATAGAGTAACTGATACAATCAAAATGTAAGGGCATAATCAATCTTTATCTATTTCTTTCTATATGTATTTTTCTGGGAATTCCTAAAACAGACGACCATATATACAAATTTATAAAGATCATATGAAAACTAATTTGCTAATTACTTGTGCCTCTCCAAGTATGAAAACAGCCTTATCTTTTTCTCCTAAATTTTAGAGCTGATTGAATTGAATAGTTCCCCAAGAGTGGCTTTACCTAAGTAATTAATGCAGTGATTTTTAAAGTATTTACCTCCAGGTTAACACCTGCCCTATAAGCTTTGGGATACCTGTGTCTTATTCTGTAGATAAATGTTTAAAGTAGAAATCCATTAAGACTAATCAAACCTGAGGCATTCTTGCAGGCCATTAATTTACCTGAACCTATTAATTCTTGTAATTTTCAAACAATATTTACTTAAACAGGGGTCTGGAAACTGAGATAAAACCAGTGCAAAATGCATATAAAATGGGAAATATCATATGGATGTGTGAAGATATATATATGTGTGTGTGTACAAATATTTGTTAAGAATTCAAATAAAACATAATACAGATTTACCTGCAAATAAATGTTTTAAATATTTTGTAATGGTCTCATAAATTTATAGTTTTTTTTGTTATCTCTTAAAAATGTACACTGAGGATTTAACCAATTTGTTCAGATAGTAACAATGTAACAATGTAAGTGCAACCTAAAAACAAAGTGTGCTACATAAGATCTGGCAATTCTCTGCAGCATCTATTTACATATTAAATATGAAATCTAAAAGCCTGCACTTTCCAGATACCTAAACAACAGGGATGGTCCTGCAAATGATGTGTTTATTTTATTTAATTTCCAGTGCAGAAAATATTAACCATTGATATACAGTCAAGGTCAGTTGAATCCTATTTTAGTTCTTGACTTTTTTTTCTGAGTACCTGCAAGCATTAGTATTTTATCATCTTTTTTTTTTTATTCTTAGAGATTCTGAAGAAAAAAAAGAAAAGAATACATCTTTAAATAGAATATAAAATGTATTCTACATTACAATTGCCATCATTGGATGACTTTTTTAAATTAAGATACAGAATAACATTTTTATAATAGTATTTTCTGTGTATTAAAATTTTGATGTTTAGTCATCATAGGAATTATTTTCTTACTCCTCAGCGATTATACCAACTATACTAAAAGGAAAACAGAATAAAAAGAAATAATTGCCTAGAATGTGAAATAAATGATCACTTTTTCATTATCCTTAGTTTTTCTTTCTGTATTGCCAAAAAAATTGCATTAGCTTTCAGAAAAGATATAAAAGAACTCTGGAGATACTATTTGTAGAATTTAATATTTTAGGCTTCAAATATTCATTTTCTTTCATAATAGCAAATAGTAGAAAATTGACAGAAGAAGATTTATCACAGTTATTAGACAAATTATAAAATGAATGCCAAAGGACAGAGAGCTGCACACTAACCTCTAATGATGATGGTGAAATTTATCATATAAGCATAATCTCAGAGTATGACTGTTTCTATAATATTAATTGATTTTTTTTTGTATTCAAGATTTAGCATTTATTTCATTTCCCCAAAGAAGACATACAAATGGCCAGAAAGCACATGAAAAGGTGGTCAGCATTGCTGATTATTTGGTAAATGCAAATCATCATCAAAAAAATCTGTAGACAATAAATGCTGGAGAAGGTATGGAGAAAATGGAATCCTAAATTGGTATAGCAACTGTGAAGAACAGTATGGAGATTCCTTAAAAAACTAAAAATAGAGCTACCATATGATCCAGCAATCTCATGCCTGGGCATATATCCAGAGAAAACGGTACTTCAACAACATACATGCACCCCAGTGATCATTGCAGACCTATTTACAATAGCTGAGACATGGAAGCAGCCTAAATGTCCAACTACAGATGATAAAGAAGATGTGTAAAGTAACACAAAGGATTGTTACTTAGCCATAAAAAAGAGTGAAATAAAGCAATTCTCAGCAACATGGATGGACCTAGAGATTGTCATACTGAATGAATTAAATCAGACAGAGAAAACCAATATCATATGATGTCACTTATATGTGTAATCTTTAAATAAAATGATACAAACAAACTTATTTACAAGACAGATTCCCAGACTTCCAAAAAGACATATGGTTACCAAAGGGGAAAGCTGTGATGGAGGGATAAATTAAAATTTTCAGATTAAAAAATACACACTGCTATATATGAAATAGATAATCAACAAGGACCTAATATATAGCACAGAGAACTCTACTCAGTATTCTGTAATAATCTATATGGGAAAAGAATCTGAAAAAGAATGTATTTATGTATATGTATAACTGAATCACTTCACTTTGCTGTGCACTTGAAACTAACCCAGCACTTTAAATCAACTGTACCTCAATATAAAATAAAAATCAAGTTAAAAAATAGTAAATGGACAATGCAATTCTAAGAAAAGAAAAAAACTTCATTCAGTAAGTTATGTAATAGAAAGACTTTCATAATATTTGCAAAATAATTCTCAATGGTTCTATTGTGCCAAAAACATATGTGGCAAAATTAACTTTTATAATAACAAAAATTTACTTGATACTGTTCATAAGAGGACAAATGTTGAAGGTAGGTATGTGCACAAAAGGCATTACAAATAAATTCATGATTTAGAAATGAAAAAAATAGTTGAGAGTTATAAGCCTGGTTATATATAAGTTATATATAAGTTACAAGCCTGGTTTTATAAATATGAAATAAATAAAATATGAAACATTTTTGCAGTTTTACAGCAAAGAGGCTGGTCATTCTCTTCTCTACAAAATTATGAGCCATTAAAATTTTATATTATATTACAATATATTTCCTTAACAATGCTGTGTTAATTTCAGGTGTATAGCAGTGATTCAGTTATTGTATCTATTCTTTTTCAAGTTATTTTCACATTCAAATTATTAAAGAATATTGAGCAGAGTTCCCTGTGCTATACAGGGACTTACTATATCTACTTTAAATATAACAGAGGGTACATGTTAATTCCAGACTCCCAGTCTATCCCTCCTGGTAACCATAAGTTCTTTTTCCAAGTCTGTGAGTCTGTTTCTGTTTTGTAAATACGTTTTTTTCCTGTAAGTGTAAAAGGAACCCAAATAAAGATAGTGAAGTCATTCAGTCATGTTCAGCTTTTTGCGATCCTGTGGACTGTAGGCCACCAGGCTCCTTCATCCATGGGATTTCCCAGGCAAGAATACTGAAGTGGGTTGCCATTTCCTTCTCCAGGGGATTTTCCCAACCCAGGGATCAAACCTGGGTCTCCCTCATTGCAGGCAGATGCTTTAACCTCTGAGCCACCAGGGAAGCCCAAAGTAAAGATAAGCTGAAGCATATTAGAGCTGTACTGGAAATATGAAGTCAGTATTAACAAGGTGGTTACATTGCATTGCAGGCTTACGGATGAGAGTTAATGATAAGTTAATTGCATTCAAAGGATGTTGCCCATTTCAGGTATTTATACTTTCAAACCTAAGAAATTAAGAATTGTAGTTTATGTTTAGTATATTTAAATTCTCATTGAAATTTCTAATACATTTGTCATTATGGTTTTACTCTTGTAAATTATTTATAAAATGACTTTTTAAAATCTAGTCTTCTAATGTGTGTAATTAACTTTTCCATACAGGACCAAATAACTGCAAGTTTAAATAAGTCTGCTATTTAGGGAAAAAAAAATGCAGTTTGGGAAAAAGGACCAAATAACTACAACAAAGTTAATATCTAAGATTTAATTTAAATTATGCTCAGTATTTGCTGTCACCTTATGCTGCTTTAAACCTTCTCTGGCTTATATGACTGCATTATTTTACAGTGATAAAAGTGGATTAAAATAGTAACTTGAACAATCATACAAGCCAGAGTAATTCAAATAAATCTATGTTAAATGCTGAAACTAAAATTCAGAGTACTTTAATGATTAATTCAGTTAACCAGAGTACCAAGCCATCTCTGTTTCATCCATTGTGTTTTTACTATTCTTCTGTTTTTATGTCATAATATAATTTTAAAATAATCTTAACATTAAAAAATAATTTCAGTAAAAGAAAAAATGCAGTTTCATGGAAAAATAATATTTTAAGAAATTGTCTTTTCAATGCTTACTGACCTCATGACCTAATCATTTCCCAAAGGCCCCTCCAAATACCATCACATAAGGGATTAGGTTTCAGCATATGAATTTGAGGGGCTATCCCTTACGCATATGAAGTTAGAGCAAAAAATGACCATGAATCAAGAAGTAGGCTCTCAATAGACGCCTAATCTTCTGGCACTTTAATCTTAGACATTTCAGCCTCCAAAACTGTGAGAAACAATTTTCTTTCAATTATAAGCTACCAAGTCTAGAGTATGCGTGTGTTTGTGTATGTGTGTGTGTGTGTGTTAGTAGTTCAGTCATGTCTGACTCTTTGCAACCCTATGGATGGTAGTCTGCCAGTCCTCTGTCCATGGAGTTCTCCAGGCAAGAATACTGGAGTGGTTTGCCATTTCCTTCTCCAAGGGATCTTCCTGACCTAGGGATCAAACCTGGGTCTCCTGCATTGTAGGCATTCTTTACTGTTTGAGCCAAAAAGGAAGTGCCAAGTCTATAGTATTTTATTACAACAGGGCAGATAGACTAAAACAAAGTGAAATCCATTTTTAATATGGAAAAAATAAGGTATGGGATAGGCAAAAGAGTGTCTCCCCAAACCTGTGCACTCTAGAACCTGTGATTATTTGACTTTGTATGGTAAGAAGTCCTTAGCATATATGGTGAAGATTATGGATATTGAGATAGGGAGGTTATCTAAGGTTACCTAGGTGGACTCACTGTAATCACAACATTATGTTCAAAGGGAGTTGTGACTGCAAAAAAGAGATACTAAAAATGCAACATTGTTGACCTTGAAAATGGGGGGAAAGTGGCCATGAAGCTTAGAGACTCTTCAGTGGACTCTAGAAAAAGGAAAACAAGGAAGTAGATTTTCCCCTGGAGCCACGAGAAATAAATGTAGGACCTTCAGCACATTTATTTTAACCAAGTGAGTGAGTCATTTTAAGCCACTGTGTCTGTGGTAATTTGTTATGCAATAATAAAACACTATTGCAATTAGTAAAGGTGATTTTTCAAAACCATATACCTCCATTTTCTGGAGTCTAGAAAAACGGAGACTTTATTAACATGAGAAGAGAGGGTGTACATCCAGGGTAAAAGAAATGGAAGACAATGATTAGGATAATATTCTTTCTTAACATAATAACAGGCTGCCGCTCTAGGTCTGATTTAATGATCCCTTAAACAGTACTTAACTCAAAACTCTGTTACATACGGGCCATTAATTGTCTTATACAATTATGCATGTTTTTCAGATAGTTTCCCAAATCTATCTGTCCTCTTTTAAATCCCCCTAAAGGACATCTTTTGGTGAAGTCTTTGTGAATCACATCAGGAAATCGCATTTAATGTATATGTCTATTTTTATAAATGTACTTTGTTTAAATAATATAGGCTAATTAACCTTAGAGCATTAATTAATCTTAAAGCATATTTGTTGTATTTCCTATGTACATAAGTTATATTAGCAACTTACATTTGTAAATCACTAATTTCTTCAAATATTTTAAGTTTGGAAAACCAGTGTTGAGTTTCTCTATGGGAAGGTATAGATAGTGAACCCTTCAATCAGAATCAATAATCACATGAAGATGAAAAGCTACACAAGTGTTTCCTCATTTCTCTATGTTAGAAAATCTTAAACTTGCCAATTAATATGCCAATTTCCTTTGAGTTATCATACATACCTTCTAAGAAATTCTCCATTTTTTAGAGATAGTAATGTGTTGTGGTGTCTATCCAGACTGAAGCTGTGACTGAACACAGTTAAGATTTTTGTATAAACTTTTAAGATTCTAGTGGGCAGGTGTCAAGATATACTCATTTTTAGGCCACTAAACCAGCCTGATATCTAAGTTCCCTTGCTTATTAACCCTGCTGATCTGCAGGGATCTGTCTCTTTCTTTATTTTTTCCTTGTCCTTGTGTTAATACAGCTTCCTGGGAAACTGGAAGCTCCCCAAGATAACAACCAGCAAATGACAAGATCCCAAAAGATCTTGTGAAAGAGAAATTTGCAGGGGATATCTCCAGTTAACATCAATTTCTCAGTGGGTAGGCCTGGCCTGTAAGGTGCCAGTGGACCACTGTGTGATTACTGGAATGCCCATTAAGGGGATGCTCAGAAAAATCAGTTAGTCTGATGCTCTAGTTTGAGGAACTGTGCAGAGTCCACTGCAGCAAAGGAGGGAGATGAATAGCTGGGCAGTGGACTGGCCTCTATTTTGGAAAGATGCATGCTCTCCACCCGTGCCCAACCAGAGGCTGAAATTTAAGGTAGAAAGTTGTAAGAGGAGCTAAGGTTACAAAAGAACATATGGATATCCACTGCTCTTCTAGCTTAAGGCTTGCAGACATGGTTGGAGAGCAAGATAATGAATTGGAAGTCTTAGCATTTTCAGGAGAATTAGAGATACTAAGGAACAGTTCATGCAAAGATGGGCACAATAAAGGACAGAAAGAGCAGCAAAAGCAGAAGAGATAAAGAAGAGGTGGGAAGAATACACACAAAAACTTTACAAATAATTCCTTAATGACCCAGATAACCACGATGGTGTGATCACTCATCTACAGCCAGACATCCTGGAGTGTGAAATCAAATGGATCTTAGGAAGCATTACCATGAACAAAGCAGGGGGAGGTGATGGAATTCCAGTTGAGCTATTTCAAATCCTGAAAGCTGATGCTGTTAAAAGTGCCAAATTCAATATGCCAGAAAATTTGGAAAACTCAGCTGTGGCCAAAGGACTGGAAAAATCATGTTTCATTCCAATACATTCCATTGCCCAAAGAAAGGCAATGCCAAACAGTGTTCAATGACACCTAATGGCAGAAAGTTAAAAGGAACTAAAGAGCCTCTTGATGAGCGTGAAATAAGAGAATGAAAAAGTTGGTTTAAAACTCAACATTCAAAAAGCAAAGATCATGGCATCCGGTCCCATCACTTCATGGCAAACAGATAAGGAAAAAATGGAAAAAGAGACAGGCTTTATGTTCTCGAGCTCCAAAATCACTACAGACTGTTACTTCAGCCATGAAATTAAAAGACTCTTGCTCCTTGGAAGAAAAACTATGACAAACCTAGATCAGTTCAGTTCAGTCACTCAGTCGTGTCCGACTCTTTGCAACCCCATGAATCGCAGCATGCCAGGCCTCCCTGTCCATCACCATCTCACGGAGGTCACTCAGATTCACGTCCATCGAGTCAGTGATGCCATCCAGCCATCTCACCCTCGGTCGTTCCCTTCTCCTCCTGCCCCCAATCCCTCCCAGAATCAGTCTTTTCCAATGAGTCAACTCTTCGCATGAGGTGGCCAAAGTACAGGAGTTTCAGCTTTAGCACCATTCCTTCCAAAGAAATCCCAGGGTTGATCTCCTTCAGAATGGACTGGTTGGATCTCCTTGGAGTCCAAGGGACTCTCTAGAGTCTTCTCCAACACCACAGTTCAAAAGCATCAATTCTTCGGTGCTCAACCTTCTTCACAGTCCAACTCTCACATCCCTACATAACCACAGGAAAAACCATAGCCTTGACTAGACCGATCTTAGTCGTCAAAGTAATGTCTCTGCTTTTGAATATACTATATAGCATATTAAAAAGCAGAGACAACATTTTGCCAAAAAAGGTCTGATTAGTCAGAGTTATGGTTTTTCCAGTAGGCATGTACGGATGTGTGATTTGGACCGTAAAGAAGGCTGAGCACCAAAGAATTGATGCTTTTTTGAACTATGGTGCTGGAGAAGATGCTTGAGAATCCCTTGGACTGCAAAGAAATCAAACCTGTCCATCCTAAAGGAAATCAACCCTGAATATTCACTGGTAGCTCAGCTGGTAAAGAATCTGCCTGCAATGCAGGAGCTGCTGCTGCTGCTGCAGCTAAGTGGCTTCAGTCGTGTCTGACTCTGTGTGACCCCATAGACGCCAGCCCACCAGGCCCCACCATCCCTGGGATTCTCCAGGCAAGAACACTGGAGTGGGTTGCCATTTCCTCCTCCAATGCATGAAAGTGAAAAGTGAAAGTGAAGTCGCTCAGTTGTGTCCAACTCTTAGCAACCCCATGGACTGCAGCCAACCAGGCTGCTCCATCCATGGGATTTTCCAGGCAAGAACACTGGAGTGGGTTGCCATTGCCTTCTCCTGCAATGCAGGAGACCCTGGTTCAATTCCTGGGTCGGGAAGATCCCCTGGAGAAAGGATAGGCTACACATTCCAGTATTCTTGGACTTCCCTGGTGGCTCAGTTGGTAAAGAATCTACCTGCAGCGTGGGATACCTGGGTTTGATCCCTGCGTTGGGAAGATCCCCTAGAGAAGGGCATGGTGACTCACTCCAGGATTCTTGCCTGAAGTATCTCAATGGACAGAGGGACCTAATGGACTGCAGGCCATAGGTTTTCAGAGAGTCGGATATGACTGAACTACTAAGCACATTCATTGGAAGGACTGATGCTGAAGCTCCAATACTTTGGCTACCTGATGTGAAAGCCTGACTCATTGGAAAAGAAGCTGATGTTGGGAAATATTGAGAGCAAGAGGAGAAGGGGTGACAGGGGATGACATGGTTGGATGGCATCATCAAGTCAATGGATATGTGTTTGAGCAAACTCTAGGAAATAGTGAAGGACAGGAAAGCCTGGGATCCTGCAGTCCGTGGAGTCACAAAGAGTCAGACACAGCTGAGTGACTGAACAACAACAGCAACAGCATGCTGTTTTGCAAAGTAAGGAAAGTTGCATACCTTTCTTAGTCCGTCCCCAACAGGAGTCCTTCTGCCAGTGTCATTCAGGCCAATAGAACAAGACTGACTTTAGTTCAGAAGCAAAGGAAAGTTTGATTTGTTGGTCAAGTCATGGATATGTGAGAGCTTCTGCTCTAGAGTCCATTAGCTCTCCAACAGCGGGTGGTTGGGGCTGCTTTATAGGAATCCCTTCAGTGGGGAGGGGTGGGGTTCTCCAGGGGTTGGCACAGCTGCACTGCTCAAGGCTCCAGATAGCAATATGAGGCACGTTTTCTCTGCACACAGCTTGTAGCCATCTTGAATCATGATGTCACGCACAATGCTTTTGCACACAGCCTGTTGAGCTTTGGCATCTGTGCAGCTGTTTAGCAGCAGGGACTCTGGTTTGAAGCACGGGGCTCAAAGCCTCTAAACACAGCCCTCTGTGAGCAAGCAAAACTAGGCTAAGCACAAAGGAAAAGGAAGAAGAAATGTTAGATTTAGTTTTATTACTCATGGATCCCTTCTCAGTCACTCAGTCATGTCTGACTCTTTGCAACCCCATGTACACTAGCCCATCAGGCTCTTCTGTCCATGGGATTTTCCAGGAAAGAATACCAGAGTGGGCTGCCATTGTCTTCTCTGGGGATCTTCCCCAACCCAGGGATCGAATCTGCATCTCCCTCATTGAAGGCAAATTCTTTACTGCTGAGCCATCAGTGAAGCCCATGATTTTATATACAAGGTCTGGAAATACAAGCCAACTACTTCACCTCAAGTCTAACGGAAGCCCTGGGATAGCCTCTGCTGCCTTGTACAAGTGTCAAGAGTTCAGCCATACTGGTGATATAGTAGGCAAGGCTGCCATGGCTCCTTCTTGTCCACAGGTCATCACTGTCTTCAGGTGCCTGCTACCACTGAAAAGCCAGCCATAGGCAGTGGGTAGGCACAGATTAACTTCAGTCCCCCTTTCCCAAAGATGCCACAGTTTGATCTCCTTAAGGGGGCACAGTCAGGATTGCTCCAGGGGCTACCCTGTGTGTGTACTACATCTGGATGTCGGGTTTCTGGGCAGGGTTTCTCTAAATGTGGCTGTCACTATTCTACCCCATCAGAGTAAACTCCAAGCCTAGAGTCAATCATCTTCTTGCAAACATTCCAAAGCTTCTCCTGACATTGAGGTAAGCCCAGAGCCTAGTGGATAGGTGCAGGTGAAAAGGCCATGGTACATGCCATCTGGGTCACCAGAATTTTATTACTAATCCTTGTGTGTTGGTACCAATCTTTGTTTCCTTCTGGCCAGTGTTGTTTAGGCCAGTGGAACCAGACTGAGTTTTATTCAGAAGCAAGGGAAAGTTTTATTCTTTGATCAATGAATGGAGAAGTTCAGGCTCCCACTCTAAAATACACACTCTCCCCAAAGGGCCTTTGGAGAGGGTTCTTGTCAGAGGGTGAAAGGGGTGGAGCTCCACTGATACAGCAGTACCACTCACAGTGCTTCAGATCAAAATGCTGGGTGAAGCATCTTGGCACAGGGTGCACTGTTGGCAACTTGAGTTCTATGCAATGATTCTGCACAAGGCCTGCCAAGCTGAAGTATCGGGGGAAACCATTTCACACTAGGAACACTGGTCAGAAGTGCCAGGAACAAGACCCCTTCACAATGGACCCTATAAGCAAGTGAGATAAGCATAAACCCAAGGGAGGGAAAGGAAAAATTAGACTGTATGTTACTATTTTATTTAAGGTAACCTGGATTTTCTTCTCCCCTAGTGCTAAGGCAAGCAAGATTTCATGCTTTCCACTAGCCAGATTCACCACAAAACAGTCCAGAACTTGAAGATCCAATACAAAGAAAGCAGCGTATTCTCCCTTTTTACATAATTTGTGTTCATCATCTTCTTAAACATGTTTGTTTGCTTCAGTCTAAAGATTTTCATTCTGATAGACAAGTGTTGATATTATAACAGTTTTGAATCACACTAAAATAAGGTATGCATACAAAGGAGATGTTTCTTTGTTATCAGTTCAGTTCATTTCATTCGCTCAGTCATGTCCGACTCTTTGCAACCCCATGAATCACAGCACGCCAGGCCTCCCTGTCCATCACCATCTCCCAGAGTTCACTCACACTCATGTTCATCGAGTCTGTGATGCCATCCAGCCATCTCATCCTCGGTTGGCCCCTTCTCCTCCTGCCCCTAAACTTTCCCAGCATCAGAGTCTTTTCCAATGAGTCAACTCTTCTCATGAGGTGGCCAAAGTACTGGAGTTTCAGCTTTAGCATCAGTCCTTCCAAAGAAACCCCAGGGCTGATCTCCTTCAGAAGGGACTGGTTGGATCTCCTTGTAGTCCAAGGGACTCTCAAGAGTCTTCTCCAACACCACAGTACAAAAGCATCAATTCTTCGGCGCTCAGCCTTCTTCACAGTCCAACTCTCACATCCATACATGACCACAGGAAAAACCATAGCCTTGACTAGACGGACCTTAGTCGGCAATGTCTCTGCTTTTGAATATGCTTTCATTCCTTCCAAAGAAATCCCAGGGTTGATCTCCTTCAGAATGGACTGGTTGGATCTCCTTGCAGTCCAAGGGACTCTCAAGAGTCTTCTCCAACACCACACTTCAAAAGCATCCATTCTTCAGCGCTCAGCCTTCTTCACAGTCCAACTCTCACATCCATACATGACCACAGGAAAAACCATAGCCTTGACTAGACGGACCTTAGTCGGCAATGTCTCTGCTTTTGAAAATGCTATCTAGGTTGGACATAACTTTTCTTCCAAGGAGTAAGCGTCTTCTAATTTCATGGCTGCAGTCACCATCTGCAGTGATTTTGGAGCCCAAAAAAATAAAGTCTGGCACTGTTTCCACTGGTTCCCCATCTATTTCCCATAAAGTGATGGGACCAGATGCCATGATCTTCGTTTTCTGAATGTTGAGCTTTAAGCCAACTTTTTCGCTCTCCTCTTAATGCTAATCCCTGGAGTTGAACTAGGTTTTCAGACCTCTGATTTGCCTTGCCACACTTAATTCCTTTCCTGCTTCTCTTCCTTTGATGATTCTCATACACTATGCTCCAAATCTTCCCTGTTCTCCACCTACTCCTCACCCTGAAAGATACATACACACAATAAATGAGTGAACTCTAGGAGATCAAGGGAGCTGTTGCTAAGCATTCCTGCTTCTTGGCATATCTAGTGTCTTAGTGAACATGGCTTCTGGAATGAGTGTCTCTGTATGTTTCCCTTCAACATTTTCATCTTTCTAGCCTTCTCCTTAAGTATATTTGATGAGAACCAGTACAATCTCCATACTCAATGAAAAGAGTTATTGATAGTGAGTGGCTATGAAAAAAAAAATTCATGAAATACTTGACCTGTTCAAAAGCATAAAACAACCTCTGAATGACTTAAGACTATAATTTTTCTAGCCATTAAATAAAGGCAGGGGACTTGGACAGAAGACACTAGTAAGACTAGAAGGAAAGGGTTGTTTAAAAGAAAGGATCAATGCAAGGAGTTATTAGTAAGTGGAAGAGTGGTGAAAACAAGCTTGAGGGAGAAAATCAAGATTTCATAGGTAAGTTATAAGTGTAGTGTTTGGTTTCTATATTTATTTTCCATAAGGATATTTTATACAAGTGGAACCAGTCTAGGTGTCCATTTCTCCTCAGCCATTCCTGAAATCTACATAATTGAGGAGTGGAATGCTATGACTGTTTCCATAAAAGAGAGGATGAACTGAAGAAGTATTTTTCTAGGGGATTAATGGCATTTTGGTAGGAAACAGTCTTTGGTCAAATTGAATCATGTAGTTAAAATTAATGAAGCATGAAGCATGTCCTATGTGCTAGGCACTATTATATCACTTTACCTTTACCTCAAGCAAATATGGTATGAAATTTGTTACCTTTATTGTTTATTGTCTTTGTTCTGCCACTAAAATGCAGGATTTATGAAGTCAGGGATCGGTACCTGTTTTGTTGATTTAGATGTCTAAAATGCCTAAAATAAAACTTTGCACATATTAAAATCTCAGTTAATATTTGCTGAATAAATAACTTGACCAAAGTCACACAACTTGTAAATAGCAGAGGTTAGATTTGAACCCAGGCACACTTTAGCATCTGCTCTCTCTACCTACTCTACTGTATCTCTGCCTGAAGTATGTACATTATTCATCAGTTTCTGATGCCATGTAAAATATTATGCTTTTCACAGCTATCTTTACGTGCCATAGGACATTGTGGAATATATAGGGAGAGGTCAGTGGAGTGTTCTTTCTCATTGCCAGGGGATTTTCTTGGGAGAGCTCCCAATCTGCATCAAGCCCTGACTCTTACACTAGGGCCCTTTCAGTGCCCTCTCAATCAAGCCTGCTGAAATGACTGCTAAACTAAAATTAACTCACTATAGAGACTTCTGAAAGGATTTTGCTGTGCACGTCTATTTCTGAATGAAATTCACAGTTGAACTTCCTCTGACTTTTGATCTTCATGGAGTTATTCCTGTGAGTTGTGAAAGGTGAATGAGAATGTGAAAAGAATGGACATTAAAATGTCAAATTTATATCAAACAGAAGAATCATTTTCTCTTGATTCAGCCACAGCCAAGACTCAAAAGAAAATACACTAGATTTTATGACATCACCCTTTTTTTACCATAGTGTACATAAGCTAGGCTAAGCTACTGTAGTTCCTATGTATGATTAATAATGGTTTTTTTCCACCTGCACTTTTAAGAAGCATTTTTTAAAATGGCTGGTGGTGCTTACAAATTTCTGACATCCTGTGCTTTCACGCCCCCATCTTCCATAGTCTAGTGACATCAAATGTAACCCTTCCTTATTTACCTGGTCCTTATAAATGATTTCTGTGTCTTCTCAGAATAAGAGGGGAGCAGAGAGACAGATCTTCGCATAACACTTTTCAAGGTCTTAAGGAATATAATGTGCCATATAGTAGATATGGAATAGAATATCTTGACCTTGTCTAAAGAATGAAAATTAGTCAAGATGATTTCATATGTTAGAGTCCACACTCACCAGGGCATGAATAATTCAGTTCTCTCCATTAGATTATGAAGCTCTGAAATCTCATTAACACATTGTCTAACACCTTTTCTAGTGCTCAGCAAATATGTTCTTCTGTTTTTTTATAAATAATGTTTTCTCCAGCTTTGTTGAAATATAATATTGTATAAGTTAAATGTGTAAAATGTGATTATTTGATATATGCATTTATTGTGAAATGAGTACCATGATGAAATTAATTAACACATCTATCACCTCATGTAGATACAATTTTTTTGTGTCTGGTAAGAATTTTTGGATCTATATTCTCTTAGCAACTTTCAAGGATACAATATGTTATTGTTAACTATAGTCATCATGCTGTAAACTACTAAAACTTACTCCTTATATCTAGAAATAGCCACTTTCACCCATTTTTTCCCACTCCTCTGCCCCTGACCACAACCAATCTAGTCTGTTTCTATGAGTTCATTTTTTAAGATTCTATATATAAGTGATATCTTAGAGTATTTGTCTTTCTCTGAGTTATTTCACTTGCATAATGCCCTCAAGGTCCATCTATGTAGTCACAAATGTCAAGATTTCCTTCTTTTTCTGGATGATTAGCATTCCATTCCATTTCTTTATCCATGCATCAGTTGCTGGACACTTAGGTTGTTTCCATGTCTTGATTATTTTAAATAATGTCTACAACAAGCATGATGTTGCAGATGTCTCTTTCAGGTACTGATTTTATTCCCTTTTTATATGTAGGCATACCTCATTCCATTGTGCTTTACTTTACACAGATAATTGTGTGTATGTATTTTTTCAAATTACAGGTTTGTGGTAACCCTGCATTGAGTAAATCTATTGGCGCTATTTTTCCAACATTTGCTCACTTCATATCTCTGTCATATTTTGGTAATTCTCACGCTATTTCAAGCTTTTTCATTATGACTGTATTTATTATGGTGATTTGTGATAGATGATCTTTTATATTACAATGGTTTTGGGGCATCACAGATCATGCCTTTATATGACAGACGTAATTGATAGATGGTATGTGTATTCTGACTTCTCTGCTGACTGGCTGTGCCTCCATCTCTCTCCTCTATTCAGGTCTCCTTATTACCTGAGACACAACAATATTGAAATTAGGCCAATTAATAACCTTATAATGGCCTATAAGGAAAAGTCACATGTCTCTCACTTTAAATCAAAAGCTAGAACTGATTAAGTTTAGTGAGGAAAGCATGTTGAAAGCTAAGACAGGCCAAAAGCTACACCTCTTGCATGCATCAAATAGTTAGACAAGTTGTGAATGCAAAGGAAAAGTATTTATTAAAGGAAATTGAAAGTGCTACTTCACTGAACATATGAACCATGATAAAGCAAAAACAACCTTTTTGCTGGTATGGAGAGATTTTAGTGGTCTAGACAGAAATCAAACCAGCCACAACATTCCCCTAAGCCAAACCTTATCCAAAACAAAGCCCTGACTCTCCTCAATTCTGTGAAGGCTGAAAGAAGTGAGGAAGCTGCAGAAGAAAAGTGTGAAGCTAGAAGAGCTTAGTTCATTAGATTTAAGGGAAGAAGCCTTCTACCTAACATAAAAGTACAAGGTGAAGTACTGCTTGTAAGTGCTGATGTAAAAGCTGCAGCAAGTTATCCAGAAATTCTAAGATAATTAATGAAGGTGGCTACACTGAACAATAGATTTTCAAATAGATGAATCAACCTTCTATTGGAAGAAGATGCCATCTAGGACTTTTATAGCTATCAATGAGAAGTCAATACCTGGCTTCAAAGGACAGGCTGACTCTCTTGTTGGGGGCTAAGGTAGCTGGTAACTGGTAAGCCAGTGCTCATTTACCATTCAAAAAATCCCAGGACTATTAAGAACTACGTTAGACGTTCTGCCTTTCCTCTGTAGAAGGAAGAACAACGCCTGAATGACAGGCGTATCTGTTTATAGCAGTGTTTACTGAATATTTTAAGCCTACTGTTGAGACCTAGTTCTTGGAAAAAATTGATGCCTTTTTAAATATTAATGCTCATTGGCATTGATACCTGGTCACTGAAGAGCTCTTGATGGATATGCCACAAGATTAATGTATTCATGCTTGTTAACATGACATCCATTCTGCAGTCCATGGATGGAGAAGTAATTTTGACTTTCAAGTCATATTGTTTAAGAAATATATTTTGCAAAGCTGTAGCTGCTATAGATAATAATTTCTTTCATGGATTTGGGCAAAGTAAAGGAAAAATCTTCTGGAAAGGATTCACCATGCTAGATACCATGAAGAACAGTAATGAATCATGGGAAGAGGTTAAAATGTCAACGTAAACAGGAGTTTGGAAGAAGTTGATTCCAATCCTCATGATTTCTATAGAGGATGTATATTGAGATGTGGTGAAAATAGAAAGAGAAAACTAGAATTAGAAGTAGAGACGAAAAATGTGGCTGAGTTGCTGCAATCTCATGATAAAAATTTATTGGGTGAGGAGTTGTTTCTTATGGATGATCAAAGAAAGTTGTTTCTGGAGATGGACTCTCCTGCTGCTGAAGATACTGTGAAGATTGTTGGAATGGAACAACAAAGGAATTAGAATATTACATAAACTTAGTTGATAAAATTGTGGCAGAGTTTGAGAAGATTGACTCCAATTTTCAAAGAAGTGCTGCTATGGATAAAACAAGTGAACAAGTGAAGTTGCTCAGTTGTGTCCGACTCTTTGCGACCCCATGGACTACATGTAGCCTACCAGGCTCCTCTGTTCATGGGATTTTTCCAGGCAATAGTACTGGAGTGGATTGCCATTTCCTTCTCCAGGGGATCTTCCTGACCCAGGGATTGAACCTGGGTCTCCTGCATTGTAGACAGACGCTTAACTGTCTGAGCCTCCAGGGAAGTCCACCATGGATAAAATGCTATCATCAAATAGTATTTCATACTACAAAGAAATGCTTCATGAATGGAAGACTCAATTGATACTGCAAACTATATTGTTGTCTTATTTTAAGAAGTTGCTACAGCCACCCCAACCTTCAGTAACCACCAACCTGACCAGTCAGCAGCCATCAGCATTGAGGCAAGACCTGCCACCACCGTCTGAACTGAAGGCTCATTTTTTTGTTTAGGAATAAAGTATTTTTTAAGTAAGGTATGCACATTTTTAGATAAAATGCTATTATGCATTTAGTTAATAGACTATGTGAGTATGTGCTAACTCACTGCAGTCATGTTTGACTCTTTGCGACCCTATGGACCTGCCAGGCTCCTCTGTCCTTGGGATTCTCCAGGCAAGATTATTGGAGTGCATTGCCATGCTCTCCTCCAGGATCTTCCTAAGCCAAGGATCAAACCTGCATCTCCTGTGGCTCCTGCATTGCAGGCAGGTTCTTTACTACTGAACCACCAGGGAAGCCTGAATAGACTACAATATAGAGCAAACATAAACTTTAATATTCACTGGGAAATCTAAAAATGTGTGTGATTCAGTTGTGCTATTTTCCTTATTGTGGTGGTTTGGAACCAAACTCACAGGTGTGCCTTGTCTTACCCATAAGTGAGATTGCTGAATTATATTGTAGTTCTATTTTTAGCTTTTTTTTTTTTTTTTTTTCTGAGGCACCACCATACTGTTCTCCATAGTGGCTGTACCAATTTACATTACCACCAACAGTGCATAGGTGCCCCTTTTATTCTTTACATATTCCTGGTAATTAGTGATGTTGAGCATATTTTCATGTACCAGTTGACCATGTGACTGTCTTCTATGGAAAAATGAATCCAAAGGTCTTATACTCCTTGTTAAACTGGATTCTTTCTTCCTTTCTTTCTTTTGGTATTGAGTTGTATGGGTTTCTTATATATTTTTGGAGAAGGGAATGGCAACCCACTCCCATATCCTTGACTGAAGAATCCCATGGACAGACGAGCCTGGCAGGCTAAAGTCCATGGGGTCGCAAAGAGTCGGACACAACTGAGCAACTAACAGTTACATATTTTGGATATTAACCCCTTATCAGATAGATAGTTTTCAAATATTTTTTCTTATTCTGTTAGGTTGTCTTTCACTTTATTTGCTTATTTATTTATATGTTTATTACTGTTCAGAAGCTTTTTAATTTTATGTAGTCCTATTGATTGTGTCTTTGTTCTTTATGCTTTTGTTGTCATATCCAAAAATTTGTTGCCAAACGGTGCAAAATTCCACTTATAAAATGAATAATTTTCTGGAGATCTAATTGACAGCATGGTGAATATAGTTAACAATAATATATACTTGAAAGTTGCTAAGAGAGTAGATCTCAAAGGTTCTTACCACATGCCAAAAACTGGTAATTATGTGAGGTAATAGATTTGTTAACTAACCTTATTCTGATAATCATTTTGAAATATATACTTATATATGTAAAAAATTCAATATTGTTTATTAATATTAAAAAGCTCAATAACTCAATATTAAGGAGTTTCTTTCCCTACATTTTTTTCCTAGGAGTTTTATTTCCAGTCTTACATTTAAGTCTTTAATCCATTTCAGGTTAACTTTTTGAGTGGCATAAAAGGGAGTTCAATTTCATTTTTTTTGCATGCATACATCTAGTTTTCCTAACACTGTTTATTGAAGAGACTGTCTTTTCCTCATTGGGTATTGTCTGCTCCCTTGTCAAATGTTAACTGATAGTATATGCATGAGTTTATTTCTGGACTTTATTTTTGAACTTGAGGTCTACTCTCTTACCAATTTTCAAGTATACAATACATTGTTGTTTACTATATGTACCATCCTGTCAGTTAGATCTCCAGTAAATTGTTCATCTTTTAAATGGAATTTTATGCCATTTACCAATGTTACAGTTTTTACTGCACAGATCTTTCACCTTTTGGTTAATTTTTTCTTAAGTATTTTATTGTTTTTGATACTGTTGCAAATGGGATTGTTTTATTTGTTTTTCAGATAGTTCATTGTTAGTGTAAAGAAGCATAACTGATTTTTGTATGTTGATTTTGTATCCTGCACTTTTATTCATTCTAACAATTACTATTTAGTAGTTCTTACAATTATTTGTTTGGAGAAGGCAATGGCAACCCACTCCAGTATTCTTGCCTGGAAAATCCCATGGACAGAGGAGCCTGATAGGCTGCAGTCCATGGGGTCGCAGAGAGTCGGACACGACTGAATGACTTCACTTTCACTTTTCACTTTATTTGTTAAGTCTAACAATTGTTTGGTGGAATCTTTAAGCTTTTCTATATATGAGATGTCATCTGCAAATAGAGGCAATTTTATTTCTTTTCTGTTTTGGATAACTTATTACTTTCTCTTGCCTGATTGCTCTGGCTAAGACTTCTGGTACTACATTGAATAGGAGTGCTGGGAGTAAACACCCTTATCTTGTTGATCTTAGAGGAAATGCTTTCAGCCTTTTGTCATTGAGTATGATGTCATCTGTGGGCTGGTCCTATGGAGCCTTTATTATGTTGAAGTAAATTTCTTCTATACCTAGTTTAGGGTGTTTATCATGAAAGAGCACTGCACTTGTTAAATACCTTTTCTTCATGTGTTGAGATGATCATGTGAATTTTTCCTTTATTCTCTTTTTCTTTGGCCACACTGTGTGGCTTTCAGGATCTTAGTTCCTTTACCAGGGATTGAACCTGGGCCCTCAACAGTGAAAGTGTAGAGTCCTAACTACTAGAGCATCAAGGAATTAATTCCTGCTATCCTTTGTTCTTTTACTATAGTGTGCCATATGATTGATTGGCATATGTGGAATCATTTTTATATCCCGGGGATAAATCCCACTTGAACATGGTATCAGTGAAGTTCCTCAGTCGTGTCTGACTCTTTGCGATCCCATGAACTGTAGCCTACCAGGCTCCCCCATCCATGGAATTTTCTAGGCAAGAGTACTGGAGTGGATTGCCATTTCCTTCTCCAGGGGATCTTCCCGAACCGGGGATCGAACCCAGGTCTCCTGAATTGCAGGCAGACGCTTTACCATCTGAGCTACCAGGGAAGCCCTTGAACATGGTATATGCTCTTTTAATGTGCTGTTGAATTAGTTGTCTTAGTATCTTGTTGCGAATTTTTGCATCCATATTCATTAGTGATATTGGCCTATGGCTTTCTTATAATGTCCTTATCTGCTTTTAGTCAGGGTAAAGCTGATCTCCTAACATGAATTTGAGAGTATTCCCTCCTCTTCAATTTTTTTGGAGGAGTAAAGGAGGATTGGTAATAATTCTTCTTTAAATATATGGTTGAATTCACCAATAAACCCACCTGCTCCTGACCTTGCCTTATTTGGGAGATTTTTTTATTAATGATTCAATTTTGTTACTTGTTATTAGCCTGTTCATATTTTCTATTTCTTCATGATTCACACTTGATAGATTATATTATTATAGGAATCTACTTCCTCTAGTTAGGATGTCCAGTAAGTTGGTGTATCATTTTTTATACTCTTGGTATCTCAGGTACCAGTGGTAATGCCACTTCTTTCATTTTTAATTTTTAAAATTTAATTTATCTTTTTTATTTATTGGTTAGTATAGCTAAAAATTAGTCATTTTCTTTACCTTTTCAAAGAACCAGCTCTTGCTTTTGTTAATCTTCTTTATTGTGTTATTATTCTCTATTCCCTTTACATCTGCTCTGATCTTTATTATTTCTTTACTTCTGCTAACTTTGGGCCTAGTTTTTCTGGTTCCTTGAGGTGTAGTGTTAGGCTGTTTGAGATATTTCTTTGCTCTTAAATGTGTATGTTTATAGTTATAAACTTTCTTCTTCTTTTTTATTAGGTTTATTTATTTATTTTACTTTATTTTACTTTACAATACTGTATTGGTTTTGCCATACATCAACATGACATAGCAAAAATCAACAAAGCTAAAAGCTGGTTCTTTGAAAGGATATATAAACTTTCTTCTTAAAACTGCCTTTGCTGCACCCCATAAGTTCTGATATGTTGTATTTCTTTTTTAATTTGTCTCAAGATTATTTTTTATTTTCCATTTGATTTCTTCTTTGATTTTTCAGGAGCATGTCATTTAATTTCTATGTATTTGTGAATTTTCTAGCTTTCCTCCTGTTTTTTCTGTTAGTATTTTTTATATGAGAGGATATATCTCCAGATTGTGGTGTATTTCTGTCTGAAATACTTAAGTACTCTCTGCCTCTAAGATCTTCATTTATCCAATTGCAAAACTGGACAAAATATACTATAACAAGAGTGGTTCAAATCTGTTCATGGGTAAAGATGTATAGTAGAAATCCGTGATGATTTTCGAGTGTGTTTAAGTCTCTGAACTTTAGCTATATCATCTGCAAAAAGGGAAAAATAATTTGTAATTTCTAGCATTTGGAGAAATATTAAATAAGAGCATATATATAAAGTATCCACAGTGCCTAGCAGTTATTTTTTATTCAATAAATTTTAGTAATTTTTGAAACTGTCGTTACTGACTTTGGTTTTGTGAAGAATAGTACCTCAGAAAACAACAAAGTCAGGGAGCCTTAATTTATCTCAGGAAAACTGCTCATCTTCCTCTCCTTCATCTATTCATCTTACTTTGTCCCATTATTAACCCAGCCAAAGCACAACTCAGTGTTCCCATGGCTCTAATCAACCTGCTTCTCTCAGCCTTCTTTTTTTCAGTAAATTGTGCCTCCTTCAGTTTATCAGGCCAAAGACATTAGAGTCATCATTATATTTGATATCCATATTTGATAAATAGAGAACATGCTGTTAGCTATAATCTTATAAAAGAGAATCTCCTAAATCCAACCACTTCTCACCAACTCCAGCAAACCGAACTGGTCTGTGCTACCACCATATCTCCCTTAGTATTTTATAATAGCCTTTTAAGTAGTACCCTCTATTCTTTATCTGTCCCTAAAAATGTATTACTAATACATCAGCAAGACTGATCCTATTATAACCAAAGGCATATCAGGTCAGTTCCATGCTCAGATCTCTCCAATGGCATCCCATCAAACTGAAAGCCAAAGTACTTACCTTGGCATACAAGAAACTGCACGATTTTGTACCTGCTCCCTCTCTGACCCCATCTCCTATCCTCTGTCTCCATTCACTGTGTTTAAGCTATAACAACTTTGAATTTGCCATTCCTTCTGCTGGGAATCCTCTTCCCTGCAATATCCACATGACTCACCTTCTCCTTTTTTCAGTCTTCTGTTAAAATGTTACCTCCTCAGAGAGGTTTATGTAAAAAAATAACACCCTCACGAGTACTCCCATCCCTACTACCCTCTCTAATTTTATCTGGCATATTCTATATTGTTTATTGTCCTTTCATTCTGACTAGTATTTAATAACCTTCATAAGGGACACTGTTCTTTCCACTAACTCCCAGTATTGAACAAATGACAACTAGCTCAGTGCCTACTATGTTACAAACACTGTATCAAGCACCAAGGCTACATACAACACATTAGCTCTAGCCTGGAGGAGTTCAAAGAAGTAATATAAATGCGCAATTCCTATTATAGTAGGAATAATACTATACTTTTTAATAATACTAAACTTTAATAATACTAAAGTTTAATAATACTTTTTACCCCTGCTCTAGGTACTATAATAATGAACTTTACCAGGTGCTGTTGTAGTTTAGAGGATGGAGCTCAATTGTATGATGGATGACAAGAAAGTCTTCATTAGGCAGGTGATGCTAGAGCTAGAATTTGAGCTGAAGCTGAAGGATGAATATTCAACAAGTGAAAGAGGAGTAAAAGGTGGTGATAGGAGGGATATGTTGAGAAGACATTCTAACTAGAGAAAAAATCAAGTAAAATGACATAGATATGTGAAATATAGCAGCAGCTCTGTATAAAGAGAATGATTAAAAATTTCTTGGAATTAGGGTATTTTGCATACATGGTAGGGAAGGGGGATTCTTACTTATTCTTCTCAAGGGACTTGTCTTTTCTCAACCCAGTCAAAAGATAGAATGAATAGGATGAGTATATGAAATGTGCAAAGTTCCATTCACTGAGGAAGGAGCCCTGATAGAGCGGAGGAGCTAGTGATGATTTTAAAAATTATTTGAATTATGGTCCTTCAGACCTGGATTATGTTCCTCAGGTCAGCATATCTTCTACTTTGGGTAAGGAAAAGAATAACAGAAAACATTTTTGCAGTTAAACCTTAGTGAACTCTACCACAACTCTGCACATTTCAGCCTGAATCATGAATTGTCTTTGCAAAACAGGGCTGGGTGTGGAAAGTGGATTTGGAACAGGGACTCAGGGAGGAGACAACTATTGATTATGAAAAGGCAGTCTGAAGAAATAGTAGTAAGGAGCTCCACAACTGGGAACATCTGCAGAAAAAGCCTAAGCTACCTAAAAGCAAGGTGTCACTGTTGAGAGGCATGCAAGAGGAGAACCTAACATTATAACCCCTTTCCCCAACTGTTGGCTTCTTTGGTCTCCATGGGCATTGGGAGGGGCTCCCACCTGAGTGGGTCCACTTCCTTGTTAGGTGGAGGTCTCCTCTGTTGGCCAGCATGGGCTCCAAGGGCCTGAGCACTGCCCATCCCAAAATCTCCTTGAGAGTCAGTGGTGGGCATCCCTGCCTGGGACAAGAGCCCTCCAATGCTGGTGAGGGCTGAGTGCTAAAGCATGGATTTGAGAGAATGGATCCTGGGAGAGAAACACTGTTGGTTGGGTGGATACAGCAGAGAGGACTGGAGTGAGGAGATTTGCATCTGGGAATGCCCCCTAGAGAAAGCATGGTCTGCCTGAAAAGCTAGGCATCATTACTGAGAGGTGCACAGGGAGTGCGGCCATCATCTTCCCATACTCCAGCTTCTGCTTCCTTGACAGAGGGAGTGTGCCACAGTCTGTTCCAACTTGTTGGTCCTGCTGCCACAGGCAACTTACAGACAATCCAATTGTGGCCACAGTACCCCAGCTCCAATATGAATAAATAAATGGTACCTCAAGCATCTGTTCATTCCCTCTCATCTGGGCAGGGAATAGATGCTTGAAAGTGAGGCATGCAAAGAGGTTGGGTCAAAACCAAACCTGAACCCCAGGAGCAGCACAACTAAGGAAGAGGAACAGATATCTTTCTGTGTAGCTGCACAAGCTTTGGACTCAATCCCCATGTAAGCTGGGTAAATCCTGCATCTCTGGAACACATGAATAGGCAACAAATGTTTCAACAATTGAGACTTGTTTAGCCTTCACAGCACTGGACACAGAGGGCAAGTACATGTGAGAACTGGGCAACGTCAGAGTCTGAGCTGGCTCCACAGTGTCCACAGCAGATACAGAGAACTATCTAGCAGTATTAGAAAGCCTACTTAGGATGTGGGATTTGGCTCTGGCTCACTGTGGGAGCAAGAACATTGACAGAAGAGGCTCCAGGAAAATATTCTTATTACTACTATTCTTTTTGTGTGTGTGTTTCACTTTACTCATTTGTTGTTATTGCTTTTATTGTTTTTTATCTTTTATTTTTACTTTATATATGTATATATTATATATATATATTTTACTTACTTTTTGTTGCACTGTGTTTTATATTCTTCTTGTTGCTTTGTGGCTTTTTTTTTTCCTGCTTTTGTCCTTTGTTATTTTATTTTCATTGTTTTTCTGTATCTACTTTATGTTTTGTTTGCTTTCACTCTTTTTATTGTTTGTTTGCTTTGTTTTTATTTTTCATTCTTTGTTAGTTTAGTCCTTATTAACTATTCTCATATTAGAATTATTTTGTTATTTTTTTGTCTTTTTTCCCCCTATTTTATGTGTGTGTGTTTGTTGGGTTGTTGTTACTTTTTTTTTTTTTCTATAAAACTCTTAGAGAAAAGCATAGGCAGAACACACGTATACACTATTGATACTACACATGAACTTTTTTGTCTTCCTCCTAGATTAATAAAAAAAAATAAATAAATAAACAAATAGGATCCAATTAAATATAAACACTTTTGCACAGCAAGGGAAACCATAAATAAGAAAAATCAACCCCTGTCTCTTATACACATCTAGATGTGTATAAGAGACAGATATTATATATATATATTTTACTTACTTTTTGTTGCACTGTGTTTTATATTCTTCTTGTTGCTTTGTGGCTTTTTTTTTTCCTGCTTTTGTCCTTTGTTATTTTATTTTCATTGTTTTTCTGTATCTACTTTATGTTTTGTTTGCTTTCACTCTTTTTATTGTTTGTTTGCTTTGTTTTTATTTTTCATTCTTTGTTAGTTTAGTCCTTATTAACTATTCTCATATTAGAATTATTTTGTTATTTTTTTGTCTTTTTTCCCCCTATTTTATGTGTGTGTGTTTGTTGGGTTGTTGTTACTTTTTTTTTTTTGTCTGCTGTTGTTTTTGCTATGTCTTGGGTTCTGTTTGTTTTCTTTTTTTAATTTTTAATTTTTCTGTTATTTCTTTCCTTTTCTTCCTTTTTTCTCAGTCTGCACTCTATTGACTGTAGGGTCTTGCATTGTTGGCTGTAGGCTCTGCTGAAGGGTTGAGCCTGGGTCTCCAGGTTGGGAGCATAGAGTCCAAGATGTTGGACCACCAGAGAATTTCTGGGTCCAGGGAATATTAACAGGCATTCATGTTCCTGGAGGTATCATATCAAAATTAAGACCCAGCCCAAACAACTTCCAGCAGGCTTCAGTGCTAGAAATGTCATGCCAGACAATCAATAGCACAAACTCACCCATCAGTAAACAGGCTGCCTGACAGATATCCCAAGACACCCCACCTCATGAGGCCTTGACATACAGAGTGTAAACATTCAAATCTATTCACCAGAGTGCAGACCCAAGGCCCTTCCACCAAGAAGTCTACACATGCCATCCTCACTCACCAGGGGTCAGACAGCAGAGGCAAGAGGAAACACAACCCTGCAGCCTGTGAGAGCAAAGACCCTAAACACAGTAGGTTAGACAAAATGAGATGACAAGAAAATATGGTGCAGATGAAGGAGCAAGGTAAAAAACCCCCAAGATCAAATAAATAAAGAGGAAATAGGCAATATACCTGAAAAAATTTCAGAGAAATCATAGTAAACATGCTCCAAGATCTTAGAATGGAGGCATGGATCAAGAAGATTCAAGAAATAATTAACAAGGACCTAGAAAAACTAGAGAATGAATGATCAGTAATGAACAACATGATTAACTGAGAAAAAAAATTCTAGATGGAATCAACAGCTAAATAACTGAGGCAAAAAAATGAAAAGGTGAGCTGAAATACAGAATGGTGGAAATAAATGTTGAGGAGCAGAATAAAGAAAAAGAATGAAAAGAATTGAGGACAATTGCAGAGAAATATGGGACACTAAATGTACCAAATTGGAATTATAGGGGTCCAAGAAGAAGAAAAGAAAGAGAAAGGGCATAAGAAAATATTTCAAGAGATTATAGTTGAAAATTTCCCTAACATGGGAAAGCACATAGACATCAGAAGGGGACAGAAAGAGTACTCTCTTGCTAGTTTATAGCAGGGAGTTATATACCTATTAGCACACTGCTAATTAGAGAAAGGAAATGCTCCAAAACTGAGAGAGCTGCACCAGGCCCCTCATCCACAACATGCATTTTGAGATAGCGTTGCCACAAGGTGAGTCATCCCAGGGCCATAAAACAATTGATATGAATCTTGAAGAAAGGCAGATTTCCAAGCAAATACATAGATTCATTAACATAGCTTAAAAGAACATTTCCAACAATAAAACATACTGGTTTGTTGAGCCATTATCAGTTCCCAGGTTTCAGTCTTAGGTGGAACTGACTTGAAGAAAGGCAGATTCTAAGGTAAATACACAGTTAATTAACATAGCTTAAGAAAAACATTTCCACAAGAAAAATGCATTGGTTAGCTCAAGGTTTGAGAAAAGTTAAGTTCAGGTGGAATCAGAATTTTAAAAGAAACCTTTTAATTTTGTATAGAGAAGGGGAAAAAAAAGTCTGACACTTGTAGTTTGTTTCCTTCTGCCACTTACAAAGGAGGAAAAAAAAGTCTGACAATTACAGTCCATTTCCTCCACTTGGGGACCCCTGGCCTTCCTGCCTGTTTCCCTCTCAGTGAAAGTGAAAGTCAAGTCACTCAGTCCTATTCTACTCTTTACGGCTCCATGGACTGTAGCCCACCAGGCTTCTCCATCCGTGGTGTTTTCCAGGCAAGAATACTGGAGTGTGTTGCCATTACCCTCTCAGTAGCTAACCAGTAAGCTACAAATTAAACAAGAGATCACTGAAGAAGTTAAAGAGAAAAGTTTAAAAATACCAGAAACAAGTGACAGCGAAAACATAATGACCCAAAACTTATGGGATGAAGCAAAAGAATTTATAAGAGGGAAATTTATAGCAATGCAACACTACCTAAAGAAACAAGAAAAATATCAAACACCTAATCTTATACTGAAGCAACGAGGGAAACAACAATAAACAAAACCCAAAGTTATTAGAAGGAAAGAAATTATAAAGATAAGAGCAGAAATAAATAAAAACAAAACAATTGAAAAATTCAATGAAACTAAAAGCTAGCTCTTTGAGAAAATAAACAAATTTGATAAATCTTTAGCCAGACTCATCAAAAAATACAGGAGAGGGCTGAAATCAATAAAATTAGAAATAAAAAAGTAGAAGATAGAACTTGCACCACAGAAATACAAAGGATCATAAGAGACTACAGTCAAGGCATTTTATATGCCAATAAAATGGAAAACTTGGAAAAAATGGACAACTTGCAAGACAAACCTTCCATGACTGAACAAGAAGAAACAGAAAATATGAACAGAACAATCATAAGTAATTGAATTGAAATGTGGTTAAAAATCTCCCCAAAATACAGAATTCCAAGACCAGATGGCTTCACTGGTGAATTCTATCAAACATTTAAAGAAAAGCTGACACCTATCCATCTTAAACTCTGGCAAAATATTGGAGAGGATGGAATACTCCCAAATTCATTGTACAAGGCCACCATCACCCTGATATCAAAATCAGACAAAGATATCACACACACAAAAGAAAATTACAGGCCAGTAGCACTGGTGAACATAGACACAAAAATCCTCAACAAAATACTAGCAACCTGAATCCAACAACACATTAAAAGGATCATACACCATGATCAAGTGGAACTTATACCAGGGATGCAAAGATTCTTCAATATACACAAATCAATCAATGTGATACAACATAAAAACAGATTGAAGAATAAAAACAAAATTAAATAAAAAACAGCACAAACAAATGGAGATATATATCATCTTCTTGGATTGGAAGAATCAATATTGTGAAAATGACTATACACACCCAAGCAATCTACAGACTCAGTTCAATCCCCATCAAATTACCAATGGCATTTTTTACATAACTAGAACAAAAAAAGAAATTTATAGTTTATGGAAACACAAAAGACTCTGAATAGCAAAAGCAATCTTGAGAGAGAAATGTGGAGGTGGAGGAATCAGACTTATTGACTTCAATAAGACTTATTGACTATACTACAAAGCTACAGTAATCAAGACAGTATGATACTGGCACAAAAGCAGAAATGTAGATCAAAGTAGTAGGATACAAAGCCCCAAGATTAAACTCATGCACTCATGGTCACCTAAAATATGACAAGGAGGCCAGAATATACAATAGAGCAAATACAGCCTCTTTAATACGTGGTGTAGGGAAAACTGGAAAACTTGACAGCTACATGTAGCACTGGTGTTAAAGAACTTACCTGCTAGTTCAGGAGACATAGGAGACACAGGTCAGATCCCTGAGCTGGGAAGATCTCCTGGGAAAAAAAAATGGCAACCCACTCCAGTATTCTTGCCTGGGAAATCTCACGGACAGAAGACTGGTGGGCTACAGTCCACAGGGTCACAAAAAGGTGGGCATGACTGAAGTGACTTAGCATGCATGCATTCACGTGTAAAATAATGAATTTAGAACACTTCCTAACACCATGTAAACACACACAAACTCAAAATGAGTTAAAGACCTATATGCAACGTGAGACACTATAAAACTCTTAGAGAAAAGCATAGGCAGAACACACGTATACACTATTGATACTACACATGAACTTTTTTGTCTTCCTCCTAGATTAATAAAAAAAAATAAATAAATAAACAAATAGGATCCAATTAAATATAAACACTTTTGCACAGCAAGGGAAACCATAAATAAGAAAAATCAACCCTCCAAATGGGAGAAATATTTGCCAACAAATCAAATGATAAAGGATTAATCTCTAAAATATACAAACAGCTCATGCAGCTCAATATATAAACATTTTAAATGCATGAAAGACCTACATAGACATTTCTCTGAGGAAGATGTACAGATGGCCAACAAACCCATGAAAAGATACTCAACATCACTAATAGAGAAATGCTGGTCAGAATGGTCATCATCAAAAAATCTACAAACGATAACTGGTTGAGACAGTACAGAGAAAAAAGGAACCTTCTTAAACTGTTGGTGGAAATTTAAATTGATAAAGCCACTAAGGAAAACAGTGTGAAGTTTCCTTAAAAATCTAAAAATAGTACTATCATATAACCCTGCAATATCACTACTGGGTATATACCGAGAGAAAACCATTATTCAAAACAACATATGCACCCCAGTGTTCATAAGAGCACTACTTACAATAGCCAGGGCATGGAAGCATTCAACAGAGGAATGGATAAAGAAGATGTGTCACAATGTTGGTGGGGATGCTGATATAGCCACTATGGATAAGAGTATAGATTGTTTAAAAAACTAGGAATACAACTACCATCAGTTCAGTTCAGTTCAGTTGCTCAGTTGTGTCTGACTCTTTGCAACCCCATGAATCGCAGCACGCCAGGCCTCCCTACCCATCACCAACTCCCGGAGTTCACTCAGATTCATGTCCATTGAGTCAGTGATGCTATCCAGCCATCTCATCCTCTGTCGTCCCCTTCTCCTGCCCCCAATCCCTCCCAGCATCAGAGTCTTTTCCAATGAGTCAGGTCTTCACATGAGGTGGCCAAAGTACTGGAGTTTCAGCTTTAGCATCATTCCTTCCAAAGAAATCCCAGGGCTGATCTCCTTCAGAATGGACTGGTTGGATCTCCTTGCAGTCCAAGGGACTCTCAAGAGTCTTCTCCAATACCACAATTCAAAAGCATCAATTCCATGACCCAGCAATCCCACTACTGGACATACACCCTGAGAAAACAGTAATTCAAAAAAGCATGTGTACCCTGATGTTCATAGCAGCACTATTTACAATAGCCAGGACATGGAAGCAAACCTAGATGTCCATTGACAAATGAATGGATAAAGAAGTTGTAGTACATAATACACAATGGAATATTACTCAGCCATAAAAAGGAATGAATGTGAGTCAGTTGAACTGAGGTCGATGAACCTAGAACCTGTTACACAGAGTGAAGTGTATCAGAAAGAGACAAATAAATTTCATATATTAATGCATGCATATGGACCTAGAAAAACTGTAATGATGAACCTGTTTTCAGGGCAGGAATAGAGACAGACATATAAATAATAGACTTGTGGAAACAGTAAGGGAATGAGAAGGTGGTAAGAAATGAGAGAGTAACATTGACATATATACACTACCATGTATACAGTAAGCTAGTGGGAAGCTGCTGTATAACAGAGGGAGCTCACCATGGCATTCTATGACAACCTAGAGAAGTGGGATGGGGGGTTGGAGAGAGGTTTAAGAAAGAAGATATATGGATAATTATGGCTTATTCATGTTATATAGCAGAAATTACATTGTAAATCAATTATTCTCCAAATAGAAAAAACTCATATCACATATATTGAATGGAATATTACTCAACCAGAAAATGGAATGAAGTTTGGTTATTTGTAGAGACATGGATGGACATAGAGATTGTCATATAGAGTAAGTCAGAAAGAGTAAAATAAATACCATATGTTAATAAATATCATATATTCCTGCATATATGTGGAATCCAGAAAAATAGTATAGATGACCTTATTTGTGAAGCAAAAATAGAAACACAGATGTAGAGAACAAATGTATGGATAACAAGGGAAAGGGGTGGGGTGGGAGAAATTGGGAGATTGGGATTGACATGTATACACTATTGATACTATTCATAAAATAGACAACTGAGGGGAACATACTGTATAGCACAGGGAGCTCTGCTTTGCTAAGTGAGACATTGTGGTGTCCTAAATGAGAGGGAAATCCAAAGTGAGGGAATCCATATATATGTGTGTCTGAGCTGTGCAGTAGAAGCTAACACAACTTTGTAAGCAACAATAAAAACGAATTATAAAAGAAACCTTAGTGCAGTTCACCAGATACGGGTAAAGTTTTCAGGACATCCTTTCTCCACAGCTTTTGCAAGGAAATTATTATTTATTTCCGGATTACCTTTGCATGCCCCCAAGAGAGCATTTGTCACCTAAATATCAACCCCAGTAGTTGAAAGAAGAAAATGCAGTATTTCCATATTTGACATAATTTAAAGTGGTTTATCTTTAAATCAGTGGCTTAGCATTTATCTGTTTGTTTATTTCACAGCCATTTCCAAAGGCTTTACACCTACCTACAAGCCAAAATTATAACCACTGGTAATATATACTAAGTAGGATCAAAATTAGGCTTGTTGTATTACTCATTTAATTTAGCTTTTGTTAGAACAACAAGTCAGATCAGAAGTACAAAGCAAAGTAAAACTTATATCCACTGTGTAGCTGCTATGGAATACAGCTGAGACAAAATTAGATTAGTGTTGTATTGTGAAGTGTTGTGAACTTCTCACTCTTTATTGAACAAATATGAATTGAGTGACAGTTATATGCAAGGCAGTGTACAAAGAAGAAGAGAAATAAATTACTAGTTGTATTGGTTTTAATAACCTTCTTATGCTAGATCACTCTTTGGAGTAGGTTAAATGGACTGCCACTGGTAGAGCTGGACAGTAAAAATGATTCTTTCCTATGTCGCTTAGGTCTAATTAGTTGTAAAATCAAAATGTGTCTTTTACAATCTCTATCATATTTGTTCTTTCCAGTTCCTCTAGGTTCTCATGCCTGAACTAGTACAATTATTATGAGACTAGTTTCTCTGCCTTAAGTTTGAGCAGATTCCACATACGTCTGAGGGGTCTCTGAGTAATGTCATTTCCTTATGTTCAGTTCAGTTAGTTCAGTTGCTCAGTTGTGTCTGACTCTTTGTGACTCCATGAACTGCAGCACACCAGGCCTCCCTGTCCATCACCAACTCCCGGAGTCCACCCAAACCCATCTCCTTGGAGTCAGTGATGCCATCCAACCATCTCATCCTCTGTTGTCCCCTTCTCCTCCTGCCCTCAATCTTTCCCAGCATCAGGGTCTTTTCAAATGAGTCAGCTATTCACATCAGGTGGCCAAAGTATTGGAGCTTCAGCTTCAACATCAGTCCTTCCAATGAACACCCAGGACGGATCCCTTTAGGATGGACTGGTTGGATCTCCTTGCAGTCCAAGGGACTTTCAAGAGTCTTCTTCAACACCACAGTTCAAAAGCATCAATTCTTCAGTGCTCAGCTTTCTTTATAGTCCAACTCTCACATTCATACATGACCACTGGGAAAACCATAGCCTTGAATAGACGGACCTTGTTGACAAAGTATTGTCTCTGCTTTTTAATATGCTGTCTAGGTTGGTCATAACTTTCCTTCCAAGGAGTAAGCATCGTTTAATTTCATGGCTTCAGTCACCATCTTCAGTGATTTTGGAGGCCCCCCCCCCAATAAAGTCAGCCACTGTTTCCATTGTTTCCCCATCTATTTGCCATGAAGTGATGGGACCTGATGCCATGATCTTCGTTTTCTGAATGTTGAGCTTTAAGCCAACTTTTTCACTCTCCTCTTTCACTTTCATCAAGAGGCTTATTAGCGCCTCTTCACTCTCTGCCATAAGGGTGGTGTCATCTGCGTATCTGAGGTTATTGATATTTATCCCAGCAATCTCGATTCTAGCTTGTGTTTCATCCAGCCTGGCATTTCACATGATGTACCTTGCATATAAGTTAAATAAGCAGGGTGATAATATACAGCATTGATGTACTCCTTTCCCAATTTGGAACCAGTCTGTTGTTCCATGTCTGGTTCTAACTGTTGTTTCTTGACCTACATACAGATATCTCAGGAGGAAGGCAAGGTGGAATGGTATTCCCATCTCTTTTAAGAATTTTCCACAGTTCGTTATGAGCCACACAGTCAAAGGCTTTGGCATAGTCAATAAAGCAGAACTGGATGTTTTTCTGGAACTCGTTTGCTTTTTCTATGATCCAACAGATATTGACAATTTGATCTCTGGTTCCTCTACCTTTTCTAAATTCAGCTTGAACATCTGGAAGTTCATGGTTCATGTACTGTCGAAGCCTGGCTTGGAAAATTTTGAGCATTACTTTGTGAGATGGGTGCAATTATGTGGTAGTTTGAACATTTTGGGGGGTTGGAATGAAAACTGATCCTTTCCAGTCCTGTAGCCACTGCTGAATTTCCCAAATTTGCTGGGATATTGAGTGCAGCACTTTCACAGCACCATCTTTTAGGATTTGAAATAGCTCAGCTGGAATTCCATTACCTCCACTAGCTTTGTTCATAGTGATGCTTCCTAAGGCCCACTTGACTTCACACTCCAGGATGTCTGGCTCTAGGTGAATGATCACACCATCGTGATTACCTGGGTCATGAAGATCTTTTTTGTACAGTTCTGTGTATTCTTGCCACCTCTTCTTAATATCTTCTGCTTCTGTTAGGTCCATACCATTTCTGTCCTTTATCAAGCCCATCTTTGCATGAAATGTTTCCTTGGTATCTCTAATTTTCATGAAGAGATCTCTAGTCTTTCCCATTCTGTTTTGTTTTTTTTTTTTTCCCTCTATTTCTTTGCATTGATAGCTGAGGAAGGCTTTCTTATCTTTCCTTGCTGTTCTTTAGAACTCTTCATTCAGATGCTTATGTCTTTCCTTTTCTCTTTTGCTTTTTGCTTCTCTTCTTTTCACAGCTATTTGTAAGGCCTCCTCAGACAGCCATTTTGCTTTTTTGCATTTCTTTTCCATGGGGTAGATCTTGATCCCTGTCTTCTGTACAATGTCATGAACCTCCATCCATAGTTCATCAGGCACTCTGTCGATAAGATCTAGTCCCTTAAATCTATTTCTCATTTCCACTGTATAATCATAAGGGATTTGATTTAGGTCATACCTGAATGGTCTAGTGGTTTTCCCTACTTTCTTCAATGTTTTAGGACTTTAAAATTTATCATGAGATGATAAAAAGAAAACCATTTACAGTTTGTTTTAATTTTAAATTTCAATAATGAAAAGTCAGCAGCTTTTAAAAAATTCTATATAGTTCAACACATTATTTTTTATTTTTCAAAATTATTTTGTGTCATAGAAAGCAATCTAAAGAGCATGTTTCTGGATCTGGTCTGTCTGGGATCAAATTCCAGCTCTGTTACTTGTTAGCTATGACATGAGGGGCAAATTATTTATTGTCTTCAGCTTTTTTATCTATAAAATGAATATAATAATAGTGCATTCTTCATAGGGCTATTGTAAGATTAAATTAGTTAATATATGCAGCCTAATTAGAAGTGTCTAATATTAATACATAGCACTCAAAAATATTGATTATTATTACTTTGGGTAAATGTTTACATTATCATTTTTCTTATAGATTTCTACTTACTGCTTGAAAATGCCTATGTTCTTATTTAACTTTTTTCCTACTTTCAAACTTATATTTGCTCTAATGTGATGTGGTTGGTGACTTGTTACTTTACTTAAGCAGCAGAGCTGCAATTTTGATGAAATTCAACTGTACACTTTAGCCTCTTGGTGTCAGTGTCTTGAACTAACCTGCGTGAACCTGGAAAAGATTTGGTGGGGAAAAGGCACAAAACGAATTAGTAAGGTAAATGAGTATGTTTACCTATGAAATTCCCCATTAATGGATCACAGTCTTATCATGGTGAAAGGGTCTGTATAACTCAATGAAGCTATGAGGCATGCCATGCAGGGCCACTCAAGACAGACGGGTCATAGTGGAGAGTATGACAAAATGTGGTTCAAAACGTGGTTCACTGGAGGAGGAAATGGAAAACTAATCCAGTATTCTTGCCATGAGAACCCCATGTACAGTGTGAAAAGACAAAAATATATGACACTGGAAGATGAGTCCTCCAGGTCAGAAGGTGTCCAATAAGCTACTGGGGAAAGTTGGAGGGCAGTTACTAATAGAGAAAGAATGAAGTGGCTGGGCAAAAACAGAAATGACACTCAGTTGTGGATGCATCTGGTGATGAAACTAAATTCCGATATTGTAAAGAATAATGCTGCATAGGAACCTGGAATGTTAGGTCTATGAATCAAGGTAAATTGGACATGGTCAAGCAGGCATGGCTAGTGAACATCACCATCTAGTAATCAGTGAACTAAAATGGACAGGAATAGGTGACTTTAATTCAGATTATTATACCTACTAATTTGTGCAAGAAACCCTTAGAAGAAATGGAGTAGCCCTCATAGTCAATAAAAGAGTCTGAAATGCAGTACTTGGGTGTAAGCTGAAAAACAACAGAATGATCTTGCTTCATTTCCAAGGCAAACCATTCAACATCACAGTAATCCAAGTCTTTGTCCCAACCACTAATGCTGAAGAAGCTGAAGTTGAACAGTTCTATGAAGAGCTACAAAACCTTCTCAAACTAACACGAAAAAAAGATGTCCTTTTCATCATAGAGGATTGGAATGCAAAAGTAGGAGGGAACTCAAGAAATATCTAGAGTAATAGGCAAATTTGACCTTGGAGTACAAAATGAAGCAGGGCAAAGGCTAACAGAGTTTAGTCAGGAAAACACACTGGTCATGGCAAGCTGCCTGTCCCAACAACAAAAGAGACAACTCAGCACATGGACATCAACAAATGTTCAATACTGAAATCAGATTGATTGTATTTTTTGCAGCTGAAGATGGAGAAGCTCTCTACAGTTAGCAAAAAAAAAAAAAAAAAAGACCTGGAGCTGACTGTGGCTCAGATCATGAACCCCTTACTGCAAAATTCAGGCTTATATCAAAGAAAGTAGGGAAAACCACTAGGCCATTCAAGTATGACCGAAATAAAATTCCTTATGATTACATACTGGAGATGATTAGTAGATTCAAGGGATTAGATCTGATAAAGAGAGTGCCTGAAGAACTATGGTTGGTGGTTCATAACATTTTACAGAAGGCAGTGACCAAAATCATCCCCAAAACAAAAGAAATGCAAGAAAGCAAAACAGTTGTCTAAAGAGGCCTTACAAATAGCTGAGAAAAAAAGAGAAGTAAAAAACAAAGGTGTAAGGGGAAGACACATCCAACTGAATGCTTGGCTCCAGAGAATAGCAAGGGGAGATAAGAAAGCTTTCTTAAATGAACAATGCAAAGAAATAGAGGAAAACCATAGAATGGGAAAGACTAGAAATCTCTGCAAGAAAATTGGAGAAATCAAGGGAAAATTCCATGCAAGGATGGGCACGATAAAGGACAAAAATGGTATGGACCTAACAGAAGCAGAAGAGATTAAGAAGAGGTGGCAAGAATACATAGAAAAACTATACAAAATAAGTGTTAATGACCTTGATAACCATGATGTTTATCTCACCGAGAGCCAGACATCCTGGAGTATGAAGTCAAGTTGGCCTTATGAAGCATTACTATGAAAAAAGCTAGTGGAGGTGATGGAATTTCAGCTGAGCTATTTCAAATCCTAAAAGATGATGCTGTTAAAGTGCTGCATTCAGTGGGTCAGGACATTTGAAAAATTCCACAGTGGCCATAGGACTGGAAAAGGTCAGTTTTCATTCCAGTCCCAAAGAAAGGCAATGTCAAAGAATATTCAAGCTACCATGCAATTGCATTCAATTCACATATTAGCAAAGTGATGCTTAAAATCCTTAAAGATAGGCTTCAATAGTACATGAAGCAAGAACTTTCAGAGGTACAAGCTGGCTTTAGAAAATGCAGAGAAACCTGAGATCAAATTGCCACTATTAGTTGGAACATAAAAAAAGCAAGGGAATTCCAGAAAAACATCTACTTCTGCTTCACTGACTACACTAAAGCCTTTGACTCTGTGAACCACAACAAACTGGAAAATTCTTAAACAGTTGGGAATACCAGACAACCTTACCTATCTCCTGAGAAAGTTGTATGCAGGTCAAGAAGCAACAGTTAGAACTGGATATGGAACAATGAACTGGTTCAGAATTGGGAAAGGAGGATGTCAAGGCTGTATATTGTCACCCAACTTATTTAATTTATATGCAGAGTACTTCACGTGAAATGGTGGGCTAGATAAATCACAGGATGGAATCAAGATTGCTGGGATAAATATCAACAACCTCACATATGCAGATGATATTACTCCAATGACAGAAGGTGAAGAGGAACTAAAGAGCCTCTTGATGAGGGTGAAAGAGGACAGTGAAAAAGCTGGCTTAAAACTGGATATTCAAAAAACTAAGATCATGGCATCCAGTCCATCACTTAATGGCAAATAGAAGGGGGAAAAGTGAAAACAGTGACAGACTTAATTTCCTTGGGTTCCAAAATCAATGTGGACAGTGACTGCAGCCATTAAATTAAAAGACAGTTGCTCCTTGGAAGAAAAGCTATAACAAACCTAAACTGTATATTAAAAAGCAAATGCATCACTTTGCCAACAAAGGTCTGTATATTCAAAGCTATGTTTTTTCTGGTAGTCATGTACACATGTGAAAAGTGGACCATAAAGAAGGCTGAGTGCTGAAGAATTGATGACTCTGAATTGTGCTGCTGGAGGAAACACTCGAGAATCCCTTGTACTGCAAGGAGATCAAACCCAGTCAATCCTAAAGGAAATCAACCCTGAATATTCATTGGAAGCACTGATGCTGAGGCTGAAGCTCCAATACTTTGGCCACCTGATGCAAAGAGTCGACTCATTGGAAAAGACCTTGATACTGGGAAAGATTGGAGGCAAAAAGAGAAAGGAGCAGCAGAGAATGAGATAGTTAGATAGCATCATCAACTCAATAGACATGGATTTGAGCAAACTCCATGAAATAGTGAATGACAGGGAAGCCTGGCATGCTGCAGTCCATGGGGTTGCAAAGAATCAGACACAACTTAGGGACTGAACAACAGCTTACAAAATTCAGATCTTAAGAAAGATAGAATAGGAAGACAATAATACTTTATGAGATAAAATTTCCAAAGTTCACCCTTACGTGCTTCTATGGTATTGGCCTAATCATCAGATTCCTGGTTTCTGTCTAGAAAGACTGATTTAACACTTTCTGACTTTTTAGATGAAAGTCAGAGCACAGGTTAGGACCATGGATATGGTGAGATGCCCATTTCATGGGCAAAGATAATGTTCTTTATTTTCCTTTTAAGATTTGCCCCCTCCCAACTTTCCCTTTAGGAGTCAGACAGAACTGTTTTCCTGGTCTCTAAGGCATAAATATATTAAGGTAATCTTTGATTTTTCTTGGTAATGCCAAAATGTAAATGTAATTCTTGCTCTCATTCTATCCTCCACTACCCCAGTTTCTCATTTGTTATCAAATCACATTCTTCCTGGCCTCTAGGTCTTACAAAAAAATGGGTAAGAATGAAAAGCTTGTTTTTACTATCACTCCTATGCTTTGAACTTTCTTTTCCGTATTGTATTTCCTGTAGATAAGCATTTCATACATACCCACATACCAAAAATTCATAAATAAACTTTATTTTCTTAAAGGAAGGAAATTTCAAAGATGTGAACTCATTATAAATGGAGATTTGCATGAATGGTCAGGTTATTCAAAAGAGCTTCAAGTTTAAAATATTCAGTTATTCTCCAGAAATCAGTGGTTATTCAAATTTCAGAATGCATTCAGAAATCTCAGTAACTTCTTATTGGCCACTCATGATATCAACCTTTGGTTTCTTTATATTTTTGTGAGGTCTCTTCTCCCATCCAAGGAAGTGAAATCTGCCATTTTCTGATATGTATGTTTTTCTCTGGTTCTAATTTGAAAGGTCTTTCTTCTGTACTACTCTGCCCTTTCAGATGATTGCTTTGAGGATAGTCTTAAATTTAGAACTCTCCCCATAACCCCACCTTTAGTGACAGTTTAGCAGCAAGAAAGTAACACTGCAACCCCACTGTCACATTACAAAATCTACAATTTCACAAACCCTAGAGACTTTCACTAATCTTTTTAAATGCTGAGGATTCCATGAAAAATTGTTTCTTATTATTGTTATCCTTTAAAATGTTTACTGCTAAGCACAGGGTTCAACAGATATTTTTGTTTTACCTGTAACCTGGGCAAGAAGTTGATTTGGAGTGAAGACTCAAGCTTCCCTGTTGTGCAAAACACTAAAGCATGAACTGATTTTGCATTTTGGGTTCTCTTCAAGTCAAATGGCTGCATACAAACTGGCTTCCTTGGTCCCATAACCCAAAGGTCATCTTGACTCAACTGTGAGTGAAGAGTGGTGAGAAAGAGAGCCCACATGAGGATTTTTAACACCTTTACTCAGATGAAATCCATAATGTGATGAATCTGGAGTCCTATTTTTATTATAATGGATTTCCTTCTCCTTGCTTTTACCTTGGCCCCTTGCCACCAAGGCTGACATGTATGCTTATTTTTAAAAACTCACATTAGCTTTTTAAAACACTTGTTGCTTCAGTGTTGTCACCTTTGTGTGAGTGCTGCCTGCAGGCAGAGCTATTTTGATATTTACCGTAACTCCAGCACCCTATGTAGCATCTGACATGTGCACTAGATATTTTATTAAACAAGTATTTATCATCTGGATTGATGAAGGAGAAGTGAGCAGCAGGGATATGGAAACTTGGGACTTCTCCCCAGACCTGTTACATTCAATGCTATTAGCTTGTAGTTCCTTAATGATAGCGTCTCTTTGCTCTCCATTATTCAGTCTCCTGGCTTCTCTTCTGCCCTTGAGCTGCTCCTCCTGGATCTCTTCCTTCTCTTTCTCCTCACATGTCAGAAACATCTGTATTGTCCAGGGCCATAATCTAAAGGCATGACTTATACTGAGTAATCACCTTCCAAGATGTTTTGTGTATATAATTTTTGACAGGAGACCTGAGTTTCTTACTGATAATTATCATTAATCAAACGGATATAAACTTGTATCTATGATGTGTAACAAAGAAAAAACATGATGTTATTATCCCTAACGATTATACAGTGGAAGTGAGAAATAGATTTAAGGGACTAGATCTTATCGACAGAGTGCCTGATGAACTATGGATGGAGGTTCATGATATTGTACAGGAGACAGGGAGCAAGACCATTCCCAAGAAAAAGAAATGCAAAAAAGCGAAATGGCTGTCTGAGGAGGCCATACAAATAGCTCTGAAAAGAAGAGAAGCCAAAAGCAAAAGAGAAAAGGAAGGAAATACCCATTTGAATGCAGAGTTCCAAAGAATAGCAAGAAGAGATAAGAAAGCCTTTCTCAGTGATCAGTGCAAAGAAATAAAGGAAAGCAATAGAATGGGAAAGACTAGAGATATCTTCAAGAAAATTAGAGCTACCAAGGGAATATTTCATGCAAAGATGGGCTCAATAAAGGACGGAAATGGTATGGACCTAAAGAAGCAGAAGATATTAAGAAGAGGTGGCAAGAATGCACAGAAGAACTGTACAAAAAAGATCTTCACGACCCGGATTATCACGATGCTATGATCACTCATCTAGAGCCAGACATCCTGGAATGTGAAGTCAAGTGGGCCATACAAGGCATCACTACAAACAAAGCTAGTGGAGGTGATGGAATTCCAATTGAGCTATTTCAAATCCTGAAAGAAGATGCTGTGAAAGTGCTGCACTCAATCTGCCAGCAAATTTGGAAAACTCAGCAGTGGCCAAAGGAGTGGGAAAGGTCAGTTTTCATTACAATCCTTAAGAAAGGCAATGCCAAAGAATGCTCAAACTACTGCACAATTGCACTCATCTCACACACTAGCAAAGTAATGCTCAAAATTCTCCAAGCCAGGCTTCAGCAACACGTGAACCATGAACTTCCAGATGTTCAAGCTGGTTTTAGAAAAGGCAGAGGAACCAGAGGTCAAATTCCTGACATATGCTGGATCATCAAAAAAGCAAGAGAGTTCCAGAAAAGCATCTATTTCTGTTTTATTGACTATGCCAAAGCCTTTGACTGTGTGGATCACAGTAAACTGTGGAAAATTCTGAAAGAGATGGAAATACCAGACCAACTGACCTGCCTCTTGAGAAATCTGTATGCAGGTCAGGAAGCAACAGTTAGAACAAGACATGGAACTTATATGCAGAGTACATCAAGAGAAACTCTGGGCTGAAAGAAGCACAAGCTGGAATCAAGATTTCTGGGAGAAATATCAATACTTCACATATGCAGATGACACCACCCTTATGGCAGAAAGTGAAGAACTAAATAGCCTCTTGATGAAAGTGAAAGAGGAGAATGAAAAACTTGGCTGAGAGCTCAACATTCAGAAAACAAAGATCATGGCATCCGGCCCCATCATTTCATGGCAAATAGATAGAGAAACAGTGCAAACAGTGACATACTTTATTATTATTATTATTTTTGGACTCCAAAATCACTGCAGATGGTGATTGCAGCCATGAAATAAAAAGGTGCTTACTCCTTGGAAGAAAAGTTATGACCAACCTAGACAGCATATTATAAAGCAGAGACATTACATGAGTTTGAGTAAACTCTGTTAGTTGATGATGGACAGGAAGGCCTGATGTGCTGCAGTCCATGGGATCGCAAAGAGTCAGACATGACTGAGCGACTGAACTGAACTGATTAAATGCTATAATGAATGATTTGACCTCTTCAGGAGATCAAAAAAAGCGTGACTAAAAATGATTAGTAAACTAGGCAGGAACAGGAGCAATTAGCACTCCAGAAAGAATATCATAGGTAAAGACTAAATGGAGCAGGAGAGAGCATGACCAAAATATGAAACTGAAAGAAGTCTAGTATGGCTACTGCTGAGAGTAGTAGTATGGACTGCTTGGATCTCCTTTCTGTCCAAGGGACTCTCAAGAGTCATCTCCAACACCACAGTTCAAAAGCATCAATTCATCAGTGCTCAGCTTTCTTTATAGTCCAGCTCTCACATCCATACATGACTACTGGAAAAACTATAGCCTTTTCTTTTAACAATAAAGATAAAACCCATTAAAAGGTTTTGGGTAAGGAAAGGACATGGTCTTATTTCCACTTTAATTACATTACTCTTGCTGCTTCTAGACAGCACAGCTGTAGGGGTTTGTTTTGTTATTAAGTCACTTAGTCCTCCTGTCCGACTCTTTGTGACCCCCTGGACTGCAGCATACTAGGCTTCCCTGTCCTTCACTATCTCTCAGAACTTGTTCAAACTCATGTCCATTGAGTGAGTGATTCCATCCAACCATCTCGTCCTCTGTCGTCCCCTTCTCCTCTTGCCTTCCATCTTTTCCAGCATCAGGGTCTTTTCTAATGAGTAGGCTGTTCACGTCAAGTGGCCAAAGTATTGGAACAGTCAGCTTCAGCATTAGTTATGATTAGTCATGAGCTGTGTAGTTTTGACTTGGGATCCTCCCTCTTGCCCACCTAGTGGAAAAGACTGCTTCATTCATGACCTTTTGCCTCAGGACAGCCACCGAGAAAAGACCTCCTATGCCTGAAAATATTAATCTGTGGACTTACAACAAAGAACTACTGGGCAGTGAAATGATTTTCAGAGTCTTATCTAAGAACAGTAGTTGGTAACATTGATTGACCACTTATCATGACAAACATTGTACTGAGCACTTTCTAGTATTGTCTCATCTAGTTCTCACAGTAATTTTATGAGTTGGGAACTGTCATCATTCCCATTTTACAAAACAGAAAACCTAAGCACACGGAGATTAAATGACTTACCCAAGGCCACAATGCAAGTAAGTAGAAACAACATTCTAGTGCAGGCAATCTTGATTCAGAATCCACATTCTGAAGTATACTGCCTCTTGCCTATCAGTGGAAGGTTTTAGGCAAAATCAAACATACATTATGTGTCAGATTTTAAATGAGCAAACCAAAGTGAATCAATGATTTAGACCCCATGTTCAGTTATTTTCTTTATTTTTTAAATTGGAGTTTAGTTGCTTTACATTGCTGTGTTAGTTTCTGCTGTACAGCAAAGTGAATCAGCTATACATATACATATATCCCTTTTTTTATTAACACAGAGCATTGAGTAGAGATCCCTATGCAATACAGTAGGTTATCATTAGTTACCTATTTCATACATAGAAGTGTATATATCGGAGAAGGCAATGGCAACCCACTCCAGTACTCTTGCCTGGAAAATCCCATGAACGGAGGAGCCTGGTAGGCTGCAGTCCATGGGGTCGCTAGACTTGGACACGACTGAGCGATTTCACTTTCACTTTTCACTTTCATGCATTGGAGAAGGAAATGGCAACCCACTCCAGTGTTCTTGCCTGGAGAATCCCAGGGACGGGGGAGCCTGGTGGGCTGCCATCTATGGGGTCGCACAGAGTCGGACACGACTGAAGTGACTTAGCAGCAGCAGCAGCAGCAGCAGTGTATATATATCAATTCCAACCTCCCAAGTCATCCAACATCCTCTTTCTCCCACTTTGTGTCCATACATTTGTTCTTTATGTCTGTGACTCTATGCTTTGCAAACAGGTTCATCTGTATCAGTTTTCTAGATTTCACATATATACATCACTATATGATATTTGTTTTTAATCTTTCTGACTTACTTCACTCTGACAGTCTAGGTCCATCCACATCTCTGCAAATGGCACAGCTTTGTTCCTTTTTATGGCTGAGTAATATTTCATTGTGTATACATGCCACATCTTCTTCATCCATTCCTCTGTTGATGGACATTTATGTTGCTTCCATTCCTCAACTACTGTAAATAGTGCTGAAGTGAACATTGGAATGCATGTATCTTTTGTAATTATGGTTTTCTCTGGCTCAGGAGTGGAATTGCTGTGTTCAGTTATTTTCAGTTCCCTCTCCCTCATCTCCAGTATTAAATCCCTTACCAAATTCTGTTGATAGTACCTCCTAAGTTTCTCTAAAATGAAACTTCTTTGCATCTTCAGTCTCTACCTAAGCTATAATATAAGCTATAACGTAAGCTGTGATCTAAATTACAATATTTTATTGCTGAACTCCTGCACCAGCCTCCTAAATTGTCTCCCCTAATTTACCACAGCCTCCTCCAATCTGATCTCTACAATACAGCCAAAGATACATTTTAAAATACATACCTGGTTATGTTGCTCCTCTGCTAAAAAATTTAGCGTTTTTTTTTTTTTTTGGAGAAAAGCTAAACTCTTTAGGATCTCTATAAACTCCTGTATAATCTGGCCCCTTCCTGTATCTCCAGCCTCAAATTGTGCTATTCTCACTCACTTTCCTCCAACCTCTCTGGCCTTCTTGATTTTTGGACATATATAAAACCCCATATATATAAAACATCCTAGTGCTGCCAGATCTTTGCCCATGATATTTCCTCTTCCTGTGCACTTTCTCTTAACTTTATTAGCATTTACTCAACTTCTCAGGTAAACTTTCTCTGATCTCCCTTGATATTTCAAGTCTTTTTCTCCAATAGCAAACAATATGTCCCAAACAAATACAAACTTGTGCACAGTGGTTTTCAGAATGGTAGTCAAAGTTCCTATTGCCTATTTGAGCATAACTAATAGTGATGGACAGGGAGGCCTGTCGTGCTGCAATTCATGGTGTTGCAAAGAGTCAGACACGACTGAGTGACTGAACTGAACTGAATAGCAAAAGTCAGTACTCAAAGATTTTCTATTGGAGGCATACTCAAAAAGAGTGAGCTACATCCTGGCAATATTTTCATATGTAGAATGCCTATTAGAAACCAGATTATCTCCACTACAATTCTGGTGCTGTGGAAGAATTTATTACTGATAGTATTTTTCTGGTATAATCCACTAGGACTAAATGAGAGGTTAATTGCTCCAGATTCTAACTAACTAGGACTTCCCTGGTGGCTCAGAGGGTAAAGCGTCTACCTGCAATGTGGGAGACTCAGGTTCGATCCCTGGGTCAGGAAGATCCCAGCCTCATCCTCAACTAACTGGGGATGCAGAACTCAGGATTCTTCCATGTCAGCCTTAATTATACCTTTAAAAGGCTGATTATATTTCGTAGACCCAAGAGTTAGAACAAAAGATATTATGGAGGGGATTTACTGCCTCTCCCAGGAGTCTAGAATCACTGCTTCTGGGGATTTTACTGAACTTTATGAGCAAAGGGAATTATGTCTTTGAGATAAGAAAACAACATTGTCATTAACAGATATTCTGACAGGCAGAACATTGAAACGAAGAAGTAAATTAGGATTGGTAATACAGAGAGAAATTAATAAGAAAGGGACAGTACACTGAAGAAGGATGGGTGGTAGGTAGGCTTACCTAGCTTATAGATACCTGGCTGTGTAGCTAGGGTTACTTGTTGTAGACCAGGTGGGAGTGAAATCACTGCTAGTGATGTAATTGGCAGAATCCCAACAACCAGTTGGGTCTGAGATGGGACTTCTGATCATCCATTGCAAAAGTGGCCTTACTAAGAGACAGAATCATCTGACTTGCATCACATACCAATAGCAGAAAGGGAAACAAGGAAAATCTGTACCAGTGCCTGTATCTGCACAGAGGAGATCCAAAGGTAATCTGTTTCTAGGGGCAGGGATGAAGGATTTTGATCTTTGGATTAAATTAATTTAGAACTGTGTGTCTGAGGTACCATATAAAGCATTCATACTTTTCTCTGCTACAGAGAGTAGTGAGGTAATATATATATATAGCCTAGGTATATGTGTATACCTAGGCTAGAGTTCTGGGAACTGAACCCAGTTTGGGTTAGTGATGAAAAGCAAGGAGTCCTGCTCAATAGCAGATGTATGTGGGGGTCTGATAAAAACAATCCTTTTTCTGATTCAAAACATGTTCTGTGATAAGAACTCCTACATAAGTTGGCTGTGTCATATATACAAAGCTGACAATAAACATGCTGCCAATGTCTTATCTTAAAATTAATAATCTTTCCATAAGCAGATCTTCATTCTAACTGAGCAATATACTATGAAGATTAAAAAGATCCATGGTATTTCAGTAACATAAACTAGAATGTAAAAGTCAATCTAACATTTGTTTACTGATACACATAATTGTTATTTAACCTCACTATAATTAGGCATATATAGTAAGGAAAATTGGAAGGCCAATGAAAAATTTCTTTTGATTTAACCCTAGATAAATTGGAGGAAAGAATCTCCTTTTCAGAAGCTCTCTACACAGGTTTGTATAATTATAAAAGTGCTTGTGACGATTAGGTTAGGTTTTCACCTTGAGAGAGTAAAGATGTGGGATTAAAGAATCTAGTCAGTTTAGGGCTTCTCTGCTGGCTCAGATGGTAAAGAACCCGCCTGCAATAAGGGAGACCTGGGTTCGATCCCTGAGTTGGGAATATCCCCTGGAGGAGGGCATGGCAACCCACTCCAGTATTCTTACCTGGAGAATCCCCATGGACAGAGGATCCTACAGTCCATGGGGTAGCAAAGAGCTGGACACGATTGAGTGACTCAGCATAGCACAGCACAGCCAGTTTAGGGAAGGAGGTCTGTGTAAGGCCAGACCTCACAGTGGTCAAAGGAATCTGGATTACTTCTTTTTGTTGAAATTCTCAGAATATTTTTTAAAATATAAATTTATTTATTTTAATTGGAGGTTAATTATTTTACAATATTGTATTGGTTTTGCCATACATCAACATGAATCTGCCACCAGTATACATGTGTTCCCCATCCTGAACCCCCCTCCCTCCTCCCTCCCCATACCATCCCTCTGGGTCGTCTCAGTGCACCAGCCCCAAGCATCCTCTATCATGCATTGAACCTGGACTGGTGATTCATTTCATATATGATATTATACATGACTCAATGCCATTCTCCCAAATCATCCCACCCTCTCCCTCTCCCACAGAGTCCAAAAGACTGTTCTATACATCTGTGTTTCTTTTGCTGTCTTGCATACAGGGTTATCATTACCGTCTTGGTAAATTCCATATACATATGCATTAGTATACTGTATTGGTGTTTCTCTTTCTGGCTTACTTCACTCTGTATAATAAGCTCCAGTTTCATTCACCTCATTTGAACTGATTCAAATGTATTCTTTTTAATGACTGAGTAATACTCCATTGTGGATATATACCACAGCTTTCTTATCCATTCATCTGCTGATGGACATCTAGGTTGCTTCCGTGTCCTGGCTGTTATAAACAGTGCTGTGATGAACATTGGGGTACACGTGTCTCTTTCAATTCTGGTTAAAAGCCTTAACTAAATAAGCTTTTCTAAATTAAAAAAAAATCTTTTTTTCTTAAAGTTTCAACATTGCTTACAACTCTGAGTGTAACAAATGTGTAATGTGTGTTAAGAATGTGTATTTAAACTGGGGATTTATTTGAGGTTTTTATTATAACAACCACATATATAGTAATAATATCACCAATGATAGCTTCATAGATTTTGTACTGTCTTTACATTCATCTAAGAATAGGAATGGATTTAATTGCATTTAATTTAATGATATTTAATGATTGTATTTCCTTTTAGATGACCACCTCAAAAATCTTAAGATCAATTAAATTCATTGTCAGCTCCATAAAGTTTTCTAAGCATACCTCAACAAAATATATCTGGTGAACTTCTAACTTTCTTAATAGCAATTAGAAAGAAATGGGAACTGGTTTATAAGAGAATATTAACTGCTTTTGTCCTAAAAACATCTAAACCTTAACTAGACTATTTAATGGTATGTTGCAAGACATATTCACTGTTGCTTTCAGGATCAACTAGTATAATTTTCCCAAAAGTCTCTGATGTTCTATACAAAAGTTTTGCATTTCTGAAATGAGGCCTTTGATGGTTCAGTTAACTGAATTCAAATAACCAAATCACCAAACCTAGTCTAATCATCTTACATCTCTCCAGATTATGTGTATCTGGTGGTGAGGGAGATCAATCATTTATCTTTTCTCGTTCTGGCAGGGGCATAATTATTATGTGACACATATTAAGCTTTGTCTTGAGTCAATTGTAGTTTATTGTATCACTTGCATTGATGAATAATGAGAAGATTGCCTTTGGAAATATAATTTACTTGTAAATATGTGTTGGCATACTATGTGTCAGGCACTGATAAAATTGTTAAAAACTAATTTTCAATTTCTTCTGTCTTCAATCAGTTCAGTTGCTCAGTCGTGTCCGACTCTTTGTATCCCATAAACTGCAGCACGCCAGGCCTCCCTGTCCATCACCAACTACCGGAGTCCATACAAACCCATGTCCATCGAGTCGGTAATGCCATCCAACCATCTTATCCTCTGTCATCCCCTTCTCCTTCTGCCCTCAATCTTTCCCAGCATCAGGGTCTTTTCAAATGAGTCAGCTCTTCGCATCAGGTGGCCAAAGTATTGAAGTTTCAGCTTTAACATCAGTCCTTCCAATGAACATCCAGGACTGATTTCCTTTAGAATGGAATGGTTGGCGGAGAAGGCAATGGCATCCTACTCCAGTACTCTTGCCTGGAAACTCCCATGGACGGAGGAGCCTGGTAGGCTACAGTCCATGGGGTCGCTGAGTCAGACACGTCTGAGCGACTTCACTTTAACTTTTCACTTTCATGCATTGGAGAAGGAAACGGCAACCCACTCCAGTGTTCTTGCCTGGAGAATCCCAGGGATGGCGGAGCCCAATGGGCTGCTATCTGTGGGGTCGCACAGAGTCGGACACGACTGAAGCGACTTAGCAGCAGCAGCAGGACTGGTTGGAACTCCTTGCAGTCCAAGGGACTCCCAAGAGTCTTCTCCAACACCACAGTTCAAAAGCATCAATTTTTCGGTCCTCAGCTTTCTTTATAGTCCATCTCTCACATCCATACATGACCACTGGAAAAACCATAGCCTTGAATAGACGGACCTTTGTTGACAAAGTAATGTCTCTCTGCTATTTAATATGTTGTCTAGATTGGTCATAACTTTTCTTCCAAGGAGTAAACATCATTTAATTTCATGGCTCCAGTCACCATCTGCGGTGATTTGGGAGCCCAGAAAAATAAAGTTTGACACTGTTTCCACTGTTTCCCCGTCTATCTGCCATGAAGTGATGGGACCAGATGCCATGATCTTAGTTTTCTGAATGGTGAGCTTTAAGCCAACTTTTTCACTCTCCTCTTTCACTTTCATCAAGAGGCTCTTTAGTTCTTCCTCACTTTCTGCCATAAGGGTGGTGTCATCTGCCTATCTGAGATTATTGATATTTCTCCCATCAATCTTGATTCCAGCTTGTCCTTCCTCGAACCCAGCGTTTCTCATGATGTACTTCTGTCTTAAATTGCTTCATTTCCCCCACAATGCCCCCATATAAAACCTAACCTACCTTCAAGTCTTATTATAGTATTCAGCCCCAAGCAAGCTTTCCTTATTTCCTTGGGTATTCCTTAGTAATTGTATGTCACTATCTGTTCTGTTTACCAGATACTTATCATTAATTAACTGCCTTGTAATGTACTTGTTTTCATATTTTTTCCCTTAAAACAATATTTATAATATTCCTTTCATTGTTAATCTCAAGTCAGTTGCTGTTTCTATTAAAATTTACATGATCCTTGCATATAGAGATAAACTATTTTGAGTTTTCATATCATTTTTTTTTTCATATCATTTTACCTACATTTTCTGGAAGCTGCACAACTCTGTTCCCTGTATTTTGGTCATTTGTGTATTTTTCTAAGCTTTTACCCCCTTTTCAGACAGAAATGTGATTGAGGACATTATTATTATTTCTTCAAAATATTTACCCAATAAAATTTCCCATGTAAACATAGGATAAATATATTATAGACAATCTTCTAAGATTTAGCTCCAAAATGTCATGTTTTTGTCGAAGCAGAACTTGATTGGGATGACTGACCTAGATGATCATGTAGTACAGCTGTCATCTAATTAATAAGTAGAATGTGAATGAATAACATTGTCATATCATGCTCATTAGTTTATCCAAAGATGATGTGAATCCTTGTTAGATGTATATTCTGATTTTCATATAATAATGTGTTCAATTCAGTTGGTATACATGAAGTTGGGTTTCTATATTGAATTTATTATCCCTAACTCAATTTTATCATCTAGTCTCAGTTTCCTCATCACTAAAATATTAGAGTAACTTGTGATTATAAATAATGTAAGTAAAATATTGGAACCAATGCCTGACTTCTAATAATTTCTGATGATTCTTAAGTAGGGGATCTCATCATTTTGTTACATATTTTATTTAAATGTTTTTTTCATTTTATGTTGTTTTATATTGAAGGATAATTACTTTATAGTCTTCTGATGGTGTCTGCCTTACTTCAACGTGAAACAGCCACAAGCATGCACATGGCCCAACTGTCTTAAACCTCCCTCTATCTCCCTCCTCATGCCAATACTCTAGGTTGTCACAGAGCACTAACTTTTGGTTCCCTACATTATACGGCAAATTCTCACTGGCTATCTGTTTTACATACAAAAATGTATATGTTTCAGTATTACTCTCTCAAGACAACCCATATCTGCATATCTGAGCTTATTGATATTTCTCCCAGCAATCTTGATTATAGCTTGTGCTTCCTCCAGCCTAGCATTTCTCATGATGTACTCAGATATGCAAGGCATATAACCTCAGATATGCAAGGCAACCCATCTTGAATGTGAGAGTTGGACCATAAAGAAGCTGAGCACCTACCAGAAAATTACTTGAGCTAATAAATGAATATAGTAAAGTTGCAGGATATAAAATTAACACACAGAAATCCCTTGCCTTCTTATACATTAACAATGAGAAAACAGAAAGAGAAATTAAGGAAATAATTCCATTCACCATTACAATGAAAAGAATGAAATATTTAGGAAAAAATCTATCTAAAGAAACAAAAGACCTATATATAGAAAACTATAAAACACTGATGAAATAAAGATGACACAAATAGATGGAGAAATAGACCATGTTCATGGATCAGAAGAATCAATATAGTGAACATGAGTATACTACCCAAAGCGTTCTATAGATTTAATATAATCCCTGTCAAGCGACCACTGGTATTTTTCAGAGAACTAGAACAAATAAGTTCACAATTTGTGTGAAAATACAAAAAAACATCAAGTAGCCAAAGCAATCTTGAGAAAGAAGAATGGAACTGGAGGAATCAATCTGCCTGACTTCAGACTTTACTACAAAACTACAGTCATCAAGACAGTATGGTACTGGCACAAATACAGAAATATAGGTCAAGGGAACAAAATAGAAAACCCAGAGATAAATCCATGCACCTATGGACACATTATCTTTGACAAAGGAGGCAAGAATAACAACGGAGAAAAGACGATCTCTTTAACAAGTGGTGCTGGGAAAACTGGTCAACCATTTGTAAAGGAATGAAACTAAAACACTTTCTAACACCATACACAAAAATAAACTCAAAATGAATTAAATATCTAAATGTAAGACCAGAAACTATAAAACTCCTAGAGGAAAACATAGGCAAAACACTCTCTGACATAAATCACAGCAGGATCCTGATGACCCACCTCCCAGATTAATGAAAATAAAGGCAAAAATAACCAAATGGGACCTAATTAAGCTTAAAAGCTTTTCACAATGAAGGATACTATAAGCAAGGTGAAAAGACAGCTGTCAAAATGGGAAAAATAGTAGAAAACAAAGCAACTGACAAAGAATTAATCTCAAAAATATACAAGTAGCTCATGCAGCTCAATTCCAGAAAAATAAAAGACCCAATCAAAAAGTGGGCCAAAGAACTAAACAGACATTTCTCCAAAGACATACAGATGGCTAACAAACACATGAAAGGATGTTCAACATCACTCATTATCAGAGAAATGCAAATCAAAACCACAATGAGGTACCATCTCACACTGGTCAGAATGGCTGCTATCAAAAAGTCTGCAAGCAATACATGCTGGAGAGGGTGTGGAGAAAAGGGAACCCTCTTACACTGTTGGTAGGAATGCAAACGAGTATAGCCACTATGGAGAACAGTGTGGAGATTCCTTAAAAAACTGTAAATAGAACTACCATACGACCCAGCAATCCCACTGCTGGGCATACACACCAAGAAGACCAGAATTGAAAAAGACACATGTACCCCAATGTTCATTGCAGCTCTGTTTACAATAGCTAGGACAAGGAAGCAACCTAGATGTCCATCAGCAGATGAATGGATAAGAAATCTGTGGTACATATACACAATGCAGTATTACTCAGCTATTAAAAATACATTTGACTATTATAAACAGTGCTGCGATGAACATTGGGGTACATGTGTCTCTTTCGATTCTGGTTTCCTCGGTGTGTATGCCCAGCAGTGGGATTGCTGGGTCATAAGGCAGATCTATTTGCAGTTTTTTAAGGAATCTCCACACAGTTCTCCATAGTGGCTGTACTAGTTTGCATTCCCACCAGCAGTGTAAGAGGGTTCCCTTTTCTCCACACCCTCTCCAGCATTTATTGCTTGTAGACTTTTGGATCGCAGCCATTCTGACTGGTGTGAAATGGTACCTCATTGTGGTCTTGATTTGCATTTCCCTGATAATGAGTGATGTTGAGCATCTTTTCATGTGTTTGTTAGCCATCTCATATACACAATGGAGTATTACTCAGCCATTAAAAAGAATTCATTTGAATCAGTTCTAATGAGATGGATGAAATTGGAACCTATTATACAGAGTGAAGTAAGCCAGAAAGAAAAACACCAATACAGTATACTGACACATATATATGGAATATAGAAAGATGGCAGTGATGACCCTGTATGTGAGACAGCAAAAGAGACACAAATGTATAGAAAGGACTTTTGGACTCTATGGGAGAGGAAGAGGGTGGGATGATTTGAGAGAATGGCATTGAAACATGTAAACTAACATGTAAGAACGAAGCACAAGCCTATGTTTGATACAGTATACAGAATGCTTGGAGCTGGTGCACAGGGATGAGCCAGAGAGATGATGTGGGGTGGGAGGTGGGAGGGGGATTTGGGATTGGGAGCTAATATACACCCATGGTGGATTCATGTCAATGTATGGCAAAACCAATATGGTATTGTAAAGTAAAATAAAGTAAAAATAAAATTAAAAAAATAAAAAAAATCAAAAATCAAAAAAAAAAATTTGAATCAGTTCTAATGAGATGGATGAAGCTAGAGCCTACTATACAGAGTGAAGTAAGTTAAAAATCAAAGCACCAAATAGCATATTAACACATATATATGGAATTTAGAAAGATGGTAATGAAGAGCCTATATGTGAAACAGCAAAAGAGACATGGATGTAAAGAACTGACTTTGGGCTCTGTGGGAGAAGGCAAGGGTGGGATGATTTAAGAGAATAGCACTGAAACATGTATATTATCATATGTGAAATAGATCACCAGTCCAAGTTCAATGCATGAGACAAGGTGCTTAGGGCTGGTACACAGGGATGACCCTGAGGGATGGGATGGGGAGGGAGGTGGGAGGGGGTTTCAGGATAGGGAACATGTAATCCCATGGCTGATTCATGTCAATTTATGGCAAAACCACTACCATATTGTAAAATACTTAGCTTCCAATTAAGATAAGTTAATTAATTTTTTTTAAAGATGCTGAGCACCAAAGAATTGATGCTTTTGAACTTTTGTACTGGAGAAGACTCTCAAGAGTCCCTTGGACAGAAAGGAGATCAAACCGGCCAATCCTAAAGGAAATCAGTGCTGAATACTCATTGGAAGGACTGATGCTGAAGCTGAAACTCCAATACTTTGGCAACTTGATGTGAAGAGCCTACTCATTGGAAGAGACCCTGATCCTGGGGAAGACAGGGCAGGAGAAAGGTGTGACAGAAGATGAGATGGTTGTATAGCATTACCAACTCAATGGACATGAGTTTGAGCAAATTCCAGGAGATACTGAAGGACAGAGAAGCCTGGCGTGTTACAGTCCATGGGTTATCAAAGAGTTGGAAACAACTTAGCTACTAAACAGCAAAAGCAATATATCTGTTTCAGTACTACTCTTTCAAGTCATCCCACCTTCTCCCCCCCTCATTGTGAACAAAAGTCTGTTCTTTATGTCTGTGTCTCCTTTGCTGCCTTGAATATAGGATCATCCATAGCCTCTTTCTAGATTCCATATGTATACGTCAATATACAATATTTGTCTTTCTCTTTCTGAGGTACTTCACTCTGTATAAGGCTTCCCTTGTGGCTCACCTGGTAAAGAATCTACCTGCAGTGTGTGAGACCTGGGTTCTTTCCCTGGGTTGGAAAGATACCCTGGAGAAGGGAAAGGCTACCCACTCCAGTATTCTGGCCTAGAGAATTACATGCACTGTATAGTCCTTGGGGTCCCAAAGAGTTGGACACGACTGAGTGATTTTTACTTACACTTACATGCTCACTCTATATAATAGGCTCTAGGTTAACCCTGAGCATTGAGTAACAGGCAAATTTGGCCTTTGAGTACAAAATGAAGCAGGGCAAAGGCTATCAGAGTTTTGCCAAGAGAATGCACTGGTCATAGCAAACACTCTCTTCCAACAGCACAAGAGAAGACTCTACACATGGACATCACCAGATGATCCAAACCAAAACTAGATTGATTATGTTCTTTGCAGCCAAAGATGTAGAAGCTCTATACAGTCAGCAAAAATAAGACCAGGGGCTGACTGTAGCTCAGATCATGAAATCCTTATTGCCAAATTCAGATGAAAATCAGAAATATCAAGGGAACATTTCATGCAAAGATGGGCTCAATAAAGGACTGAAACTGTATGGACCTAACAGAACCAGAAGATATTAAGAAGAGGTCACAGGAATCCACAGAATAACTATACAAAAAATATCTTCATGACCCAGATAACCACGAGAGTGTGATCATTCATCTAGAGCTAGACATCCTGGATTGTGAAGTCAAGTGGGCCTTAGGAAGCATCAGTACAAACAAACTAGTGGAGGTGATGGAATTGTAGTTGAACTATTTCAAATCCTAAAAGATGATGCTATGAAAGTGCAGCACTCAATATGCCAGCAAATTTGGAAACTTCAGCAGTGGCCACAGGACTGGAAAAGTTCAGTTTTCATTTCAATCCCAAAGAAAGGCAATGCCAAAGAATGCACTAGCCACCACACAATTGCACTCATCTCACACGCTAGCAAAGTAATGCTCAAAATTCTTCAAGCTAGGCTTCAACAGTATGTGAACCACTAACTTCCAGTTGTTCAAGCTGGATTTAGAAAAGGCAGAGGAACCAGAAATCAAACTGCCAACATCCATTGGATCATAGAAAAAGCAAGAGAATTCCAGAGAAACATGTATCTCTGGTTAATGACTATGCCAAAGCCTATGACTGTGTGGATAAGAACAAACTGTGGAAAATTCTTAAAAAGATGGAAATGCCATATCACCTTACCTGCCTCCTGAGAAGTCTCTGTGCATATCAAGAAGCAACACTTAGAACTGGACATGGAACAACAGACTGGCTCCAAATTGGAAAGGAGTATGTCAAGGATATATATTGTCACCTGGCTCATTTAACTTATATGCAGACTACATCATTAAAAATGCCAGGCTGGATGAAGCACAAGCTGGAATCAAGATTTCCAGGAGAAATATCAATAAGCCCAGATATGCAGATGACACCAGTCTTATCGCAGAAAGTGAAGAAGAACTAAAGAGCCTCTTGATGAAAGTGAAAGAGGAGAGTGGAAAAGTTGACTTAAAACTCAGCATTCAGAAAACTAATATCATGGCATATGGTCCCATGAATTCATGGCAAAGAGATGGGGAAACAATGGAAGCAGTGAGAAACTTTTTTGGGGGGGGTTCCAAAATCACTGCAGATGGTGATTACAGCCATGAAATTAAAGGACACTTGCTTCTTGGAAGAAAAGTAATGACCAACCTAGACAGCATATTAAAAAGGAGAGACATTGCTTTGCCAACAAGGGTCCATCTAGTCAAAGCTATGGTTTTTCCAGTAGTCATGTATGAATTTGAACGTTGGACCATAAAGACAGCTGAACATGGAAGAATGGTTGCTTTTGAACTGTGGTGTTGGAGAAATCTCCTGAGAGTCCCTTGGACTGCAAGGAGATCCAACCAATCCATCCTGAAGGAAATCAGCCCTGAATATTCATTGGAAGGACTGATGTTGAAGCTGAAACTCCAATCCTTTGACCACCTGACATGAAGAACGAACTCATTGGAAAAGACCCTGGGAAAGATTGGGAAAGATTGAAGGTAGGAGGAGAAGGAGTCGACAGAGGATGAGATGGTTGGATGGCATTGGTGACTCAATGGAAATGAGTGTGAGCAAGTTCCAGGAATTGATGATGGACAGGGAGGCCTGGCGTGCTGCCGTCCATGGGGTTGCAAAGTGTCGGACACGACTGAGTGACTGAACTGAAGTGAAATGAACTGAGGTTCATCCACTGTATTAGAACTGACACAAATACGTTATTTTTTATAGCTGCATAATATTTCATTGTGTATCTGTACCGCAACTTCTTATCTATTCATTTGTCGATGGACATCTAAGCTAATTCCATGTCCTAGTTATTGTAAGTGGTGCTGCAATGAACATTGGGGTCATTTGTCTTTTTCAGTTATAGTTTCCTCGGGGTTTATGGGATTACTGGGTCTTATGCAAGTTTTATTCCTATTTTTAAAAAGAATATTTGTAGACTTTTGGATCGCAGCCATTCTGACTGGTGTGAAATGGTACCTCATTGTGGTCTTGATTTGCATTTCCCTGATAATGAGTGATGTTGAGCATCTTTTCATGTGTTTGTTAGCCATCCGTATGTCTTCTTTGGAAAAATGTCTGTTTAGTTCTTTGGCCCATTTTTTGATTGGGTCATTTATTTTTCTGGAGTTGAGCTGCATAAGTTGCTTGTATATTTTTGAGATTAGTTGTTTGTCAGTTGCTTCATTTGCTATTGTTTTCTCCCATTCAGAAGGCTGTCTTTTTACTTTGCTTATAGTTTCCTTTGTTGTGCAGAAGCTTTTAATTTTAATTAGATCCCATTTGTTTATTTTTGCTTTTATTTCCTGTATTCTGGGAGGTGGATCATAGAGGATCCTGCTTTGATTTATGTCGGTAAGTGTTTTGCCTATGTTCTCCTCTAGTAGTTTTATAGTTTCTGGTCTTACGTTTAGATCTTTAATCCATTTTGAGTTTATTTTTGTGTATGGTGTTCGAAAGTGTTCTAATGTCATTCTTTTACATGGAACTGCCCAATTTTACCAGCACCAATTATTGAGGTGACTGTCTTTTCTTCCATTGTATATTTTTGCCTCGTTTGTCACAGATAAAGTGCCCATAGGTGTGTTGATTTATCTCTGGGCTTTCTATTGAGATGCCTTGTATCTATCAATTAAGTTCAACTGGTCCAATGTATTGTTTAAAGCTTGTGTTGCCTTGTTAGTTTTCTGTCTTAATGATCTATCCATTGGGGTGAGTTGAGTGTTTAAATTCCCTACTATTATTGTATTACTGTTCACTTCCACTTAATAGTTGTTAGCATTTGCCTTATATATTGAGGTGTTCCTATGTTGGGTGCATATATATTTATAACAGTTACATCTTCATGGATTGATCCCTTGAAATTATGTAGTGTCCTTCTTTGTCTCTTGTTATGATCTCTGTTTTAAAGTGTATTTTATCTGATATGAATATTGCTACTCTTTCTTTCTTTGGATTTCTGTTTGCATGGAATATTTTTTCTCTCTTTTCAATTTCAGTCTGTATGTATCCCTAGGTCTCAGTTGGGTCTCTTGTAGACAGCATATATAAGAATCTCGTTTTTGTATCTCTTCAGCCAATCTGTGTCTGTCCTTTGATTGGAGCATTTTGACCTTTTACATTTAAGATGATTATTGATATGTATGATCATATTACCATTCGCTTTATTGTTTGGGGTTTGTTTTTATAGCATTTTTTTTTTTTTTTTGCTGTGTTTCCTATCTATAGAAATTCCCCTAGCATTTGTTGAAGAGCCAGTTTGGTGGTGCTGAACTCTCTTAACTTTTGCTTGTCTGTAAAACTTTTGATTTCTCCTTCAAATCTGAATGAGATGCTTACTGGATAGAGTAATCTTGGTTGTAGGTTTTCCCCTTTCATCACTTTAAGTATATCCTGCCATTCCCTTCTGGCTTTCAGAGTTTCTGTTGAAACATCAGCTGTTAGCCTTATGGGGATCCCCTTGTATGTTATTTGTTGCTTTCTCTTGCTGCTTATATTATTTGTTCTTTGTGTTTAATTTTTGATAGTGTTATTATGTAGAGAAATATGTACTGGCATGTATCTGTTTGGGTTTATCCTGTATGGGACTCCCTGAGCTTCCTGGATTGGATGACTATTTCCTTTCCCCTTTTAGGGAATTTTTTGACTATAATCTCTTCAAATATTTTCTTATGCCCTTTCCTTTCTTCTAATTCTTCTGGAACCTCTATGATTTGAACGTTGGGGAGCTTAATGTTGTCCCAGAGGTCTCTGAGACTGTCCTCATTATTTTTTATTATTTTTTTCTTCTCTGCTTCAGTTATTTCCACCATTCTATCTTCTATTTCATTTAATCGTTTTTCTAACTCAGTTTCCCTACTGTTGGTTCCCTCCAGTGTATTTTTAATTTCAGTTATTGTGTTGTTCATTCAGTTCAGTTCAGTCACTCAGTCATGTCCCTATGGACTGCAGCACACCAGGCTTCCCTATTTATCACCAACTCTTGGAGCTTGCTCAGACTCATGTCCATCAAGTCAGTGATGCCATCCAACTATCTTATCTTCTGTTCTTTTCACCTCCTGCTTTCAATCTTTCCCTGCATTAGGGTCTTTTCCAATGAGTCAGTTCTTCACATCAGGTGGCCAAAGTATTGTAGTTTCAGCTTCAGCATCAGTTCATTATTGATTGCTTATTCTTTCTTCTCAGTCCTCATTAAACATTTCTTGTATCTTATTGACCCGTGCATCTAGTCTATTTATCGATGTCTCCATTTTATTTTCAAGGTTTTGGATCATCTTTACTATCATTACTCTGGATTCTTTTTCAAGTAGACTGCTTATTTCCTGTTCCTTTGTTTGGTCTTGTGGGTTTTTACCATGTTCCTTCATCTGCTGCATATTTCTCTGTCTTTTCATTTTGTTTAATTTACTGTGTTTGGGGTCTCCTTTCTGAAGGCTGGAAGGTCACAGTTCTTAACTGAGTCCCCTGTGGATGGGGTTGGGCCAATGCCTTGTGAAGGTTTCCTGGTTGGGGGGACTTGTGCCTGTGTTCTGATGGATGGAGCTGGGTCTTGTCTTTCTGGAGGGCAGTGCCATTCCAGTGGTGTGTTTTTGTGTCTGTGGGTTCTGTATGGCTTTGGGCAGGCTGTCTGCTAATGTTCAAGGTTGTGTTCCTGTTTTGCTGAAGAAATGGTGTGGGGCATCTGGCATTGGAGCTTTCTGGCCTTTGGGTGTGGTTTGGTCTTAGTGTTGAGATGGAGGCCCCTGGGAGGGCTCTGGCCTATTAATGTTCCATGGGGTCCCGAGTTCTCTGGTGGTCCAAGGTCTTAGGTTTGAGTCTCCTGTCTCTGGGATTCAGTCCCTACCCCTTACAGTAGCATCAAAACTTCACTGGCCACACAGCACAGAAGACTTAAAGGTTGTTGCTGAATCACAAAAAGACGCCTGGAATTTTGGACTCTGGAGGAGAAAAATTCAATCTGGGGCCAGAGACAAGACTTGATTGCTCAGAGCTTTATGTAATAAAGTTTTATTAAAGTATAAAGGAGATAGAGAATGCTTCTAATATAGGCATCAGAAGGGGGCAAAAGAGTACCCCCCTGCTAGTCTTCAGCTGGATGTTATATAGTCAGTAGCAGTCTGTTAATGAAAGAAAGGAATGTCTTAAAACTCAGAATGGCACAACCCCTCATCCATAAGATGTATTTTGGGATAATCTCAGCACCAGATGATTCATCCTGGGCCACAAAATGATTGACTTGAATCTTGTAGAAAGGCAGATACAAATACTTTCATTTACATAGATTAGGGGAACAATATCTGAGTATAACATAATGGTTTGTCAAGTAGGTTCTGAGCCATTAGGCAGAACCGACTTGAAGACAGAGTCTGGGGTAAATGCATAGTACATTAACATAGCTTCAGTTCAGTTCAGTCGCTCAGTCATGTCTGACTCTTTGCGACCCCATGAATCGCAGCACGCCAGGCTTCCCTGTTCATCACCATCTCCCGGAGGTCACTCAGACTCACGTCCATTGAGTCAGTGATGCCATCCAGCCATCTCATCCTCGGTCGTCCCCTTCTCCTCCTGCCCTCAATCCCTCCCAGCATCAGAGTCTTTTCCAATGAGTCAGCTCTTCTCATGAGGTGGCCAAAGTACTGGAGTTTCAGCTTTAGCATCATTCCTTCCAAAGAAATCCCAGGGTTGATCTCCTTCAGAATGGACTGGTTGGATCTCCTTGCAGTCCAAGGGACTCTCAAGAGTCTTCTCCAACACCACAGTTCAAAAGCATCAATTCTTCAGCCCTCAGCCTTCTTCACAGTCCAACTCTCACATCCATACATGACCACAGGAAAAACCATACCCTGTAAATAAATTCTTCAGTACCATTTTTCTAGATTCCGTATATATGCATTAGAATACAATATTTGTCTTTCTCTTTCTGACTTACTTCACTCTGTATAATAGTTTCTAACTTCATCCACCACATTAGAACTGACTCAAATACATTCCTTTTTATGGCTGAGTAATTTTCCATTGTGTATATGTACCACAACTTCTTTATCCATTCATCTGTAGATGGACATCTAGGTTGCTTCCATGTTCTATTATTCTTCCATGTCCTATTGTAAATAGTGCTGCAATGAACAATTGCATACATGTGTCTTTTTCAATTTTGGTTTCCTCAGGGTATATGCCTAGGAGTGGGATTGCTGGGTCATATGGTGGTTTTATTCCTAATTTTTTAAGGGATGTCCATACTGTCTTCCATAGTGGTTGTATCAATTTGCATTCCCACCAAAAGTGCAAGAGCATTCCCTTTTCTCCACACCTTCTCTAGCATTTATTGTTTGTAGAACTTGTGATAATGGTCATTCTGACAGGTGTGATTGTAGTTTTGATTTGCATTTCTCTAATAATGAGGATGTTGAACATCTTTTCATGTGTTTGTTAGCCATCTGTATGTCTTCTTTGGAGAAAAAAAAATATGGAATGCTTCATGAATTTGCATGTCATCCTTGCACAGTTCAGTTC
>SJYT01052457.1:101021-132623 GCA_006410635.1 Cephalophus harveyi | reverse complement strand
TCACTCTGTATAATAGGCTCCAGTTTCATCCACCTCATTAGAACTGATTCAAATGTATCTTTTTAATGGCTGAGTAATATTCCACTGTGTATATATACCACTGTTTTCTTATCTATTTGCCTGCTGATGGACATCTATGTTGCTTCCATGTCCTGGTTCTTATAAACCGTGCTGTGATGAACATTGAGGTACACGTGTCTCTTTCAATTCTGCTTTCCTTGGTGTGTATGCCCAGCAGTGGGATTGCTAGGTCATATGGCAGTTCTATTTCCAGTTTTTTAAGGAATCTCCACACTGTTCTCCATTGTGGCTGTAATAGCTTGCATTCCCACCAACAGTGTAAGAGAGTTCCCTTTTCTCCACACCCTCTCCAGCATTTATTGCTTGTAGACTTTTGGATTGCAGCCATTCTGACCAGCATGACATGATACCTCATTGTGGTTTTGGTTTGCATTTCTCTGATAATGAGTGATGTTGAGCATCTTTTCATGTGTTTGTTAGCCATCTGTATGTCTTCTTTGGAGAAATGTCTGTTTAGGTCTTTGGCCCTCTTTTTGATCGGGTCATTTATTTTCCTNTGAAATGGTACCTCATTGTGGTTTTGATTTGCATTTCTCTGATAATGAGTGATGTTGAGCATCTTTTCATGTGTTTGTTAGCCATCTGTATGTCTTCTTTGGAGAAATGTCTGTTTAGGTCTTTGGCCCTCTTTTTGATCGGGTCATTTATTTTCCTGGAATTGAGCTACAGGAGTTGCTTGTATATTTTTGAGATTAATTCTTTGTCTGTTGGTTCATTTGCTATTATTTTCTCCCATTCTGAAAGCTGTCTTTTCACCTTGCTTATAGTTTCCTTTGCTGTGCAGAAGCTTTTAATTTTAATTAGGTCCCGTTCATTTATTTTTGCTTTTATTTCCAATATTCTGGGAGGTGGGTCATAGAGAATCCTGCTGTGGTTTATATCAGAGAGTGTTTTGCCTGTTTTCCACTAGGAGTTTTATAGTTTCTGATCTTACATTTAGATCTTTAATCCATTTTGAGTTTATTTTTGTGTATGGTGTTAGAAATGGTTATTGATATTTCTCCTGGAAATCTTGATTCCAGCTTGTGCTTCATCCACCCCAGCTTGTGCTTTCTCATGATGTACTCTGCATATAAATTAAATAAGCAGGGTGACAATATACAGCCTTGATGTACTCCTTTCCTAATTTGGAACCAGTCTGTTCCATGTCCAGTTCTAACTGTTGCTTCCTGACCTGAACACAGATTTCTCAGGAGGCAGGTAAGGTGGTCTGGTATTCCCATATTTTCAAGAATTTTCCACAGTTAGTTGTGATCTACACAGTTAAAGGCTTTGGCATATCCAGTAAAGCAGAATTAGGTGTTTTTCTGGAAGTCTCTTGCTTCTTCGATGATCCAACGGACATTGGCAATTTGATCTCTGGTTCCTCTGCCTTTTCTAAATCCAATTTGAACATCTGCAAGTTCTTGGTTCACATACTATTGAAGCCTGGCTTGGAAAATTCTGAGCATTATGTTGCTAGCATGTGAGATAAGTGCAACTGTGTGGTAGTTTGAGCATTCTTTGGCATTGCCTTTCTTTGGGATTGGGATGAAAACTGACCTTTTCCAGTCCTGTGGCCACTGCTGAGTTTTCCAAATGTGCTGGCATATTGAGTGCAGCACTCTCACAGCATCATCTTTCAGGATTTGAAATAGCTCATCTGGAATTGCATCACCTCCACTAGCTTTGTTTGTAGTGATGCTTCCTAAGGCCCACTTGACTTTGCACTCCAGGATGTCTGGCTCTAGGTGAGTGATGATACCATCTTGCTTGTCTGGGTCATGAAGATCTTTTTTGTATAGTTCTTCTGTGTATTCTATATGTAGGTAAAGGGGTTGCTATAGTCACTTTATTCCCATGAGCAAAGGGGTCTTGGGAGGCAAGTTGACCCAGAGGAACTAGAGAATCACAGAGAACAGTTTGTCTGAATTAACTCTAGGCTTCTTCATGTACCATGAATTATACATTTTCTATTATTTGCAACCCAAACCTTCCAGTCAATATAGGTGCCTCAACCAAGGTCATTCAAGGCATTGTTGACAGAACTAGGTCAAGAACCCCACATTTTCTGGTTCTCATTAACAACCATTTAGCTCAACCCTTCACCAGTTGGCCATGACCTTCCCCAGATTTGTTGACATCTTCACTTGCCTCACCTCTTGAGAGAGAAGTTCCTATGAATTTTCTTCTTGATGGGAAAACAACTTCTTTACAATTTAGGTTCTAAAATCCTACATGGCTTCTCCTACAAATTCCAAGAGAGAACTTACATAACTAAGATTTGGAGAACTGGTCTACCCCTTCCAGCAACTCTTGACCTCTCCAAGTTTAGACAGAAGGGATTAGCAGAGTTGCTATTCTGCCCACACTCTGCTCTCTCCTCCATCAAATGCACACCTAGTGCCTTCTTGGGCAAGCCCCATGCTGGTTGTGGACTGCAGAAAGCATATACAGTGCTTCTATCAATGAAAGACTTCCTACAGTTGGTAAGCACATAGAATGCTTAGTGAATGCAAGTGTGAGAGGGCAGAAACTGCTTATTCAGACTGATGAGGTGTGTCCTTAGGGACCTGCCAGCACCTGGTTAGCACCTGGCCCTGCTGGCAAGCCAAAGTCCACATACAGCTGTGGAAAAGCACACCATGTGCTGTAATAGACTGGTGTAACTTCAACTTGGGCAGGACTTTGGCTGGAGTGATTGAACCTTGGGCAAGTGCATGAAGTACTCAGAACCTTAGTTTTCCATATAATAAATATATACACTCCCTTCACGTTGTTCTTGTGTTTACTAAGATAATGTCAGTGAATGCATGTTCTACTAGCAGCCAGGAAATGCTTTATAGATATAAGTATCATTTTCTGTGTTACCCTTATAGCACTGTGCCCCCATCCAAATTCATAAAAAAAGAATATCTTCCCCTTAAAACTGTAGACTGAACATTATTACAAAAGAAAATCATCATTTCTTACATCATCTTTCCCCTAAATCACAAAGTTTAACCCCAGGGATATAGTTGCATGCTGTGTGTCTTTAGGATCATGCTGTCTGCCATTTCTGCTGTTGATACGGGGCCAGCTGAGGGGAGGGATGAGCTGACTTGCTGTAAACCTGGCTCTGTGTTTATCAGTTGCTGTGTGACCCTGGGTAAGACACTTTACCACTCTGAGCCTCAGTTTCCTCTTCCATAAAATGGAGATAATTTTTACTTATTGCTATGATTTCGGCAAAGGTTTTGCTAGAGTTGGGTAGAGGTCAGCTTTTTCCAAAGCAGCAATCTTGCTGGGTCAGATGTATGTTTCTTTGTTTGTGTTGTCTGTTTTCTTAGATGTGAATGCATATTTTACCCATTGGGGCACTTTGGGATTGATTAGGAGCAAAGGAACATGAGAAAAAAGAGCCAAAATGAATAGTAGCACCAGGCCCCAGGAGAAGTTCAGCCACATTGGTGACTCTCGGGTGGCCAGCATGGCTTCCAGAGTTATGAGCCCTTCACCTGCCAGTTATTAATAAGAGCATGGCTTCCCCCCAGGACTGGCTGCTTTTCCAGGGCCTGTGGGCAGCTGCAGGCTCAAGTAGGACATGGGGCCTGAAAAGAAGAGATATCCTCCCAGGCACTGCCAATAGTGTGGTGTTAGCTTAGGTCCCGGGGGAGTGATGGACAGGGAAACAGACTGAGATGGAGATCTGTGTGTAGGTAGTGCTCTCGAGCAGAGGAGAGTGTGAGCAGACACAGGGGAGAGTTCAGCTGAGTACAGCCCCAACAGAGGCCTGAACAGACCCCTGGAGATACTCTGAAGCTGGGCTGGCCCTTCAGAACTGCCCCTAATTGAGGAAAGGGGGCCTTTGTACCCCAAGTTGTTGGATGCAATATGGACTTTCTCCAGGGAGGTAATCGTCTTGGGGGAGACAGAACCTTCTGGCAATACTCCAAGAGGATCTTGGCTGTGAACCCTGTTAAGTGAAGACATTGGTCAGCATTCAGGCTCTGGGGGTGCTCTCACTGCCTACTGCTGTGACATGGAGCCTGAACTGAATCTGGCAGAGCTGTCGTTCAGGGTCCCTGAGTGTCTTCTTAACTCTCACGGGAGATGGGGCAGAGGACGGAAGGCACATGCCACTCTGGTCCCCAGTGAGGTTATCCCTTTAACTTTGTAAATATCCAGTGAAAGGATAAGCCTGTCATAAAGAAAAGAAACTGCAGTGAATGTTCTGGGAAACTAGCCAAGGAGGAAACTGCTAGAAGAAAACTTGCTGGTGTCCAGGGATTGCCATATTGTGGCTTACCCCAGATGGCCAGGCATGGGGACCCACGCATGAAGCTGTCGCTGTGCGATTATGGAATTATTTCGCTCAGTTGTGTCCGACTCTTGGCGACCCCATGGACAGTGGCCTACCAGACTCCGTGGTCCATGGGATTTTCCAGGCAAGAATACTGGAGTGGGCTGCCATTTCCTTCTCCAGGGAATCTTCCCAACCCAGGGATCAAACCTGGCTCTCCTGCATTGCAGACAGACGCTTTACCGTCTGAGGCACTAGGGAAGCCCGATTCAAGACTAGGCAGTTTAAAAACTCTTAGACCTCTGAGTGTAGCAAATGTACCTGATTTTCTTCTGCGTAAAAAGAGAAAAAACAAACAAACCAAAGAAAACCAGTGTGCTCAGGGAGGGACGTGGCAGGGAGGAGGCAGACACATACCAGAGTCGTGAAGCCCAGCTTGTCTCCTTCCGGCGCAGGGCTGCGCGGCCTCCTCTGGGGCTTGGAGCACCCTCTGCTGGGCAGGCAGGAGCCGGCATGCCAGGAGGCGGGATTCAGGTTGAGGGAGTCCGAGGATTTAAAGCGCCGAAGGTTGCTTAAGCTCCGCCTGCCAACCCTGCTCTCAATCCCCTCGGCCCACTGATCCGTGTTCTCCTCTTGCTGGATCAACCTAAAATAGAATAAAATCAGCACCTGCCTTTGTCAGCAGAGGAACGTGTCTGGACAGCACATTTGGGCTTGCATTCTGTGTCACGATTAGCAAATTCCAGCAACAGTTGCTCAATTAACATCTCAGCAAAAAGATTCAGCTTTTCCTCTTTTGAATATTCTCTAACTGAGAATAACTTATCATTGAGTCTTACAAAGTGGCCACTGATCATGCACGTTTGATTTGACTTATTTACTCGAACATTCTGATGGGGCCCGGGTGGTGACTCTCTCCCCGTGAGGAGATACCTGAAGTTGACAACCTTTACCTTCCCTGGTCTCAGGGCAGAGATGCACGTCAGTGCCTCAGATATTTTCCACAAGGAATCGGGAACTCCATATAACCAAAACAGCGATTCACAAGCAAGCTGGAGTTTCTAAACACAAGTCTCCAGACCAGACGAAGTGCTGAGTTGAACTTTTAATTTTTTTTAAGGTTCTCTATGTACAAACGCATCACTTGAGGAAGTTCTCCACCAGCTTTGGGTGAGTTTCTGGATTCATGTCAATGTGCTGCATTAACCTAGAATTCACAGTTATTGCTCTTCTCCCCTAATGTGTCATGGAAGATTTTATACACAGATTAAATACATGATTATGCAAATAAAATGATTTTCAAGACAAGATCCTTACAGGTAGTAAACTCTCCAGTTTCATGTCTACTTATCCATCTTGAAAGTTTTTCACTGTTGACAAGTTGATGGACAGAATTTACCATTTACATCAAGTCAACTTGTTGCATAAGGAAAAATCACTTTTACCTGACAACTTGCTATAAAAAATAAAACTCTTCATATATAACCGTTCCAAATTTCCTACAGGGATGAGGAAAGACAATCTTCCTGAGCTCGTCTGTGCTCAAACACGGCCCACAAAGCCGTCTGTCTCAGCGTCCAAAGTGCAGGCGGCACCATCTGCGTTTGCTGGTTGTGCCGTTCACCCCTGCCTTTTCCTCGAGCCACCCGCTCTCGACCGGCAGAAACGGGCACCTCGGCCAGGGGTGACAGGATGAGAACAATCTGAGCAGCAGCTCTGCCGGGTCCTGTGCAGGGTCACCGGCCTGGGGCCACTCTGAACGTGGACTCGGGACAGGAGGCACAGCTGTGCGGGTGTGGCACCAGGCAGGCCTCCGGGCCCCCAGCCATCCGGCTGCACCCAGACCCAGGGCCCCCTGCTCACCACGAGGCGGGCCTTTGGGTTCTATCCTGTTCTGTAAACTGTTATAACTGCCGAGACTGTGTCTAAAGAAAACATTTTAAATATACTGATGAGATGAGAAAAACTCAAACACATGTCCTTGGATCACTGTCATACAACAAGCCAATCTTCATAATGTATTAGGTTAAAAAGGAAAATGCAGATCTGAGTGGGAATTTGCCAACCCCAGAACCCCAGCTTTTCTGTTCCAGGTGGCTTTTCACCAGAACGTGGAAGGCTCCGAGGGACACACGAGGGTGAACCCTCAGTGCTGGAGGGTGCACGGGCCCCAGGGGACACTGCCTCGGCCCCTCACCCGCCTTGGGGCCCAGAGCTGAGGGGGGGACACCCCACAACAGCCCCCCACAGAGTGCTGACACCACACTGTGGACAGAAGGCCCTGGCTGANGAACGTGGAAGGCTCCGAGGGACACACGAGGGTGAACCCTCAGTGCTGGAGGGTGCACGGGCCCCAGGGGACACTGCCTCGGCCCCTCACCCGCCTTGGGGCCCAGAGCTGAGGGGGGGACACCCCACAACAGCCCCCCACAGAGTGCTGACACCACACTGTGGACAGAAGGCCCTGGCTGACTGAGCTCTGTAATCAAGGGCAATCTCAGAACTGAAAAGGCTCGAAGCGGACCTGAAGTCAGTTTTCTTACTATGGAACACTCAGACTTCTCTAGTCAATTGCAACTCAACTCAGCTCATTCCTCTAAGCAGCACTCTGATCCAACCTGCACACATGGCTGGATCCTGAGCGGTCCCTGAAGATACCCATAATGCAGTTCTCCATTTCCTTCTTGGGGATGGAGCTTCAGTAGCAAACAAAATGGTTTGCATGGCACTGATTCAAACCCGTGTTTGCAGAAAAGTTTAAACCAAAGAGAAGCCCAGACTTTTGGGATTTGTCTTCTTGCTATTCTCATATCTCACTCCTTGGTTCATTTTCTCACCTGCCACTGTAACCACTCTCGGTTCTCTGGTGTGATCCACCATGCAGTTTCTAAGATGACNTGCATGGCACTGATTCAAACCCGTGTTTGCAGAAAAGTTTAAACCAAAGAGAAGCCCAGACTTTTGGGATTTGTCTTCTTGCTATTCTCATATCTCACTCCTTGGTTCATTTTCTCACCTGCCACTGTAACCACTCTCGGTTCTCTGGTGTGATCCACCATGCAGTTTCTAAGATGACTGACTATTTTCTAGCTCCATCCTTTATCTTTCCTCCTTGGACAAGGGATTCTATAGATGATCTCATAGGTATCATCTTTGTTGACTGAAGTGGCCTCCAGTTTCTCCTAGGTTTAGCTCCTCCTTCAGCCCCAAGGTAGATCGAGAAAGCAATCTTTCATGTTTTTCATTCCAAAAAGGGTGTATTGTAACATATGATTCTGGTCGTCTTCCTTTCACTCTCCAGATTCATTCTCTACCCTTCTTTACAATGCTTTCAGTCATAGGAAGCTGACCTGTACCAACTGCCCCATCCCATCTCTCCTGCCCTCTGCTTCCGGTTGGATTTGGCCAATGGGGGCTCTGCAGGAGATCTGCAGGCATTGGCCAATGGGGGCTCTGCAGGAGATCTGCAGGCATTGGCCAATGGGGGCTCTGCAGGAGATCTGCAGGCAGGGTCAGAGTGAGGGCAGGGCTGCTGCTGTCAAGTTGACCTCTCAAACACCTTTGGCTCTGGAAGTTTCTCCCTCCTCTTGCCAGCTAACCATGTAGCTATTCCTAATGTGAAAAAAAAGTCACAGGCATGAGTCTTTCTGATTATGCAGAGGCTAAACCTCAGGAAAGAGAAATGCCATATTCTTTATAACTTAATTTTTATTTTATGTCTCCATTTTGCTGAGAATATACATATATGATTTAAGTCAAATTGGTCTTCCTTTATTTTCCTTGGGTTTGGACCTAATTTGGGGTGTTATAAGTTTGATAGTTAAAAGATCTCAGTGTTATCTGCTCATAGCAGACTTTATTGAGATGCCTGTAGTCCTAGCCTCAGTGGTCAGCCTACTTTGACTAATCACTGACTAGTGACTCAGTACTGAGTCACACCATGTTGTCTAGGTTATTTCAGGCCTCCTTTGCTACCCTAAACATAACACATGACGTTGAATTTACCTTGGGGCTGTGCCTAGGAAAGGGGACAGATTGTCTTCTCAGTTCTTGACTATCTCAGCCCTAGTTGAGGGTTTTGTTATTTTTCACCCAGAAAGGAGCTTTCTTTCTAAGGGACTTCAGAAATGTCAGCTTTCAACCTTTCCCCCTATACTGTGAAACTTTTCACTAGTTTGAGAAGTAGAGAATGGGAAACCCTGATTCATGTCTTCCTGGATGCTCCTACTGTATATGTCCTGAGCTCTTTCTCTTCTGGGTGGGACTGTAGATTTTGAGAAGGCAAAATCCAGAAATGAGCTGAATTCTTCAGGGGAAAAGTTGGAGGGATTAGGAAGACCAAGAAACATACTCAAGGAAAAAATAAATTATTCTTTAAAAGTTCCCTCCTGCTTCCACCCCACCCCTGACTGTGCCTCTTGGGTAATATGAGGGAGAACAGCTAAGAAGTGGTAAGAAATCATTGGTTGAACACTCTACACCTTAGAAGAGGAGAAATGGAGAGTGGAGGTGCTGGAAGGGCCCTTGGGGAGATGAAGGACTGGTTTTTTGGAACTTAGATCTATTGTGGGGCTGCCAGAAACATCCACCAGGAATGAGGTCCTAGGTTGGAATTGGGTAGGATTGAGGTATACCTGGAGAGACCAGGAATAGGTAGAGCAGAGGACAGTGACTTCCGTACCTGAAAGAGTGAGAAGACAGCTTGTTATCAAGTTTGAAGACTGAGCCCGAGGCCCTGAAAAAGCGGGAACACCATCACACCAACTTTTGTGGAGGGCTTGTGACATGCTGGGCCCTAAGTGTTGCTCATTTAGTTTTCACAATTGCTCAGTGCATACTGTGCAATATTATCCCCACTTCTTTGGTGAGGAAACTAAGAACGAAGAGCTTGGTTCCCTAACCGGGATCACCGAGCTGTAACATATGACTGCAGTTCTATCTGTTCTAAACTTGGGCCTCATCTATTCCCATCTACCTGCTCTGATTAGTGCAGCAGAGGGATGGAGTGACTGAGTCAGTGACAGCTTCAAGAATGAGGTGACAGTGATAAGAATAGTGCCAATAAATGTTAGTGTTAATAAATGTTAATGATGAAACATGTTAAAGACTAAATTCCTTAGTCTTTATGCCTTCTGCAAATCCTCACTTCCCTGTACATTTTTGGAAGCAAAGACTGAGTCACTCAGTTGGGAGGGTGTCTTGCACAAGGCAAACTAAAAAATTACCACCACTGCAACTGCCCTCCATTTGAGTTCAATTAAGGCATGAATTCTTCAGTACATGCTTGCTCTTAGCTATACCCAGACTTTATTCAAAGTCACTCTAGGGTTGATCTTCAAAAGAATTCTAGTTTATGAGAAGAGCTCATATAACTCAAATTAAAAAAAAACAAACAAACAAACCATAAAAGACAAATAATCTTCAAAATAATGGACAGAAGATCTAAATTCACATTTCTCCAAAAAAGACATACAGATGGCCAATAGGCACATGAAAACATGGTCAATCTCACTAATTATTCAGTTCAGTTCAGTTCAGTCGCTCAGTCGTGTCCGACTCTTTGCGACCCCATGAATCGCAGCACGCCAGGCCTCCCTGTCCATCACCATCTCCCAGAGTTTACCCAGACTCATGTTCATCGAGTCTGTGATGCCATCCAGTCATCTCATCTTCTGTCATCCCCTTCTCCTCCTGACCCCAATCCTTCCCAGCATCAGAGTCTTTTCCAATGAGTCAACTCTTTGCATGAGGTGGCCAAAGTACTGGAGTTTCAGCTTTAGCATCAGTCCTTCCAAAGAACACCCAGGACTGATCTCCTTCAGAATGGACTGGTTGGATCTCCTTGCAGTCCAAGGGACTCTCAAGAGTCTTCTCCAACACCATAGTTCAAAAGCATCAATTCTTTGGCGATCAGCCTTCTTCACAGTCCAACTCTCACATCCATACATGACCACAGGAAAAACCATAGCCTTGACTAGATGGACCTTAGTCGGCAAAGTAATGTCTCTGCTTTTGAGTATGCTACCTAGGTTGGTCATAACTTTTCTTCCAAGGAGTAAGCATCTTTTAATTTCATGGCTGCAGTCACCATCTGCAGTGATTTTGAAGCCCCCAAAAATAAAGTCTGACACTGTTTCCACTGTTTCCCCATCTATGAGAAATGCAAATAAAAGCTACAATGAAGACATTGTAGTTCACATCAGTCAAAATGACCACCATCAAAAAAGTCTACAAATAATAAATGCTGAAGAAAAGGGAACTCTCCTACACTGTTGGTAGGAATGTAAAGTGGTGCAGCCACTATGGAAAATAATATGGAGTTTCCTTAAAAAACTAAAAATAGAACTAACATATGACCCAGCAATCTTGCTCTTAGAGCATATATCTGGAAAAGACAGAAACTAATTTGAAAATTTTCATAGCAACACTATTTACAATAGCTAAGATGTGGAAGCAATCTAAATATCCAATTGACAAATGAATGGATAAAGAAGATGTGGTGTATATATATATATATATATATATATAAAGAAGATGTGGTACAACAGAATATTAACCAGTCATAAATAATGGTATTTGCAGAAACATGATTGAACCCAGAGATTATCATACTAAGTAAAGTAAGTCAAATAAAGAAAGACATATAATATGATATCACTTATATCTGGAATCTAGAAAATACCTTAATGAACTTATTTAAAAAATAGAAACAGACTTACCGACATAGAAAACAAACTCATTTCTACCAAAAGGGAAAGAAGGTGAAGGATAAATTAGGAGTTTGGAATTAACAGATACACAGTGCAAAAAGTAGACAAACAAGGAACTACTGTATCATATAGGGACCTATATTCAATATCTTGTAATAGCCTGTGTGGAAAAGAATCTTGTAATAGCTTAATAAAAAAGAATCAGGTATATATATAACTGAATTACTTGACTGTATTACTGAAACTAACAGCATTGAAAATTAAGAATACTTCAATAAAAAAAGAATTCTATTGAATTAAACATTGGAAAAATGATGGAAGAGGGAGCTCCAAGCTGTTGTTTTCTTACATAAGCTTTAAAAAACAAGTGAAAACTTAAGGAACCAACTGTACTGGAATTCTAGAAAAAAAAAATTGATTAAATACAGAAACTAAGTGAATACTAAATTAAGAAAAAGGCAACTTAAAAATGTTCTTGTATTAAAAAAATAATACCTGTCAAAACACTAGCTAACCACAAGCTAAAGAAGAGAGACTTCATTGACCACACAAGACAGATAATGCAGCCTGCAAAAAAAACTATTGAAAAGTAACTACAGAGACTACAACAATCAGGAAAAGTTAGCAAATGCTAAGGTAAGCCCTGGGATTTCTTTGGAGGGAATGATGCTGAAGCTGAAACTCCAGTACTTTGGCCACCTCATGTGAAGAGCTGACTCATTGGAAAAGACTCTGATGCTGGGAGGGATTGGGGGCAGGAGAAGAAGGGGACGACAGAGGATGAGATGGCTGGATGGCATCACTGACTCGATGAACGCGAGTCTGAGTGAACTCCGGGAGATAGTGATGGACGGGGAGGCCTGGCGTGCTGCAGTTCATGGGGTCGCAAAGAGTCGGACACGACTGAGCGACTGAACTGAACTGAACTGAAGGTAAAGGGAGAATTTCATTTCCGAAGTTACCATATTATAATACACAAATGTCTGGTGTTCAACAACAAAAACAATCAACAAAAAATCAGAAGGCATACAAAGAAACAGGAACAAATGATCCATCAAAGAATAAAATAAGCAGTAAGAAACCATCCTAGAGGAAGATTAGACATTGAACTTACTAGACAAAGACTTGTGTGTGTGTGTGTGTGTCCATATCGATTTTGTTTATTTATTTATTTCCTATTTTTATTATTATTATTTTTTCTACTTTACAATATTGTATTGGTTTTGCCATACATTGACATGAATCTGCCATGGGTGTACATGTGTTCCCCATCTTGAATCCCCCTCCCACCTCCCTCCCCATCTCATCTCTCTGGGTCATCCCAGTGCACCAGACCCGAGCACCCTGTATCATGCATTGAACCTGGACTAGTGATTCGTTTCACATATGATAATTCACATGTTTCAGTGCCATTCTCCCATATCATCCCATCCTTGCCCTCTCCCACAGAGCCCAAAAGACTGCTCTATACATCTGTGTCTCTTTTGCTATCTCACATATAGGGTTATCGTTACCATCTTTCTAAATTCCATATATATGCATTAGTATACTGTATTGGTGTTTTTCTTTCTGGCTTACTTCACTCTGTATAATAGGCTCCAGTTTCATCCACCTCATTAGAACTGATTCAAATGTATCTTTTTAATGGCTGAGTAATATTCCACTGTGTATATATACCACTGTTTTCTTATCTATTTGCCTGCTGATGGACATCTATGTTGCTTCCATGTCCTGGTTCTTATAAACCGTGCTGTGATGAACATTGAGGTACACGTGTCTCTTTCAATTCTGCTTTCCTTGGTGTGTATGCCCAGCAGTGGGATTGCTAGGTCATATGGCAGTTCTATTTCCAGTTTTTTAAGGAATCTCCACACTGTTCTCCATTGTGGCTGTAATAGCTTGCATTCCCACCAACAGTGTAAGAGAGTTCCCTTTTCTCCACACCCTCTCCAGCATTTATTGCTTGTAGACTTTTGGATCGCAGCCATTCTGACTGGTGTGAAATGGTATCTCATTGTGGTCTTTATTTGCATTTCTCTGATAATGAGTGATGTTGAGCATCTTTTCATGTGTTTGTTAGCCATCCGGATGTCTTCTCTGGAGAAATGTCTGTTTAGTTTTTGGCCCATTTTTTGATTGGGTCGTTTATTTCTCTGGAATTGAGCTGCATGAGTTGCTTGTATATTTTTGAGATTAGTTGTTTGTCAGTTGCTTCGTTTGCTATTATTTTCTCCCATTCAGAAGCCTGTCTTTTTACCTTGGTTATAGTTTCCTTTGTTGTGCAGAAGCTTTTAATTTTAATTAGATCCCATTTGTTTATTTTTGCTTTTATTTCGAGTATTCTGGGAGGTGGATCATAGAGGATCCTGCTGTGATTTATGTCGGAAAGTGTTTTGCCTATATTCTCTTCTAGGAGTTTTATAGTTTCTGGTCTTACATTTAGATCTTTAATCCATTTTGAGTTTATTTTTGTGAGTGGTGTTAGAGAGTGATCTAGTTTCATTCTTCTACAAGTGGTTGATCAGTTTTTCCAGCACCACTTGTTAAAGAGATTGTCTTTACTCCATTGTATATTCTTGCCTCCTTTGTCGAAGATAAGGTGTCCATAGGTGTGTGGATTTATCTCTGGGCTTTCTATTTTGTTCCATTGATCTATATTTCTGTCTTTGTGCCAGTACCATACTGTCTTGATGACTGTGGCTTTGTAGTAGAGCTTGAAGCCAGGCAGGTTGATTCCTCCAGTTCCATTCTTCTTTCTCAAGATTGCTTTGGCTATTTGAGGTTTTTTTGTATTTCCATACAAATCTTGAAATTATTTGTTCTAGTTCTGTGAAAAATACCGCTGGTAGCTTGATAGGGATTGCATTGAATCTATAGATTGCTTTGCGTAGTATACTCATTTTCACTATATTGATTCTTCCGATCCATGAACACGGTATATTTCTCCATCTATTAGTGTCCTCTTTGATTTCTTTCATCAGTGTTTTATAGTTTTCCATATATAGGTCTTTAGTTTCTTTAGGTAGATATATTCCTAAGTATTTTATTCTTTTCGTTGCAATGGTGAATGGAATTGTTTCCTTAATTTCTTTTTCTACTTTCTCATTATTAGTGTATAGGAATGCAAGGGATTTCTGTGTGTTGATTTTATATCCTGCAACTTTACTATATTCATTGATTAGCTCTAGTAATTTTCTGGTGGAGTCTTTAGGGTTTTCTATGTAGAGGATCATGTCATCTGCAAACAGTGAGAGTTTTACTTCTTCTTTTCCAATTTGGATTCCTTTTATTTCTTTTTCTGCTCTGATTGCTGTGGCCAAAACTTCCAAAACTATATTGAATAGTAGTGGTGAGAGTGGGGACCTTGTCTTATTCCTGACTTTAGGGGACATGCTTTCAATTTTTTACCATTGAGGATAATGTTTGCTGTGGGTTTGTCATATATAGCTTTTATTATGATGAGGTTTGTTCCTTTTGTTCCTTCTTTCTGGAGGGTTTTTATCATAAATGGATGTTGAATTTTGTCAAAGGCTTTCTCTGCATGTATTGAGATAATAATTTTTCAATTTGTCAATGTGGTGTATTACATTGATTGATTTGTGGATATTGAAGAATCCTTGCATCCCTGGGGTAAAGCCCACTTGGTCATGATGTGTGATCTTTTTAATATGTTGTTGGATTCTGTTTGCTAGAATTTTGTTAAGGATTTTTACATCTATGTTCATCAGTGATATTGGCCTGTAGTTTTCTTTTTTTTCTAGCATCTTTTAGGCAAAGACTTTTAAACAACTGTCTTAAAATATGCTGAAGAGTAAATAGAAAAACATGGACAAAGACTTTCAAAAAATCAAAAAATGAAGTAAGAAAAATGAGACTATCAATAATGACATATAAACTATTCAATAAAAAAAAAAAAACAAATTCTGGAGGTGACAAGTACAATGACTAAAAAGAAAACCAACTAGTAGAATTCAATGTAGATTTCACCAGGCAAAAGAAAGTATCAGTAAATATGAAGATGGGAAAATTGAAATCATCAGCTATGTGGAACAAAAAGAAAAATAACAAAGAAATATGAACAGAGCTTAAGGGATATATGAGACACTATCAGGGACATCAATATGTGTATCATGGAAGTCCCAGAAGGAAAAGACAAAGAGAAAGGAACACAAAGGATATTTGAAGAAATGATATTTTCTTTGTCAAACATTATCAAGAAAATGAAATGATAAATTACAGAATGGAAGAAGGTATTTAAGAATCAGACAAATGTTTACTGTCTAGAATTTATAAAGAACTCCTACAACTCAAAAACAAGGCAAATAACACTAGTTGTTGTTAAAAACAATTGGAAAAAATGAGTACATGATTTGGATAGACATTTCTTAAATGGTGGCTCAGAGGTTAAAGCGTCTGCCTGGATTGCAGGAGACCCGGGTTCGATCCCTGAGTTGGGAAGATCCCCTGGAGAAGGAAATGGCAGCCCACTCCAGTACACTTGCTTGGAGAATCCCATGGGGGAGGAGCCTGGTGGGCTACAGTCCATGGGGTAGTAAAGAGTCGGACACGACTGAACGACTTCACTCACTCTTCTTAAAATAATATATATAAATGGTTAATATGTATATCATGAAAAACTGCTCAACATCATTAGTCATTGCATGCATGCATGATAAATCCCCTCAGTTGTGTCCAACTCCCATCAGGCTCCCCTGTCCATGGGATTCTCCAGGCAAGAATACTGGAGTGGGTTTCCATGACCTCCTCCAGGGGATCTTCTTGACCCAGGAATCAAATGGGCATCTCTTAAGTCTCCTGCATTGGCAGGCAGGTTCTTTATCACTAGTGCCACCTGGGAAGTCCCGTTAGTCATTGCTGCTGCTGCTGCTGCTGCTGCTGCTGCTGCTGCTAAGTCACTTCAGTCGTGTCTGACTCTGTGAGACCCCATAGACGGCAGCCCACCAGGCTCCCCCATCTCTGGGATTCTCCAGGCAAGAACATTGGAGAGGGTTGCCATTTCCTTCTCCAATGCATGAAAGTGAAAAATGAAAGTGAAGTCGCTCAGTTGTGTCTGACTCTTAGCGACCCCAGGGACTGCAGCCTACCAGGCTCCTTCATCCATGGGAGTTTCCAGGCAAGAGTAGTGGAGTGGGGTGCCATTGCCTTCTGGGAAATACAAATCAGAAACACTTTAAGTTGCCACTTCATTCCCATTAAAATGTCTATAATTAAAAAAAAAAACAAACAAACAAGTATTGGTGAAGATATGGAGAAACTCAAACACTTATACACTACAGGATGGGAATGTATGTTGATTTAGCCACTGTGGAAAACAGGTTGGCAGTTCTACAGAAAGCTAAATATAGAATTTCCCTATGGCTCAACAATTCTACGTTTAGGTATATACCCCAAATAATTGAAAACAGGAGCTCATTGAGATACTTGTATGCCAATGTTTGTTACAGCATTATTTCCAATGGCCAACAAGTGGAAACAATCCAAGTGTCCAACAACAGAGGAATGGGTAAGCTAAATGGGGTGTATACAAACAATGGAATATTTTTCAGCTATAAAAGGAATTGAGTTCTAATGCAAGTCAAGACATAGATGAATCTTGGAAACCTACTAAATGAAATAAGCAAGACAAAAAAGGATGAGTATTATATAATTCCACTTATATGAAATAGCAACATGAAACAGATTAGAGTTCACGAGGGGCTGGGAGTAGGGAAGAATGGGGAGTTATTGCTTGATGATTACAGTTTCTCTTTGGGATGATGAAATATTTTTGGAAGTATATAGTAAGGCTATGGTTTTTCCTGTGGTCATGTATGGATGTGAGAATTGGACTGTAAAGAAGGCTGAGTGCCGAAGAATTGATGCTTTTGAACTGTGGTGTTGGAGAAGACTATTGAGAGTTAATTGGACTGCAAGGAGATCCAACCAGTCCATTCTGAAGGAGATCAGCCCTGAAATTTCTTTGGAAGGAATGATGCTAAAGCTGAAACTCCAGTACTGTGGCCACCTCATGAGAAGAGCTGACTCATTGGAAAAGACTCTGATGCTGGGAGGGATTGGGGTCAGGAGGAGAATGGGACGACAGAGGATGAGATGGCTGGATGTCATCACGGACTCACTGAACGTGAGTCTGAGTGAACTCCAGGAGATGGTGATGGACAGGGAGGCCTGGCGTGCTGCGATTCATGGGGTAGCAAAGAGTCGGACTGGAGAAGGCAGTGGCACCCCACTCCAGTACTCTTGCCTGGAAAATCCCATGGACGGAGGAGCCTGGTAGGCTGCAGTCCATGGGGTCGCGAAGAGTCGGACACAACTGAGCGACTTCACTTTGACTTTTCACTTTCATGCATTGGAGAAGGAAATGGCAACCCACTCCAGTATTCTTGCCTAGAGAATCCCAGGGATGGGGGAGCCTGGTGGGCTGCCGTCTATGGGATCGCACAGAGTCGGACACGACTGAAGTGACTGAAGTGAACTGAACTGATAGTAGTGATGATTGCAGAACACTGTGAATTTAATGAATGTCACTGAACTCTACACTGAAAAAATGGTTAAAATGGCAAATTTTATGTTTTATATATATATATATTATCATGATTTAAACAATTAAAAAGTAAAAGAGAAATACATCAGGAACATCGTTGCTTCCTTTTTCCCACTACATGTTCAGTTTGTTTCAGGAGCCTAATCCTCCTTAGTCTATCCACATAATTAGCATCCAGGATCGGACAAGGAAAAGAGCCGTCCAATCACATGGTTCCATCCCCCTTTCCCTTTGCCTATGATTGGCTTTGGAAGACAGATTTAAGCTAATAAGTGCAGGGGTTTATTTAAGGACTGTTATGGGTGCAGAAGGATTGGTCAGGTAGCCTAAATGGCCCAATCAGACTGAAAAGAAGAATATTCATTCTATTGTTAAGAAGTTCATTTTCTTTCTCCTTTCTTCCTGACAAATATTGAGTGGGGTGTATTGCATTTTCTACCTAAATGCTTTGTGATGGAGATATAGTGTGGGGTAGGATTAGCTCTTTGAAGAGTAAATAATCTTTTCTCTTCTATTCCTTCACACCTCACTATGAATAATCTAAAGACAATCAAGGTCATCCATGTTTGGGATTTGCAGCATGTAGTTTTCACTGTATGTTCTACTCTGACCAAGCCAAAGGAAAAGCGTAACTGAGACTCTTGTCAGGGACATGTTTTCCAGCCTCCCCCAGCCCCCATCCCCCGCTCCTGCTGAGAAGGGGCCAGTTATTTCCCTGCTGCTGAGGAAGGCGAGATCACTTCTTTCTGGAGCCTTGGGGAGCCTCTCCAACACAGCTGAAAGCCAGAGTTCCTGCAAAGTAAGTCACAGGCACTTTGGGGAAATGGCCTGCTCATTTGTTTTGACATTGAAGAATAAAATGCAGAGGGAGAAAACAGAGGGAATACTGGCTTTGTTGTTGTGACAGCCTCATATGCCAAGTACCACAGTACATGCCTCAGTCGAGCTTCCTGCTGTGTGATTGATTCTACCTGCCTAGTTCTCCCCTGGGTCCCCTCCATTGGAGACAGGCCAACAGGGTCTGTCTGGGCATGCTTTTCTGGATGTGTATTAGTTTGTTTTTTCATTTTCTCTATCTTCACTGTGGGGAAAATGGCAAGAAGGCTCACATCCTCACCATTCTGTCCCAGTGTTTCTCATTCCATTGATGTTACTAGTGAACAATGGAGCTGCCACTCATGGCTGTCTCTCTGACATCAATCAGCTTCCCTGGGGGGGAAAAAAAAAGGATTATTGAATAAATAATGTGGGGATAACTGGGTAGCCATGTAGGGAAAAAGTAAAGCTAGAACAACAATCCAACTTTACCACAAAATAAATTTCACATGGGCAAGAGTTTTAAACAGAATGGAATAAAACTATGAAACAACACAAAGAAAGTATGCTAACAAACTTGAACACTGTGACAAGATGGACACATTTTAAAACAGTTTTAAAATGCTATGATTGAAAGAAATATGAAACTCTAACATTCCAACAGACACTAAATAAAGAGAAAGTGTAGTTAAATACCCCCTTTCCCCCAAAAGACCCAAGACCAGATAATTTGTGAGTTCTACTAAGCTATCAATGACAAGACATTTCTTATCTTATACCAGTTATTCCAGAAAGTAGAAAAGGATATCAAGACACTCATAGTTTAACCACAATTCCAAAACTGCACAAGTACAAAGTGAGAAAATTGTCGGTTCATTTCACTTTTAGAATAAACAGAAATCTTAATTTCATTTTGGAATCAAATTCAACATACATTAACAAGTTCATTCAGCATGCTCAATGAAGGTTTTTCTCAAGAGTGTAAACAAAAATGAAACAAACCTCTCAATGTAATTATATCAATATAGGCAGGAAAAAATTGATAAAGTCTAGAACATCATTATTTTCTAATTTAAAAATGCATGAATGGATAATATACTTACAAAAATGCATATAAATCATAAATGTGTTGATCAGATAATTTTCATAAACTGAAAAGCATCCATGTAAGCAGCACCCACAGCCCTAAAGGTCATCACTGCATCCCTTTCTTTCAGCTCTGACAAGGGCAGTACTTAATGTCCTTGTTTTGTTCAGTTTAGCCATTCTAATAAGTTGAAAACCATTCAACAATGAAAAACATTTTAGCAAGGTAGTGTATCAGGAAAGAAACTTCCTTAATTTGGTGGAGTTTATAAACCAAAAGCCTACAGCAAACACCATACTTGTCACAGAAATTTTAGATCCATTTCCTTTAGAGTCAAGAAGAAATTAAGAATGACCTGTTTTCTTGCCAGATTTTACATGGTATTGATGGTTCTGGAAAATACCATCAGATTAAAAAAGAAGAAAATTTATAAAAATTGGAAAGATTGCATAAAATTCTTACAGATAATTTTCTACATAGAAAACACACCAGCATAAATAGAAAATAATTAAATCTAAGATGAGCACTCCTTGAGGTTGCTAGATATTAATACAAGGACAAATTATAAAATATCAGTAGCATTTACCTTCAATGTCAAGAAAATTCAAGTTAAACAAAGAACTGAAAGGTATGTGGATTCTACTTGGGCTGTTACTTATGGAAAGAGCATATTTCTCCTCTGGACACTCTCTGAGCCTTGTGCCTAATCTTGGGTATTAATATTGTCTGACCAGGGACTGAATAATCCAGTTTCTCATTGGACAAAAGTCACAACTTCCATCTCAGTGCATACATCAGCAGCATGCCGCCAGAACCTGTGAGTTCACAGCAGGCACCTGTCAAGGTGAATGCATATTTTTCCCACAGTATTTTTGTGATTTTTCCAAATGGCCACCCTTTAGCCAGGGACATTTTTAGTTGGGAAGCTTAGTCTGGGCAATAGGACCTAGTGTCCTTTCTGATCCTCAGTGTCCCATGAAGTAGCCCTCTGTTAGCATACAGATAACCAAAGTGGCAGCCTCGTTTTTCTTTTCAATTTTATGATGCTTGTAGGTCACCTTTGATCAGCCAGGGCCTCGAACTGAATTTCAGTTGTTCCTAGTGATCTGATGCTGTTCTTTGAACATGCTGATAAAGGCCAAGATTTAAAATGGGCCTTGGAAAAAGATGCACAATAAATACTTAATTCAAGCTGGGACACAGGCATCAAATGTATTTATCTGGGCAGTAAAATATTTAAATGCCATGCTGCTAAGCTGCTGGTGCACATGGATGACATACTTTTTTATGTCCACAAAGGGAAAAAAAAAGACCCCGAGGACTTCAAACTGATTGTTTACCTGAGCCTAGAAGAGTGAAAAGAGATGAACAAAACTTCTGTGGGCATGTAGAATTGTTTCTACTGATGCATTAAAGCGATGCAGCTCATAACAGCTTTTTGCAGAGCTCACCTGCTTAGGGGTGATGGGAGGACTGATGAGGAGGAAATTTCTGCATGATAGGGAAGCCTCAGCAGCAGTCAAGTGTTTCAAATCATTAGTGCTGCAGCTTTGAACTGGTTCAAAATTAGCCTTAATTATTAACCTTCTTTAATATTTCAGAGTATCTATAATAAAAGAACTATGGTGCATTTAATTTATAGTTATGCAGTCAGAGTCTGTTAGACCTGAAAAGGGCTCTGATCATCTTAGGCAGCTGCTGGCTCACGAGCTTTTATCTTTCTCAGGGTAACTGAGAAAGGCTGCTGTTTCTCTCCGTAGCAGTGCTCTTGAGGGCAGTGGTTCTCGTGGTTGAATTGTGGGAGTGAGCTATGGGGAAAGGGTGGCCTTACTGTCGTTCAGTCACAAAGTCATGTCTAACTCTTTGTGACCCCATGAACTGCAGCATGCCAGGCTTCCCTGTCCTCCACTATCTCCCGGAGTTTGCTCAAACTCATGTCTGTTGAGTTGGTGATGCCACCCAGCTATCTCATCCTGATTGGGTTGCCTGTGAGTTACAAAGTCTCCGTAATGTTGAATTTGAAAAATGTCCCATTTAGGAGATCTCAAATGAAAAAAGAATTCATTCAGAATAAATTAATCATTTATTTTATTTATTGATGTTTCTCAGTACACAAGCAAGGGACAATGGACCAACGTTTGGTAACTTCATCATTAACTCCTTCCCTGAATTCCAAATGCATGGTGTATGTCCAACAGACATCTCAAAATTGCTTTGGCTGAAACAGAACTCTTCATTTATTCTCTCCATTCATTCAGTCTACTCCTCCATGAGTGTTTACCACTGCAAGAAAGGATATTTACCACTATAAGAAAGAACATCACAGTTTTTAGTGGAGACTACATGGATGGTGGTCTATGCCATGAGCTGCTGAAATATTTGGTAATAGTACCACCTGTGATATCTCAAAAATAGACAATTACCCAAGTAATTAAACACTCCTAGTTTAAAGGAAACAATTCATAAAGTAGAATGTTAATAGTGTGTGTTGGCTGCTGTTGGCTGAAAATAAAAGATACTGGAGTCAAAAAATTTGGGGACTGCTACAGTTGGATGAGGCAATGGATTTTCAGTTCTAAACAGTAAAAATTGAGAAATGCTTGCGCAAAAGAGGCAGTCAGGCTCAAAAGAGGCAGTTAGAACTAGAACTAGGACCAAAGCAAGGATTTGCTCATCACATCCACTATTTAAGACATCTGAATGGAATTAAGATGATGATCCATAACACTTTTTAATTGGCCAAAAGAATCCATGGAAAAGCACCAAGTGTTAGATATCTGAAGTTAAGAAGGGTGGGTGGAAGGCATTGCTCAAGAAAGCTCATGTGACAATGGTGCATGGAGTTGATTAGAATTAAATTTGTAAGAAGATGATTATGTTTTTAGAGTTTTGGGAGAGAAGTATTACCAAAGAAACCAAAGTCTCTGGGTCAAAATAGTTTTAACTGAGACTTAAAATGATCTTTGAGCCCAGGACTTTTTACAGAAAAGAGATAGAATGAGATACTCAGCCCTGAAAATAAGGGCACATTCTCTAGAGCCTTCTTTGGATGTAGTCAGAACAGCAGACAAGGAAGGTCCTCCCCAAAGGGCAGAGCCAAGGGTCCCTGGAAGCCCCTCCTCTGGAACAGAATTAGGACCTAGTTAAGGAACTGTCTCCTTTCTGGGTAAGGGGTTCCCTTTAAGACTATCCAGCAGGATTTCAGAATCCCAATGGGTCCGTGTGGCCATGTGTCTTCCACTCTCCCTGTTTCCTAGTGGAAGCATGTTGCTTCAATTCCTGTTCCTCTACTGTGTGTCTGTGCATTGGAGGAGGAAGGACAGATTTTATTTTGGGTTAATGGATCCTGGATCTAGAGGAGACATGTCTGGACTCCATGCGCTGAGGGCCCCATATTATCACCTAGTGTAGAGACTCCTACAGGAGCCTGAAGTTTGTGTCTGGAAGGGGCCCCTAAATTGTCATTTGCCTCATGTGGTCTAAACACGATCCTTGAATAAATGAATGAAGGGCTAAGTGAATTAATGACTAGGTTTCTTGAAGCCAGCTCCATGGACCTGGGAAAATGAAAATGAATGTGCGGGCCCAGGAGGGACTGACATCAAAGGAAGTAGTGTTGGGGACAAAGTATCAGGACACAGAGACAGAAAAGTTGGGTGTAAGCAGGATTGTGGCTAATGGGAGCTGGTTTGTATCATCCAGAGGTGGCAGCCGAGGGATCCTCATGGACAGGGCCTACTGGCTCATAGGTCCAACATCCTTCTTTCCTTGCAGTACCAGATTCTTCTAAAGGCCCTGTCAATCATCCACCAAGGGGTAGAGGGTGGCTTCCCAGCCATGATGTGTAGCAGGAGGCAGGGTAAGATTAAGTGGTTGCAGGAGAGGGTATGACCTTTGAGGACTCTCCTAGAGCCAAGATGTGACTTGGCCTGTGGCTTAAGGACCCACTCTGCTGACTTGTGTGTGAAACCTGTCAATCCTATGAGATGACTCACTCTAGGGTTGTACATACCTGATGACTCCCATGCTGGTGATTCACACCAAGATGACACACGCCAGTGACTCACACTTAGGGACAACTCACCCAGGATCTCTCAGCACAGAAGTTGTCTGAGCCTTATTTTGTTTTTTGTTTGTTTTATTTTTTTCTTTTCTGTTATAGTACCTAGTTGCCTTGTAACTCAGTTGGTAAAGAATCTGCCTACAGTGCAAGAGACCCAGGTTTGAGTCCCAGGTTGGGAAGGGCCCCTGGAGAAGGAAATGGTGACCAACTCCAGTATTCTTCCCTAAAGAATCCCATGGACAGATGAGCCTGACAGGCTATAGTCCATAGGGTTGCAAGAGTTGTGTCTGACACAACTTAGTGACTAAACCACCACCACTACCTCGTTGCCTATCTATATTCTATATATAATAGTTTGCATCAGCTAATCCCAAGTTCCCACTTCATCCCTCCTCCACCCTCGCCTTGGCAGCCAGTCTGTTTTCTATGTCTGTGAGTCTGTTTCTGTTTTGAAGGTCAGGTCATTTGTGTCATAGTCTAGATTCCACACATAAGTGATGTCACATGGTATTTTTTTTCTCTTTCTGAGTTCCTTTACTTAGTATGATAATCTCAAGTTACATCCACATTGTTGCAAATGGCATTATTTTGTTCTTTTTTATGACTGAGTAGTATTCCACTATACCTACACACACACGTATATATATATATATATATATATATACACACACCACATCTTCTTTATCCATTCATTTGTCAATTAAACACTTAGGTTGTTTCCATGTCTTAGCTATTTTGAACAGTGTCTGAACCTTATTTTGATGTGGTGTGAAGCATTGCCTTTTCTGGGTTTTCTTGGTGATGGACATTGTGGCTGCCACTCACAGTGATGAGCAGCGGACCACAGCCTAGACAGTTCTGAATTGCCCACTTCATTTTCATTCCTGGCATTACTGGTCCTCCAATAAGGACCTTTGTTAAAAAACATTGTCTGGGCCTGAAATATCTGCTTGAATTGTAACCCAGGCAAGGAAGAAAGTGGGGGCTAATGACCCTAAGCCACAGGAACCCCCTCCAGTCAGGCATGGAGTGTTCTGGAAAGCCTTAGGAGATCTTCAGTGAGAGACTCTAGGATGATTTATCATGTGAATACTCCAGTGGCCAGGTCCCATGGGAAGTTCATGAGATGGAGAGCTTATAGAAGGGTATCAGAGAAGCCCGCTTCACACAGTCCTGTGGATTGTCTCCTATAAGTTCAAATTCTCAAGAAACCTCCACATCAGGCAGGGCCAAGCTGAGCTTTGGAGTCAGACTGGCCTGGGCGCATGGTTCTACCCTTATCCAGTTGATTGGAGGCTCTGCAAGGTCATGTGGAGGCTCTGCAAGGTCATATGGGCCCTCTAACCTCATTTTTACCACCTCCAATTATATGGTTATGGAAAGATTGTATGAAAAGTGCTGGATACAGAGCATATAATCAGCAACTGCCCTAGGGTAAAGGAGGAGGCCTTAAAGGCCCCATTTCAGGAATCACGGGATGTCGGCCTTGAATAGATCTTAAAAGTTCTCATCACACACACAAAAATTGTGGTGGTCATTTCACAACATGTACAAATATTGAATCATGTTGTATACTTGAAACTAACATAATGTTACATGTGGGATATATTGGATCCTAAAACTAGAAGTTCAGGGCAAGAGGGCTCAGACATTCAGACAAGGCCAAATGGCTCAGAGGATGTCTCCAGGAGGCCCTTCACGCTTGGCAGCTTGGCCTTCCTTTGGGTATACTTTTCCCAGGCACATGACATACATGGTCCTCATAGCCCCAACCCTGATAGATTCTGAGCACCTGTGACTCCTCTACCCAGTCACCATGGAGCTCTGCCCGGAGATGCTCCACATATCAGCTCTGCCCTAGTGGAGATCACTCTGATTGGCCAGTTCAGATCACATGTCTGCTGCATAGGCAGGAAAAGCAGCTGGGGATCCATTTGTGCTCAGAGGCTGGGGGAGGAAGTGCTATCCCACAAGCTGGGCCCCACACTTTGGGACAGGAATCTTACAACCACAGTCACATCTTCAGAAAAGGCAACAAGTGACTTGGGAACATTTCCATGTGCTCGGGACCCGGGAAGATATTTAAAGGAAAACAGAGATGCTTGATGGAGTAGAGGTGTCTTTCCTATTACCTAGACACTTGAAGAGAAGAGGAACACAGAATTTAGGGGCAGGAGAGAAAGAGACCAGGTTGAGAAACAGAAAATTGAGATTTTTCTAAAAACATCCAGGTGAACTCTGTAAAGATACCCCCATGCAACCCTGAGAAATGTCCTCAGAGCCCAGCAATCCCAAGACCACAATTTAAAACTTTCCGCTCTAGTTCTGTGATTTCTAGTACTTAATGTTAAAGACTGAGTTTGAGTTTGCATTTCGCAAATTTCTTCCTGCCTCATTTTGCTTTTGCACAGTGACTCAGGGAATTGCCCTCCTTATGTAGTATCTTATGGTGGCTGGTTTCCTTCCATCTTTTTAAAATAATGCGTTTCCACTTAGTTTCAGCTGTCTTCTGGGATTAATTAGTGACTGCACAAGTTACATGAGGTTTAGGTGGCCAGTACTTCTTGACAGATGGCTCCTGGAAAAAAAAATGGGAAATTATTGCAGAGATGGTAATTGTGATTTTCTGGGTGTGAGAAGTTTATGAAATGCCTTCAGGGTTGAAGCTCTTACCTAAGTTCTGGGGGCCTCTGAGCCCCATGGCTGGGCAGAGGCCATGCACCCTCCTGAACTCTGGTTGGAAATGGTATTTCCTATAATATGGAAGACAGGAAGAAAAAGGAAAGAAATAAAGAAATTTGATTTATACACAAGACTTCTGCTCCATAATTATGGTCTAGAATTAATTGAATGCCCTGTAGCTTTTTGTACTGTATATGCTAATGATGACCAAAAATGGATTCTCTTCTGTATTTCTTTATTAATTTATCTTAAAGTGACATATTGTGAGTAACAACCCCCTATACTGCTGGACTAGGCAACTTTATAATTTGCAATTCAAGCTGTTTATTCTATTCAATTTGTTTAGGTAATTTATTTTTCTAGGAAGGGAAAAAAGACCAAAATTAAAGGAACTAACAGTCCCTGTTGCCAGAAAGTGCTAGGGCTCTGGAGTGAATAAATACTCCTGAAATGAGCTGATGGTGACCTTGTGTAGGGAACTCGGTGAGTGGTCATGCTAGTTTTATTTTATGGACCATATTGAATTAATTTAATTATGGAATATCAGTGCTCTGCCTGGTAATTAGCACTGCAGAGATTTCTCCAAGCATGAGCTCCAGTGACGAGCAGGGTTGTGTGGTTGCCAGGGTGCCATCTTACAGACGTGGACACTGACCCAAGGTGATCCATCTGAGACAGGAGGCTAGGTGGTTAGCTCCCTGGGATGACAGTTTGGGAGTTCTTACTTCGCCCTCTCAGTATTCCAGCCTCTCTTTTCCTTGAGAAATGGATTCAGGAGTCAGGCAGAAGGAAGTCAATATAGCATCTTACTTCTTGCCATATTATAATTTATTGCAATTTTATTATGTAATCTAATCATTAGTTTTCAGCTATGGGAAAACTTAGCCGTTTGTGTCCAGCTGAGAAGGCATGTCAGCACTTCACCCCCAAGTCAGATGGTACCTGCCAAACCATTGTCATGCTACCCACCCCAGCCCCCGTCCCCTGCTCATAGAACTCAGCCTTCCCAGCCTTGCTAAAAGCAGACACTAAAGACCTTCTCTGCAGGCTCTGGTCAAGTCTGTTGCCACAGTGACCATTTAAAACCTTCTCATCTTACTCCCCTCATCTCAGCTGATGGTAGACCTCTTCTTTTGCAAAGTAATTGGAAGACTTCATCAGGGAATTCCCTGCACCCTAGTGAGTTAACAAGCTGAACTGTGTCCAGCTTGGCCCCTCTCTCTCCCTCCTCCCTCCCTCTTCTCTCACTGAGGATAGCCAACTGTTCACAGCAAATCCCCCCATATGTTCTGGGTTCTAATGCTTCCTGCCTCCTTGGGGAATTTGAGTCCTTCGACTTCATCCCTTCTCTATAGTATATCCTCATACCTCTTTGTGTTGGTTCCTTCCCAACAGTGTTTATTTATTTATTTTATTATTAAAACATAGTTGCTTTACATTGTTGTGTTAGTTTCTGCTGTACAACAAAAGTGTATACAGACACACATATCCCCTCTTGAACCTCCCTCCCACCTCTTATCCCAATGCACCCCACTCCTCCAGGTCATCAGAGAGCACTGAGCTGAGCTCCCGTGCTTTACCCCAACAGCATTTAAGTCCACTCAAGTCCACTAACATTAAGAAAATTCACTCTGATTCATCTTTTCCCAGCTCCTGCCCTCCTCCTGGCCTCCCTTTCACAACTGAGGGCTTTCTCTCCTCTCACTGGTTTCTGCATCCATGAAGTTGGCATCTGGCCTCATCCCTCCACTGAAACTCAGGCCAAGGGCCATTCTCAGTGATCCTCTTACTGATGTTGTGGCCTTGGTCGCTCACAGTGTAGAGTGTAGTTTGAGAGTAGGTTAGGAGCTTGAGGTCATAACCTCTCTGTGCTCTGGTTTTCCCCTCTGTTCAAAAGGAGTACTGACAGTGTGCAGTGGAGGTGCTCAGAATATCTCACAGGCCCTGGCATCTCACAGGCACTCAGTAAGGATTAGTGATTATGATCACTGACCATTCCCTTAAGGGCTTCCCCAGGGGCTCAGTGGTAAAAGAATCTGCGTGAAATACAGGCAGTGCTGGAGACTGGTGCTGGATCCATCCCTGGATCAGAAAGATCCCCTGGAGAAGGAAATGGAGAGAGCATCCTGGCGAGCTATAGTCCATAGGGTCGCAAAGTGGTAGACATGACTGAGGCACTCATGCACACAACAGTCATCAGGGCTTCGCAGGTGGCTACAGTCCACAGGGTCACAAAGAGTCTAGCATGAAGGCGTATGCACACGCATACAACTACTCCCACCTAATCTCCATGCTTATGCTTCTGACTGACCATGGGGTTGTGTTTCTTTCCTGATCTTAACTCTTCAGCACCAAGCCATCTTCCTCAGCCTGCTCCCTTCCTGTGAAGGCATCCACCAGATACTGGCTCTTGGTCCTGCGTTCTCCTGTAGCACCCAGAGCTGATTAATAATTAAACCCCTTCTAGAACTTTCTTTATATTTGTAAACTCTGTCTACTGTTCTTTGCCCTCACCACCAGAACCTGGGAGCACACTGCCCCTGTATCCTGACCGCCTCTTTCCTCTTGATTTTGGATCCATTTTTGGAGTGACTTTTCTGTGTCCCCATGCTGCATGGTCCCTTCAGCGGCTCCCCTGCTCCAGAGAGGACATGACCTTCTCCGGAGTCCCTGAAAGGTCCACTGTGACCTGCCTCCACTGCTCCTCTAGCCCAGGCCTCTAGGTCTGCCCCTCAGCCCCACTCTAGGCGTAGCCACACTGAGCTGTCAGCAGCCACACGTAAACATTTGTTGCTGGAAACGGTCTCCCAGGGGTTCCAGGGGGAGCATGTGATTGCCCTCCTCAGCCAGCAGCCTTTGGGCTGCACGGGAGCCAGAGGGACTGAGTTAGATCCTGGACTATCTGAAGATGTTCTTGTTGGCAGCACACAGCTATGGGCTCAGCCCAGGTCATGCCCTGCTGCCAACTTCAAGGAATTAAATGTATCCATGGAAATAGAGTGTGAACCACAAATGTAATTTAAAATCTTTTCTTAGCTACATTAACGACAACAACAACAACAAAAAGTAAAAGATCTGGGTGAAATCAATTATAATAATATATTTTAGCTAACCCAATATACCAAAAGATATTAATTCAGGGTATAATAAATAGAAAAGATATTTATGAGTTTTTATATACATAATTTTTGCATGAAGTGTTCTACATCTAGTGTGCATTTTAAACTCACAGTACACCTCAGTTCAGGATGTCATACTTCAAGGCTCACTGGCCACTTGGGCCTAGTGGTTGTGGCATGGACTTCATGGTCTGGTCAGCTCTAGATGCCTTACAGGAAAGGGAGGCATAACCTTCTGCACCTCTTTTCCCTGGGCCCTGAGGAGGGAGGGTGGCTGTGTTGTCCACAGGCTTGCTGGGAGCAGTCAAGTAGGTAAGTGTCCATGGAGGCTATTAAGATAATCCATAAAGTTTTTCTTTGCATATTTTTTTGATGATAAAAATGTTCTATATTTTTATTTATTTTAAAAAATTAATTTACTTATTTTAATTGGAGGCTAATTACTTTACAATATTGTAGTGGTTTTTGCCATACATTGACATGAATTAGCCATGGGGGTACATGTGTTCCCCATCCTAAACCTCCCTCCCCATCCCATCCCTCAGGGTCATCCCAGTGCACCAGCCCTGAACACCCTGTCTCATGCATCAAACCTGGACTGTCAATCCATTTCACATATGATAATATACATGTTTCAATGCTATTCTCTCAAATCATCCCACCCTCGCCTTCTCCCACAGAGTCCAAAAGTCTGTTCTTTGCATCTGTGCCTCTTTTGCTGTCTCACATATAGGGTCATCGTTACCATTTTTCTAAACTCCATATATATGTGTTAATATACTGTATTAGTGTTTTTCTTTCTGGCTTACTTCACTCTATATAATAGGGTCCAGGTTCATCCACTTCATTAGAACTGATTCAAATGCATTTTTAATATTCCATTGTGTGTATGTACCACAGCTTTCTTATCCGTTCATTTGCTGATGGACATCTAGGTTGCTTCCATGTCCTGGCTATTATAAACAGTGCTACAATGAACATTGGGGTACACGTGTCTCTTTCAATTCTGGTTTCCTTGATGTGTATGCCTAGCAGTGGGATTGCTGGGTTGTAAGGAGTGGTGGCTGCCCGGGTGCAGGAGGGCCTACAGGAGCCATCCCATGCTGAAGGTCAGGAAGGGCGGGAGGAGGAGATACCTCTCATCCAAGGTAAGGAATAGCGGCTGTGCTTTGCTGGAGCAGCCATGAAGAGATACCCCATGCCCAAAGTAAGAGAAACCCAAGTAAAATGGTAGGTGTTGCAAGAGGGCATCAGAGGGCAGACACACTGAAACCATATTCACAGAAATCTGGTCAGTCTAATCACACTAGGACCACAGCCTTGTCTAACTCAATGAAACTAAGCCATACCCGCGGGGCAACCCAAGATGGGTGGGTTATGGTGGAGAGGTCTTACAGAATGTGGTCCACTGGAGAAGGGAATGGCAAACCACTTCAGTATTCTTGCCTTGAGAACCCCATGAACAGTATGAAAAGGCAAAATGATAGGATACTGAAAGAGGAATTCCCTAGGTCAGTAGGTGCCCAATATGCTACTGGAGATCAGTGGAGAAATAACTCCAGAAAAAATGAAGGGATGGAGCCAAAGCAAAAACAATACCCAGCTGTGGATGTGACTGGTGATAGAAGCAAGGTCCGATGCTGTAAAGAGCAATATTGCATAGGAACCTGGAATGTCAGGTCTATGAATCAAGGCAAATTGAAAGTGGTCAAACAGGAGATGGCAAGAGTGAACGTCGACACTCTAGGAATCAGCAAACTAAAATGGACTGCATTGGGTGAATTTAACTCAGATGACCATTATATCTACTACTGCAGGCAGGAATCCCTCAGAAGAAATGGAGTAGCCATCATGGTCAACAAAAGAGTCCGAAATGCAGTACTTGGATGCAATCTCAAAAATGACAGAATGATCTCTGTTCATTTCCAAGGCAAACCATTCAATATCACAGTAATCCAAGTCTATGTCCCAACCAGTAATGCTGAAGTAGCTGAAGTTGAACAGTTCTATGAAGACCTACAAGACCTTTTAGAACTAACACCCAAAAAAGATGTCCTTTTCATTATAGGGGACTGGAATGCTAAAGTAGGAAGTCAAGAAACACCTGGAGTAACAGGCAAATTTGGCCTTGGAATGCGGAATGAAGCAGGGCAAAGACTAATAGAGTTTTGCCAAGAAAATGCACTGGTCATAGCAAACACCCTCTTCCAACAACACAAGA
>SJYT01052457.1:76966-100371 GCA_006410635.1 Cephalophus harveyi | reverse complement strand
CCCTGGGATTTCTTTGGAAGGAATGATGCTAAAGCTGAAACTCCAGTACTTTGGCCACCTCATGCGAAGAGTTGACTCATTGGAAAAGACTTTGACGCTGGGAGGGATTGGGGGCAGGAGGAGAAGGGGATGACCGAGGATGAGATGGCTGGATGGCATCACTAACTTGATGGACGTGAGTCTGAGTGATCTCCGGGAGTTGGTGATGGACAGGGAGGCCTGGCGTGCTGCGATTCATGGGATCGCAAAGAGTCGGACACGACTGAGCGACTTAACTGAACTAATCGCAGTTCTCTTTCCAGTTTAAGGAATCCCGACACTGTTCTCCATAGTGGCTGTTGTAGCCCTGTTTCCCCTTCTGTGGGCCCCTTGTTACCCTTCAGAGCATCCACTTTTTCAGAGAATAAGGCCTCAAATCACTCAGAGAGAACAGAGAAGTGACTGCAGATCTAAATATTAATTGCTGCATTTTTTTGAGTGATTCCTCTGTGCCTGATACTTTTGAGAACTTTACTGTATTGCTTCACTGTTATCTTCACTTCACTAATGTGTTCATTGAGACCCAGAGATGTTCACCAACTTGCCAAATTCACACAGAAGTTGGAGGAGTTGAGATGGGGAATTTGGCCATTTGGCTTTTTCTCTATGCTTCTATCATTAAAAAATGTTCATATAAAGTCAGTCCTCATTCTGGCCAAAGCACATGGGTTGTACCACAGCTTGGTATTAAATATTTTGAGGGAGAAGAGATTTGTACAGCTCCTGGGTTTTGGATGTCTGAAAAGAGGTAACAGCCCCAAAGATGTTAAGTCTAGACCATAAAAAAATATAGAAGGTGGTAGAAGAGGCATAAAAAGCCCTTTTCCTATTACAAAGATGAAAACTTGCTGAAAATTCAAGAGAGTAGGGTGGCTACTTGTAGGTGGCTAGAAACCCAGCTAAATCTGGGGTGTCCAAAGCAGAATATATGTGGAGTCTCTCCTGCACTTTCTCCCCTACCATGGATCCTTGTTACCTTGTGAGTGTCAATTGGTCCAATTTCAGACCTCCAGCAGAGTGGATAGGAGTCAGCAGGAGGCAGAAAAGCTCTGGGCAGGGGGCCTGAAGCAGCCTCACTGACTTGTTCTCAGCACCGTCCCACTCCCAATGGCAAGGAGCAGACCACAGATACCACCCTATGAGGGCGGGGATTAGGCTGGAGGATCCAAAGAACCTGGTTTGGTGAAAGACCGTGGTGAGCTGGGATCAACTCAGGAGCAGCCAGGAGGGGTGGCCCCAGGGCTGAGTGGAGACAGATGGCCAAAGGAATGTCCCTGGCTCCTGAAAAGCAGTGCAGACAGCCCCGTGGCCCCACCTACCAAGCCTAGATGCCCAAGGGACCTGTGGTACCCGAGCCTCGTTTTCTGCCATTATCATTTAATGGAGATAACTTATGGCCCTTCATCCTTGAGTAAGGTAGGGCTCAGGATCAGCTGGGCTGGGCTGGATGCACATCCCATGAGATTCGGGATCTTAGGCATAGAGGTTGCTGGTTCCCATCCCGACACCTGAGATGGGCCAGCTGCTGTGCTGGGGTCTCACTGGCCACAGCAGAGAGGTCCCTGCTGGTGACGGGGCCTCCCTGATCACCCCATCTCCACCCCAAGCTGAGGAGTCCAGAAGAGGGAAGGAGGGAAGGAAGAGGAGAGAGGGAGAACAAGAGAATGAGAATAAGCCTTTTTTAAAAAAATCCTCCTTAAAGGGGCAATCACCCGAATAACAGGGGGGCCAGGTAAGGGCAGGGATGGAGAAAAACATTTCTGATGCTCATTCATCCTGAAATACCTGGGTCATTTGACTCCGCTGATGCTGCCAGAATTCATCTCAGAGAGAGGCAGGCACAGAGAAATATTCCAGGTGCGTGGAGCCATCAGGAAACGCAAGCCCCATAGGCTAAAACACCAAGAGCGGGCTTGCAGGTGAATCCCTTCAGCAACAGGGCAGCCCCGGGTTGGGCCCTACCCCAGCCCTCCAGAGGCTCAGGTAGCTTCTGGCACGAGCAGGGTAAGTGCCCAGTGCTGGGTGGGGGGACCCACTGAGGCTCTCCTCCCCCTGCAGGGCAGGTAAAAGAACTCATCCCGGGGCAGATTTGTTTTTGGTAGTGTGGCAGGGCCTTCAAACCAGAGTTTTCTGTAAAGCCCATGTGTTTCCCACTGCCTCGCACTGTCATCTCCAAGTCCCAGAAGTAAAAAATTCAGTTATGTCCATACAATGCCAAGTCCTTGCAGGTGGAGAGAGCCTGTTTGTTCAGATGCAGAAGTTGGTTTCCATTCCCTCAGTTGAGCCAGGTCGGCAGAGCGCAGGGACAGGGCTGGGACATCCTTGCTCTGCTGTGTACCATGAAGGCTGCGGTGTGTGGCCTGGCCCACAGTAGTGGCTACCACAAAACAGGCTGCTTTTAAATCACCCAAGGGCATCAGGGGGCACTGGGGGGTGGGGAGTGGGGTCCCCTGTGGTTCACCAGAGGCACTGAGGCGGTGCCCCAGCCCTCGCTGGGCTGCCAGCCGCGGGGAGCGTGAAGTCCTAATTTCATGGCTGATAAAACTCCCTGTACACGAGACTTCACAGACAAATGAGAGCACCGCTCTTCTCCTTTTAGTATGACATTTATTTTCTCCTTTCCTTGAGAGCGGGACATGTGCTAGCCTTCCATGGCCCCGTCCCTGTGGCCATGTGTGGGGGATCAGGGCTTCAGTGATGGAAGTGTGACACCAGAGGGTGACATACTGGCTCCTGGTGCCCAGCCACTTGGGAGCAGAGCCAGGTCCTGCTCCCCTCCAGGGACATGACCCGGGGTGTGTGTCAGAGGCTCCCTGTCATCCTAGAGGGTTTGTCCTGCTGGGGTGTGAAACAACAGGGCTTAGTGTGATGGAGAAATGGTGTCATCATTAAGGAATCTCCATACTGCTCTCCGTAATGGCTATGTCAGTTTACATTCTCACCAATAGGGTAGGAGGGTTGCCTTTTCTCCACATCCTCTCCTTTTGCACAGCAAAGAAAACAATAAATAAGATTAAAAGACAACCCTCAGAATGGGAGAAAATAATTGCAAATGAAAAATAACTGACAAAGGATTAATTTCCAGAATATATAGGCAGCTCATACAGCTCAATAGCAGGAAAACAAAAAGCCCAATCAAAAAATGGGCAGAAGACCTAAATAGTTATTTCTCCAAAGAAGATATACAGATGGCCAATAAACACATGAAAAAATCCTCAACATCACTGATTATTAGAGAAATGCAAATCAAAACTACAACGAGGTATCACCTCACACCAGTCAGAATGGCCAACATTAAAAAACCTATGTATCTATTTATGTGTCTCTGTATCCATGTATGTGTGTGTTTATGTATATGTATCTATCTCTATCTGTCTATTTATCTATCTACCTACTTATCTGTCTTTTGCTGCTTTTGCTTCCCTAGACAACTCTGACTAGTACAGGGTAGAAGCTGTCTTTTTAAGGGAAAATCATTTGGGCAGGAGGTGAAGGACCGGGCTGGTGGGCATGTCCCAGGTGGCAAAGGAGGGGCCACTTCCTGAGCTGGAGCGTCAGGAGCCGGGAGTTGTCAAGGCAGTGCCTCACAGAACAGCCCTCCACAGGCCAGTGGTCCTTGTGCCTGGCTGCATTACTTTTGCTATAAGAGAGCCAGGATATGAGTCTTTCCCTCCTTTTCTTTCACTCTGCAAAATCGGCGGGGTAGGTGCACAGAGAGGAAGTCAATACAGGATTATTTCTCTGACATGCGGAGAACTCACTCCATGGGCACCTGGAACGGCTGGCTCACACCCTCCTGGGATGTATTACTGGTGTTGGTGTTGCGAGAAAGGGAGCTCTGGGCACTAAGTGGGGCCCAGAGTGGTGGCGGGTCAGCTCTCCTCCTGCTTCCCCCGGGGTTGGCAGGGGGGAATGATGTACAGGGGGGTCTTCAGGACTGGACGGGGCTCTAGAATGTTCAATGCTTCCTTAGGTGACACAGATGTGGTAAAACATAGTCGAGAGCTCCAAACGGGGATGCTGGGAGTGGGGAGGGGGATGAGGAGCTGCAGAGTCAGGGTTAGGTTTGCGGTTGGGATTAGTGCCGTGGGGCCAGCGTGAGACTCGTGGGGCCAGCGTGAGACTCGGCCTTCGCCTGCTCAGATCACTTGGCGTTGAGCAGATGGAACTGAGCGTCAGCTTACCCATGTTTCTAACCACTGTCTTGAGGCCACGCACTCAATGAATTTTATGCTCAGAGAACACAAAATCACCCTCTGTTTCTAGAGAGCATGGAGTTATCTTAAGCTTCCACACCTCATCTACACCATTACCTCTGCCTCGAGCGCCTCCCCACAATCCCCACTCCTCCCCTCTGGCTTCTTTGCTTCTTCCTCTTTACCATGCAGTCAAATCCAGTATTTCAAAGATTTCTGCCCAGGTCACATCCACACTGATACTGTCCTTGAGCCCCAGATCACTCTCAGCCAGCTGTGAAGCCTTGTGATATTACAGTAGCTCGTATCACTCTGCATTGCAGTTGCCTCCCCAGCCCTTTCTGGACTTTTAAAATCAGACTGTGAGCATCTTGTGGACCAGGGTGGTTACTCCCTCCAGCTGAGGAGGTGTGCAGTAACACACAGGGGTGGACATATGACCGTTTCTACACCCGAGAGGCCACCTCTGACCCAAGAGACCTAGAGTCAGAGGATTCTTACTGAAACCCAGCTTAAATACCTGCAGCTGCTGCCACACAACACCTTGGATTTCTGCATCCAATGCCTCTGTAAGAAGCTAGTGCTACATGGCAAGCCAAGACAGGTGTGCACATAAATGAAAACAAAGTTTCACCAGCTAGCACTTACTCTTATACTTCTACATAGCTCTGTTCTTTTTTCTTTATTTTTTTTCTCAAAGAACTGGTCATGACCCACTAACTCAATTTTGGGGCCACTAGTGGTTAACCTGTACTGGCTGGCAGATGGCTCCCTACCCCTGCACACTGTCTATGGATTGCCATCTATGTCTAAATCCTTCTCTCCAGAATAGTTGGGCAGTGTGTGTGTGTGTATACTTTATGTGTGCAGGAACTTGTGAGTATAGGGGAATGTGAGTGTCTCAAGTGAGTGTGTGCTGGTGAACATGCTTGCTGGGTGTTAATTGATGAGTTGTGTGGGTTAATGCTGCTCTTAGGGTAGAACACAGTTGATGCTTTTTAGTCTATTCTTCCAGCTCTCCATCCATCCGTCGATTAGTTGAGTCCTTGCCATGTACCTGGTGCTGTGCTGGGTGCTAGGAAAAGTGCAGTGCACAAGACAGGCATCTTTTAACACATTGTTCACAATCTAGGCCTGTTCTGTTCTCAGTTTCTAAATGTAATCGACTATACCTGGTGGCCTTCCCTGCAATTCAGGAGACCCAGGTTCGATCCCTGGTTAGGAAAGATCCTATGGAGGAGGAAATGGCTACTCACTCCAGAATTCCTGCTTGGGAAAGCCCATAGACAGAGGACCCCGGAGGGCCACAGTTCATGGGGTTGCAAAGAGTCAGACATAACTGTGTGACTAGCACTTTAGCTTCACTTTTCAGATACATGGTGAGAGGCTACTACCCTAGGTGGGATTTCAGCTTCTCCAGCTCAGTACTTGGCAGCCACAGTGGACTCCTGGGGCCAGGAGGAAAGAGAGTGAGTGGGGGAGAATGGCTGCAAGGACCTCCCACCAGCGCATCATCTACTTGGGGTGGGGGCTGGGGTGGGATGGGGTGCTCTGGTTGAGCACCAGAGCCTTAGCCCAAATGTCATGTTCCCCCAATGTGACTCACCACCTGGCCCGAGCCCACTCGTCCCTCTTCTCCACTCACTGCTGCTCCAAACGCCTCCCCAGACGTCTGGGCACCTCTGGAACTGCACACACATTCCCTGTGCTGAGAGGGAGGCCCCTGACCCTCAAGGTACATGGCCAGACACTGCTCCTCCTTCAGAACCAGCTTTTATAGATCAGCCCCAAAGAAAGCCTTGCCTCCCTCCACACCTCCCCAGAGCTCCTTATCCCCATTGCTGCAGAACAAGTCTGAGTGATGCCCGAGCTGGGCTCCTCAGCCATCACCCCCTGCCCTGCACTCCTGGAGCCAGAGGCAGGAACAGCCACGCCCTTGTCCACATCCCCTGCCTGGTACAGTGAGGGCTCAAGCACGTTTATCTAGTTGGGTTAATGCCCATCAGAGCTGATGCTGGCATTATAGACGGCTCTCAGCAGGTGAGGGGCATCTGGAGATCAGGGCCTTATTCTAATCACACCTCACAGTCCTCACAGACCTCAACTAGTCAGCCTGGCATGAATCTAGCCTCCAGCAAACATTGGCTGCTTGGTTTAACACAAGTTATTCAACTTGCTCGTGCCTCAGTTTTCTCACCTTAAAAATGGATACAGTGACTGCCTCCCATGTGTGGGAAGCAGCATGTTTGGGAAGCTGTGTGTGTGTGTGTGTGTGTGTGTGAGGTCCTGCACACTAACTCGTGGCTGTTACTGTCCTTAAGAAAGGCAGGCATCCAGGCCACTTCCCTGGCGCATCCACCCTGCCCTCGTGTCTCCCACATCCATTTTCCACACTCAAGCCTTCCACACAAATCATCTGCTTGCTCTTGCACTTCTGTTTCTCCTTGGGCAGTTAGGACAAAGCAGATTTACATAAGAGGAGCCTACCAGTGGAACAGAAGCAGGAAATCAGGATGGAAACAATTACAAATTAAAACCTGTCACTTCTGCCGGGTCCATTGCCTCGTCTCCTGGTGGTTGAGGTCAGCTCCCTTCGGAGAGGTCTCTGTGCGGGCGTCAGGGTGCGTGCCCTGTGTGGTCAGCTCTATCTGTGGGAACTGCCTGGCAGCATTCATGCATTCATTCATTTGACAAGGATTTGTGGAGACCATAACAATGTGTCTGGCAGCGTCCAGGGTCTGCAGCTGGTGCTACCAAGAAGACTGGTCTGATCTAACTTGATTAGAAATAGTGACAGTTAGACCCTTTCAATGTCGAGGTGTTATGAGGTGCTGGCTCTTAAGAAGAGGGAGGGCTGGGCAAACTATCTGCTGAGACCAGGAGGAGAGGGACGGCTGGTGCTTGTGAAAGGCTTGGAGGCAGAGCACAGGCCTGGACAGGGAGGGCGCAGCAGAGAGCTGGGTAGAGGATTCTCAGGATGGATGTGTTTGATGGCTGGAGTTGGGAGAACGACAGATTTCTCAGGAGTAGCCCTCACAGAAGGGAGAGGACATAGTAGGACAGGACAGGGACATCTCCAGGCCATGGTGAGATCTTGAGTGTGCCAACCCATGGGAGCAGAATGGGGAGCACTCCAGATCACAGGATCTGTCTCTCCAGGGTCCTGCACTGGGGAAATGCCTCATTCTCCTGCAGGGAGGCAGCCGAGAAAGCGGAGTTACCTTGTCCTGAAGGCTGAGCAGACCTGAAGGAATTAGTGGGGCTGCCAGTGAACCCCACTCAGGGCACTGAGTCTTTTCTTGAAAGGGGGTCTGATTGGTGCGTCTCTGTGTCTGCCATAAAAAGAAGTGAGTTTTGTTGGTCAAAAAAAGGGGAAGCAACTCTGCCCTCTACACCCTAGCCCTCACGTTCCAGAAGCTTCTGAAGACAGGTCTGCCTGGTGTGGAGGGTGGGAACACAGTAGCCATGCAGCCTTGGGCTGCCCAGAGATCGGGATGTGGAGTCAGGGTATTCACTGAAGGAGGAGACTGGAATCCATGGGCAGGGCTGGAAAAGAATTCTTCGTTGCCTCCCAGGCTCAGGGCCTGCCACAGGGTGCTGGGCAATGGGTTTGGATAGGGCGCCCCGAAGTCCCTGTACAAGTGGGAATAAGGGGACATGTTTGTGCGGACTGAAGCCCCTGGGGACCTCCCACCTTGAGACACTCTGGGCGGGTATAGGTACTACTGTGGCTTCCCAGCTGGCTCAGCAGGTAAAGAACCTGCCAGCAATGCAGGAGACTCAGGAGACGTGAGTTCAGTCCCTGGGTTGGGAAAATCCTCTGCAGAAGGGCTGGCAACCCACTCCAGTATTCTTACCTGGAGAATCCCATGGACAGAGAAGCCTGGTGGGCTACAGTCCATAAGGTCTCAAAGAATCGAACATGAAGCGACTGAAGCGACTGAATATGCACGCAGCACTGCTGTGGAGTGTCTGTTCATTACATTTTAAAATAAAACACTGGGGAAAGTGCTTGGTTCTTATTTTAGACATGGGGGATGGTATGGCACCTGTCATTATTCCTTAGAACCAATTACTTGGGGAGTTGCTGTAACACATGTGCTGACCAGTTGAGATGTTCAGACTGTGGGCAAGGAATGTGGCCTGTACTCCAGTTCTGCAAGGATCAGCCCATCATCTGCTGCAACCACCCTGAAGGGAATTCAAGATGGAGAAAAACAGGACATTGGCCCTAGACAGGATACACATCAAAGGAATAATTTCAATAAGCCCAGACTCCTGCATCTTTCTATAGGAAAGCACTAAAGTTATTAACTTAAGATGTCTGGGGTTTTGTGTGTATATGTGTATCATTAGCTTTTGATGTTTGATGACATGGGGTTTATGTTTGTTTGTTTGTTTGTTTGTTTGTTTTTAGCAAAAACTCCTGTATATCCTGGCTCCTCCCTTACCTCTTCAGAGCAGTTCTGTAGAGCTACCGAGAGGCTGTCTCCCAGGCTATAGTTCTCAGTAAGGTCCCCAAATAAAACTTAACACCCAACTTTTGAATCATGTGTTTTCCTTCAGATGACAAGACCCAGAGTAGATTATGAGAAGAAAACTGGCAGTGGAGGGTGCCTGCAGTTCACCTAACAGTCCTGCCGCACTAACTCTGCCAGCGGGCATAACGCGACTCTGGGCACAGTGTTGAAATGACTGCACTGAGGCACAGGGAAGTCAAGGAAAGTGGATGGACACGGCAGTGGGAGGAGCGAGACCAGCTGGAGCTTGGCAGCAGTGTGACCACTGAGATGTGAATGCAGGAACAGAAATCCCAGAGTCTCATGGCTGTCGAATGAGAGGACAGACTTGGGACAACCACAGATGCAGGAAAGTGCAGAGAGAAATCTCAGAGAGGAGAGAGACTGGGAGTCAGGGACAAAGTCTGTGGATAAACTGCCCAGATCTCCATGCAAAGAGTCCAGTTGAGGCTAATAGAGCCAAACAGAAATTTCACGTCCCCTACCACTGTGAAGACAGCTCGCAGTATGAGTCTGTCCATGCTGATCACCTGAACAGCAGAAGAAGAGGAAACTTCATGTTGAGGATCCCGAAAAGTTCTGGGGCTGCTGAGCTTGGAAAAGGGCAGGGAGGGGAGATGGCTAGTGACCACCACTCCTTCAAGGTCACTGTGTGTGATGGGAGCAGACATGCCATGGCATCTCAAGGGTGAGATGGGCTCTCGGAGTTGATGTTACAGGCAGATAGTTCCCAGTTCCAGTTAAAGAAACATTTGCTAAGAAGTAGAGGTCCAGTGACATGGTAGGGAGAGTGTTGTGGGCAGCACAGTGACGAAGGAAATGCAGACAGACATTCTGGAGAGACTCTGAGATCAGATGGCCCTGGGTTTGAATCCCATTCAGATGTAGATGTTGTTGTTTAGTTGCTAAGTCGTTTTGACTATTTTGTGACCCCCATGGACTGTAGCCCACCAGGTTCCTCTGTCCATGGAATTTCCCAGGCACAAATACTGGAGTGGATAGCCATTTCCATCTCCAGGGGATCTTCCTGACCCATGGATTGAACCTGTGTCTCCTGCATTGGCAGGCAGATTCTTTACCCTTGAGCTACCAGGGAAGCCTGTAGATACACATACCTCGTTCTTAAAAAAAAAAAAAAAAAGGCTGACCTTCTTGGGAATTGGATTTGCTTGGGCCTGGGACACACACGACATGCTCGGTAAGAAATGAGACTGAACAGGGCAGCTGCACATTTGCAGAAGCAGCGCAGCTGGTTCCAAGCTTCCGCTGATTCCTGGATGTGATTGGTGAGGTCAGACCCTGGGTGCCTGCCTTGAGAGGGGACCCAGATCTCCCACCTGGTAGCCAGCCGGCTATCAGGAGTTGTTCACTGGCCCCTGGAGTTGTGCATCCAAGGCACCACCTCTCCTGGTTAAATGAAGAGTGGAGGTTCCTCACGTTCTCCCTCCTGTGCACAAATTCAGAAAGGGCAAACTAACCGGAAAATTAAGGTGACTGGTGATGCTCGCAGGACAGCAGAGATGAAATGGATCTGACTGCACAGACAGGGAAGAGAAAATGAGCTCTGGGGCCTCCTCACCCCACTTTGATCATCGAAGAGGCTGTGAGGGTCACAGACAAGGAGCCCTTCTGTAATCAAACACCATTTTAAACTGATGGAGCCCTTTTAATTGAGCCGCACTGAAATCTGCCAGGCTCCCTGGAATCAAGGGAGTGAGAAGTCGATTGTGGGAACTTGGGGAGGAAGCAGGTCGTATTGTCATCACTGGAGGCTGAACAAAGCCATCCTGAGCTCTGCTCTGTGATGATCACCACAGTTAATTAACACAGCTCCTTGAACTACTCTGTCCCAGGGAGAGGGAGAGGCCAGCAGGAGGAACAGGCTGGCAGTTAATAGTCTACTTCTCCCCCAGCTCCCACACTAGCCCCAGGACTGAAGTCTTCCAGCCCCCAGGAACCCCAGGTTGGACTCCCCTGTTTTGGATTCCGTGCCCCTGGGTCCATCCACCCTTCCTCCTTGTCCTGGGGCCAGAGGGTGGTGTCAGCTCCAGAGCAGGTGGGTGGATCCAGGAGGTGGAGCCCACCCTTGGGAACTTCTGTGCCAAGAAAGGTCACCAGCAAACTGCCCTCTCACCGGCATTTGTCCTGAGTACCTACCATGGGTTGAGCACTCAGGAGACCAAAAGGGGACTTGCACTTTAGCTGAGTCCTGGTGGTCATAGGAGAGACAGACGCTGGAGGTGACCTGGCTGAGAGGGGAGCTCCCCAGTAGCGACCGCCGGGAGGAGAATGAAGGAGCTGGACTCTGTTGACTAAAAAATATAGTCACAACCTGAAAGTAGGCAGTTTATTTTATCTGGTGGGAATGCTTAGGACTCTGAGCCCAGGGGGCAGTAGCTTGGAGTTTTCTCAGTAGCTCTCAGAAAACTGCTCCAAGGAGGCAGGAGGGGAAGTCAGGCTTTATACAAGTCTGCAACAAAGGGAGCCAACAGTCTGAACATCAAAAGTCAGGCATGAAGTTAAGGAATTTCGCATTCGTTGCAATGGAAGATGCAAGCCTCTGGGCTCACTCAATTCATTCTTTTCATCTGCACCTCAGCTTTTTGGGGCCAAATCCTCTTTCCTTGTTCACCTTGCTTCTGGCATTCCCCCAGCTCCTCAGTGGGGTGGCAGCATCTGGCAGTTTTGGGAGCCCTCATTCACATTTGGAGGCCAGGAATAGCTGATGGCTGTGACATTTCTTGTTGATTAATATGGCAGAAGATATTTTCACTTCACATCTCCCAGGCCTGGGGTAGGGCTAGAACCCAAGGAGGAGAAGTGGCAGCCACGAGACAGCCAGGGACAGATTCCAGAAGTGGGAAAGGCAAGCACAGACATGTGGAGCAGGAGAAATACTTGGTGTGCTTCAGGTGCAAAAGACAGGGTCCACGCTTCACACAAGGCCTTGTGGGCAGGATAAGCAGTCTGACTTTTTATTCTAAGTGAAATGTTTGAAAATAGCCACAAAACAGTCCATTAATTGGCTTGGCTCACTCTGTGCATGCATTAATTTTGCTGTCCATTCATTCGCATGCACGCGCACTCATTATCACACGCCTATTATGTATGCATTCTGAGGTTTGTTTATCCCATTCCCTTCCCTATTGACTTTCAGTAATCACTTTCCAAAGGGGTGCTGGGGGCTTCCAGGTCAAAATAGCGCTGTGGCAGGGAGTGAGCACTAGAGGGCGCACACAGCACGCGCATGCCGCCAACCGCGCCGTGGCTCCGCAGGCGGCGCCGGGAAGAACAGTCTCGGAGCATTCCGGTCTGCTCGGCAATTAGGCAATTATCCATCCTGGTTCTTCCACCCCTCGCTGCACAGATGGGGCAACTGAGGCCCGCGGAATGGGCGTGGCTTGTGCAGGGTTACTCGGCGAAGCAAGGGCTGAGCAGTCAGGAGAGGTAGGGGCTTTTGTGCAGAGCCGATAGCCTCAGGGTGAGGGCCTAGGGTGCCCGAAGGCCACCGGAATAAGCGCGGCCAGGCTCGTTCCTGATGCCCAGCGGCACAGAGTCCATGGGTGGCTGTTCCAGCTGGGGTGCACGCCTCTGGAAGGAAGGGAATGGGGGAAGCCTTGGCGGCTCAGCCTGGGCCAGGCACGCAGACCGTGGAGATGGCAGTGCGGGAGGCGGACCTGGGTCCTGAGGGTTGGAGGGCTTGCGCCGCCCGCATCCCTGCCCCTCACCTCCCACCCCGCGTGGCCCCAGGCGCACTGCGCTTCCTCTCTGGTACATAGTGCTATCCTGGCTGAACAAACGGTGAGAGCCAGAGAGGTCGGGTGATTTGCTCAAGGCTGCACACCGAGAAAGCAGCGGAAGGCTGAACCTTCTCAGCCCAGCAGCCAGAACTCAGCTCCCGGGCGGTGGAGATGCGCCTGGAGTCAGATCCTGGGCTGGGCTCCGAGGAACAGTGACCTGGAACGGTGACAACCGGCCAGCATTTCCCGCAGGCCCGCCCCTCCTGGGAATCCCTAGGTCCCTAGAGGTGGGGCCAGGAGAGTGGCTGCCTGCTCTGGGAAGGTGTGAGGCGGGCGCGGGTGGGGGGCTAGGAAAAGCTGGGCTGCAGGGCTGGGGAAGCGCTGTGCCTGGTTTTTTGACCGCATACCCCTCTGTGACTGGGGTCTGGACATGCTGCCCTTTCGACTCCTGTAGGTTCTTCCGAAGTCCCGGGAAACTGCAGGTCACCAGATTCGGAATTAAAAACATCAGACGGCTGGTCCTTTTCCCCTGTAAACTCGGGCGCCTGGTATGGATGGAACTGGGCCATGTGGCCCTGGAGTGGGGTTCTCCTTGTGCTTCAGGGGTGCTGTTGAATCCAGATGGGCTCTGGGCCCAGTTTACCATCTACCCCTATCCCGCTCAACCTGAGCCTCATCTTTTTTGTCAAACCCTACGGCTCCAGCCCCATGGCATCCACCTGGTCCCCGTGGGTCTCCACCAGAATGAATTCTGCCGTGGTCCAGAACTCATCACTCACTTGCCCATTTCTGTTCCCTTTCTTACCCCTCCTGGAAACATCCCTCCCCTCCTGCCTGGGGCTGTTGATTTCCTCCACTCCAGTGGAGATGGAGTGTGTAGTCAGAACTCTGAGGTCCTCTCCCATCACCCACTGCCCTCCTGTTGCCCCAGTCACCATTGCCCAGTCCCTGCTGTTTGTTGACACCTGAGCCTTGTACCTGTGTTGGGATCTGCTCGCCACCTCCTCAGTGTGTCATCTTTCACCTGATGATCTGCCTGATACACTCGTATACACTGGCCTCAGCTTTCTTGACCTCCTTGTCTCTGGGGACCATCGCTGGGAGTCTAGGTCCACGGCCCCTGCCTACATCCCTTTGGATCCTGGATATTATTGAGATTCTCCAACCCTTCCCTCAGCTCTCTGCCCCTCAGCCACTTTGTGACCTCAGCTCCCTCCTGCTCCACACCCACCCAGGCAGCACCCCTTTCTGTCTCCCAACCCAACTTAGAGTTCTCCGTGATGCATCCTTTCAGTGTGCTTCCCTATCCCCATCGGCACTCTCATCTCTGCTTTCCTCCAGCAAGTCTGAAAAAGCCCCATTCCTGGGGCAAGCCTGCCTCCCCTCTGCCTTCTGCCAACCTGCTCCTGCACAACCGGGCACTCTGTCACAGGCGCCAGTAAATTCATCATCTCTGACTGCAGGTGGGGTTCCCCCTCTTCTCCTTGTTGCCACCTGGAACTTGGGTATGATGTCTGGAGCTCCTGCAGCCATCTTGGACCATTTGGCTACTAGAGAAGTTAAGACCCTATGCTAAGGAGAGTGGAGCAGAAAGGTAGGGGGCCTAGTCACTATGTAGCTTTGGACAACGCACCCTGTGGACTTCACTTATGGGACAGGGGACAAATCCTCTGTCTTTTCTTGGACCATTTGGCTACTAGAGAAGTTAAGACCCTATGCTAAGGAGAGTGGAGCAGAAAGGTAGGGGGCCTAGTCACTATGTAGCTTTGGACAACGCACCCTGTGGACTTCACTTATGGGACAGGGGACAAATCCTCTGTCTTGTTAAAGCCACTGTTGTCAGATGGTTTTACTGGCAGCTGAGAGTGTGATCTGGTGCAGTGAGGGCATCCCTGGACCTGTGGCTGTGGGAGGCATGGTCAAGAGGTGTTTGGGGGACAGCTGGTGAGGGCTGGGGTGGAGGAGTGAGGGGCAGACCTCAGTGGTCTGAGCAGGGGTGGGAACGGCCTGAGAGAGCTGAGCCCAGAGTTTGACAGCAAGAGAAGCTTGTGACAGGAAGCAGGGGAGCCCCTCCTCGCCCACAGGGACCACAGTGCACGCTGGGGTCAGGGCAAAGGCAGTGGCTTCTGTGCAGGCAGCTTTGGGAAGTTGCTTCACCGTGGGGCTGGGGACAGGGCATTTTGTGCTCAGCTGTGTCAGGGCAACTGCTCAGAAGCTGGTTCTGTTTCCTCTTGTTCCTCCCCTCAGCCCCGGACCCAAAGATGAAGGAGGATCGGTCAAGTGACCCTCACCTTGTCACTTAGGTGAATTGTATCTCAGTCTCCTTTCGCACCGCAGGAGATGCTGTGGGGATGGAGCAAGATAATGCCCATGGAACATCCATCACCTCACCGTGTCTGGTGCCTTCCCCATCCCTGACGTGACCCTCAGAGAGAGTGTCTTACGGGAAAGGTTGCGTGAAGAACAGTGGCGTCTATAATGCTCATAGGCTCTGGGCACGTGCTGACCTGCCTCATGGNTGTGGGGATGGAGCAAGATAATGCCCATGGAACATCCATCACCTCACCGTGTCTGGTGCCTTCCCCATCCCTGACGTGACCCTCAGAGAGAGTGTCTTACGGGAAAGGTTGCGTGAAGAACAGTGGCGTCTATAATGCTCATAGGCTCTGGGCACGTGCTGACCTGCCTCATGGCCCTGCCTCTTCTACTCACTCTCCCAGGGACCTTGACCAATTTCTTTTACTCTCTGATGTCGTTTCTCCATTTGTGAAAGTGAAAGTCGCTCAGTTGTGTCCAACTCTGCAATCCCATGGACTATACAGTCCATGGAATTCTCCAGGCCAGAACATTGGAGTGGGTAGGCTTTCCCTTCTCCAGGGGATCTTTTCAACCCAGGGATTGAAGCCTGGTCTCCTGCTTTGCAGGCAGATTCTTTACCAGCTGAGCCACAAGGGAAGCTCAAGAATGCTAGAGTGGGTAGCCTATCCCTTCTCCAGCAGATCTTCCGTATCCAGGAATGGAACCAGGGTTTCCTGCACTGCAGGCAGATTCTTTCCCAACTGAGCAATCAGGGAAGCCCCCATCTGTAATACAGGGCTAACAACTCAGAATATGTGCAGAGATTCAGTGAGCATCCTTTCCTGTGAACATCTCTCCTCTTAGTTGGCAGGGGATGTGGGGGGGGAGGCAAAGAATTAAAGGACAACAGTGGAATGGGAAAGACTAGAGATCTCTTCAAGATAATTAAACCATTAGGGAACATTTCATGCAAAGACAGGCACAATAAAGGACAGAAATAGTATGGACCTAACAAGCAGAAGATATTAAGAAGAGGTGGCAAGAATACATAGAAGAACTATACAAAAAAGATCTTCATGACCCAGATAACCACAATGGTGTGATCACTCACCTAGAGCCAGATTTCCTGGAACGCAAAGTCAAGTGGACTTTGGACTTAGGAAGCATTATTATGAACAAAGCTAGTGGAGGTGATGGAATTCCAGTTGAGTTATTTCAACTCCTAAAAGATCATGCTGTAAAAGTGTTCCACAATGGTGTGATCACTCACCTAGAGCCAGATTTCCTGGAACGCAAAGTCAAGTGGACTTTGGACTTAGGAAGCATTATTATGAACAAAGCTAGTGGAGGTGATGGAATTCCAGTTGAGTTATTTCAACTCCTAAAAGATCATGCTGTAAAAGTGTTGCACTCAATATGCCAGGATATTTGGAAAACTCAGCAGTGGCCACAGGACTGGAAAAGGTCAGTTTTCATTCCAATCCCAAAGAAAGGCAATGCTCTGATGTTGAAGCTGAAACTCCAATATTTTGGCCACCTGATGTGAAGAACTGACTCATTGGAAAAGACCCTGATGCTGGTAAAGACTGAAGGTGGGAGGAGAAGGGGACAACAGAGGATGAGATGGTTGGATGGCATCACCAACTCGGTGGACATGAGTTTGAGTAAGCTCCAAAAGTTGTTGGTGATGGACAGGGAAGCCTGGCGTGCTGCAGTCCATGGGGTTGCAAAGTGTCAGACATTGAGCAACTGAGCTGAGACCTGACACACCGGCTGTTCAACCACCAGCCTCCCCTCCTGCCAGACACCACGTAGACCCACTGGTATCTGCCTGTAAACAGGCTGATGGCCCAAGCTCTGAAATGGCTGTTGAGGAATTTTTCAAGGGAAATCTGTTTAATTCATCTCTGCAAATAGGAGTCCTCAACATAGAATAATAACTTCCAAAAATAATCATGCTTTGTGTATGCCCCACACTTGGAGAGTCTGTAGAATAAAGATACAAAGAATGGGGTTGAGCCACCTGGTTATGCTGATGGTTAGGGTTAGGGTTATGGAAGGCCTGGGGGCATGAAGTGGATAAAGCTGGCCATTGAGAGGGTCAGTGTGAGCATGTCCCCAACCTCGAGATGCCAAAATCGTGAAGAAGAAACTGGCTGCCCTTTATGACCTCTTCCACCTAAAACAGAAGGGCTGGGGGAGATAAGATGCCTGGAGGCCCTGTTTCCATCAGCTGAGGAGCCAGGGTGGTAATGTCCTGTTTCTTTGCTTGACCCCTGTTGGCCCTGTGAGCAGGACATTGTCAGATGGAGGTTGTGGCTTTAATAAGCAAGGCTCCCTTTGGAAACAGATTCCCAGCTGGGCCAGGTCTGAGCCCACATCTGATGCTGAGTCTGTGCTTTGTCCCTGAATGCCACCTGCGCTGCTGCCCTTGGGAGAGGGCGTGGGGCCTCCAGGACCACCACCCGATGGGCATCTCCAGGACTCCTGGCTCCTGGGGAGGACACCGCTCTTCCAAGAAGGAGCCCCCACTACCCCAGAACCAATTCCACCCTTGTTTAGAAGAGAAAGCATCTTCCCTTTTGGCTCAGATGGTTAACATCCCACCTGCAATGCAGGAGACGCAGGTTTCATCCCTGGGTTAGGAAGATCTCCTGGAGAAGGGAATGGCAACCCACTCCAGTATTCTTGCCGGGAGAATCCCATGGACAGAGGAGCCATGGACAGAGGAGCCTGGTGGGCTAGTCTATCGGGTCGCAAAGATTCGGACAGGACTGAGTGACTATCAGTTTAGAAGGGGAAGGTGCTCATTACTGGAATCCAGTTGAGAGGGGTGGGGAAAGAGTCATACAGGTGTAGCAACAGCTGTGAAGGGAAATGTTTTCACTTAATTTGCCATAGAATAGTCATCCTCTGTGCTAAGGTGATGCCAGGAGAGGTGGGGATGTTGCATGGTGACTGTGGAGTGGCTGGCCCACTGTCTCCTAAGGAGCAGGGCTGGTTGACTCAGATGTGATTTTGGTCCCCAGAGTCCATCATGCCCCATCTGTGTGTAAGCTGCTGGATCTCAGTTTCCACTTGCAGGGGCTATTTGCTGCCTGGCTGCTCAGGGCTCCTTAGGGAATCCACGACAACCTCAGACTGGAGCAGGATCCCAGGTGCCTAGGGCAGTTCTGGGTACTTGGCGCCTGGACTCTTTCCTAAGGCTGTTGCATCAGGGACTGGGAGGATCCACACCAGCCAGGACAGTGAGACCTTGCAGGTTCTGCAGCCGCGGAAGCATGCAGGCAGCGGCACGGGAAGAGTTTTCCAGAAACTGAAGCCCATTTCTTTGAGAACAGAGGCACGTCTCTGCCTGTGTGTTTCTGCCTGCCTGTGGCTGTCTGCCCACATTGATGTTGAATGGAAGTGGGTGGTGTTATTTTGACATGGTAACAAATGTAGCTTTCATTCTTGGTAATCTTTCTTTTAGAATTTAGAACACTCTCCTCCCATCCCAGCTCTTGATGTTGAAGAGGGTTGGACCCACTTACCTACTGTGGAAAAAGAAGCAACAATGGACAAATGAAAAAGATACTTGGCTGCAGGCTCCTGGGGTGAAGGGGCAGCAGCCACGTCAGATAAATGTGGCACTGCAGGGTTAGGAAGATCTTGGTCTCCTTCCTGAGCCTGGGCCGGTGGAGGGGGCTTAAGTGAGGGAGTGAAGTTTGCTCAGTCATATCCGACTCTTTGCAAGCCCATGGACAATACAGTCCATGGAATTCTCCAGGCCAGAACACTGGAGTGGGTAGCCTTTCCCTTGTCCAGGGGATCTTCCCAACCCAGGGATCGAACCCAGGTTCCCTCACTGCAGGCGGATTCTTTACCAGCCTGCTGCTGCTGCTGCTAAGTCACTTCAATTGTGTCCGACTCTGTGCGACCCCATAGATGGCAGCCCACCAGGCTCCTCTGTCCCTGGGATTCTCCAGGCAAGAATACTGGAGTGGGTTGCCATTTCCTTCTCCAATGCATGAAAGCAAAAAGTGAAAGTGAAGTCACTCAGTCGTGTCTAACTTCTAGTGACCCCATGGACTGCAGCGTACCAGGCTCCTCCGTCCATGGGAGTTTCCAGGCAAGAGTACTGGAGTGGGTTGCCATTGCCTTCTCTGCTTTACCAGCTTGGGAGGCAGTAAATCCCTCTAAGCCCCCTCCTTCCCACCCTCCCTCAGCCTGATACATACAGTAGACCTGGCCAGAGAAGGGGCTAGGCTGAGAGGGCCTGGGAAATCCGTGGGATGTTCCAGAATAGGGCAGAAGGAGCCAAGAAGGGGTACTCGCTGGATGGGGAGAAGATATTCTGGAGAGGGGAGCCTGGAGCCTGGGTGGGAAAGCACCTTCTCAGTCCAGTAAACAGGCTGGGTGCTGGTCAGCTCAGAAGCTGTCAGCATCTCTGAGGGCCACAGTCTGGGACCAGGCACCATCCACTCAGGCCTGGGTGGGATTTATAAACTACCAAAGCTCAGACACTGCCCTGGTGAGCAACAGAGAAAGAACACTGGGGGGAAAAAGCCTCATATACATAAAATGCATATGATTAGCCTTTTCTGGAATTGACAGGATGGAGGCTTGAGACAGAAATTATATTCAGTTATAGAAAAGGTTAGAAGATATGTACTTATTTTTATTTATTTTCAATTATATATATGTATGTATATATACATATATGTATACTTTTCAGATTCTTCAGGCAAAAATACTGGAGTGGGTTGCCATGTCCTCCTCCAGAGGCTCTTTCCAAATGAAGGATTGAACCCAACTTTCTCACATCTCCTGCATTGAGAAGTGGGTTCTTTGCCACTAGTGCCCACTTGGGAAGTTGTATATATAGACCAGTTATATGTATATAAAATTATTTTCTAGTTTTATATATATATTCAGATTTTTTTTTTTTTTTTTTCCCTGATGCTGGTAAAGATTGAAGGTGGGAGGAGAAGGGGACAACAGAGGATGAGATGGTTGGATGGCATCACCAACTCGGTAGACATGAGTTTGAGTAAGCTCCAAAAGTTGTTGGTGATGGACAGGGAAGCCTGGTGTGCTGCAGTCCATGGGGTTGCAAAGTGTCAGACACTGAGCAACTGAACTGAGACCTGACACACCAGCTGTTCAACCACCAGCCTCCCCTCCTGCCAGACACCATGTAGACCCACCAGTATCTGCCTGTAAACAGGCTGATGGCCCAAGCTCTGAAATGGCTGTTGAGGAATTTTTCAAGGGAAATCTGTTTAATTCATCTCTGCAAATAGGAGTCCTCAACATAGAATAAGAACTGTTCCAAAAATAATCATGCTTTGTGGATGCCCCACACTTGGAGAGTCTGTAGAATAAAGATACAAAGAATGGGGTTGAGCCACCTGGTTATGCTGATGGTTAGGGTTAGGGTTATGGAAGGCCTGGGGGCATGAAGCAGATAGAGCTGGCCATTGAGAGGGTCAGTGTGAGCATGTCCCCAACCTCGAGATGCCAAAATTGTGAAGAAGACACTGGCTGCCTTTTATGACCTCTTCCACCTAAAACAGAANGAGTCTGTAGAATAAAGATACAAAGAATGGGGTTGAGCCACCTGGTTATGCTGATGGTTAGGGTTAGGGTTATGGAAGGCCTGGGGGCATGAAGCAGATAGAGCTGGCCATTGAGAGGGTCAGTGTGAGCATGTCCCCAACCTCGAGATGCCAAAATTGTGAAGAAGACACTGGCTGCCTTTTATGACCTCTTCCACCTAAAACAGAAGGGCTGGGGGAGATAAGTTGCCTGGGAGGCCCTGTTTCCATCAGCTGAGGCACCAGGGTGGTAATGTCCTGCTTCTTTGCTTGACCCCTGTTGGCCCTGTGAGCAGGACATGGTTAGATGGAGGTTGTGGCTAAATAAGCAAGGCTCCCTTTGGAAACAGATTCCCAGCTGGGCCAGGTCTGAGCCCACGTCTGATGCTGAGTCTGTGCTTTGTCCCTGAATGCCACCTGCGCTGCTGCCCTTGGGAGAGGGCGTGGGGCCTCCAGGACCACCACCCGATGGGCATCTCCAGGACTGCTGGCCCCTGAGGAGGACACCCCTCTTCCAGGAAGGAGCCCCCGCTACCCCAGAACCAATTCCACCCTTGTTTAGAAGAGAAAGCATCTTCCCTTTTGGCTCAGATGGTTAACATCCCACCTGCAATGCAGGAGACGCAGGTTTCATCCCTGGGTTAGGAAGATCTCCTGGAGAAGGGAATGGCAACCCACTCCAGTATTCTTGCCGGGAGAATCCTGGACAGAGGAGCCATGGACAGAGGAGCCTGGTGGGCTACAGTCTATGGGGTCGCAAAGATTCGGATAGGACTGAGTGACTATCAGTTTAGAAGGGGAAGGTGCTCATTACTGGAATCCAGTTGAGAGGGGTGGGGAAAGAGTCATACAGGTGTAGCAACAGCTGTGAAGGGAAATGTTTTCACTTAATTTGCCATGGAATAGTCATCCTCTGTGCTAAGGTGATGCCAGGAGAGGTGGGGATGTTGCATGGTGACTGTGGAGTGGCTGGCCCACTGTCTCCTAAGGAGCAGGGCTGGTTGACTCAGATGTGATTTTGGTCTCCAGAGTCCATCATGCCCCATCTGTGTGTAAGCTGCTGGATCTCAGTTTCCGCTTTCAGGGGCTATTTGCTGCCTGGCTGCTCAGGGCTCCTTAGGGAATCCACGACAACCTCAGACTGGAGCAGGATCCCAGGTGCCTAGGGCAGTTCTGGGTACTTGGCGCCTGGACTCTTTCCTAAGGCTGTTGCATCAGGGACTGGGAGGATCCATACCAGCCAGGACAGTGAGACCTTGCAGGTTCTGCAGCCGCGGAAGCATGCAGGCAGCGGCACGGGAAGAGTTTTCCAGAAACCGAAGCCCATTTCTTTGAGAACAGAGGCACGTCTCTGCCTGTGTGTTTCTGCCTGCCTGTGGCTGTCTGCCCACATTGATGTTGAATGGAAGTGGGTGGTGATATTTTGACATGGTAACAAATGTAGCTTTCATTCTTAGTAATCTTTCTTTTAGAATTTAGAACACTCTCCTCCCATCCCAGCTCTTGATGTTGAAAAGGGTTGGACCCACTTACCTACTGTGGAAAAAGAAGCAACAATGGACAAATGAAAAAGATACTTGGCTGCAGGCTCCTGGGGTGAAGGGGCAGCAGCCACGTCAGATAAATGTGGCACTGCAGGGTTAGGAAGATCTTGGTCTTCTTCCTGAGCCTGGGCCGGTGGAGGGGGCTTAAGTGAGGGAGTGAAGGTTGCTCAGTCATATCCGACTCTTTGCAAGCTCATGGACAATACGGTCCATGGAATTCTCCAGGCCAGAACACTGGAGTGGGTAGCCTTTCCCTTGTCCAGGGGATCTTCCCAACCCAGGGATCGAACCCAGGTTCCCTCACTGCAGGCGGATTCTTTACCAGCCTGCTGCTGCTGCTGCTAAGTCACTTCAATTGTGTCCGACTCTGTGCGACCCCATAGATGGCAGCCCACCAGGCTCCTCTGTCCCTGGGATTCTCCAGGCAAGAATACTGGAGTGGGTTGCCATTTCCTTCTCCAATGCATGCAAGCAAGAAGTGAAAGTGAAGTCACTCAGTCGTGTCTGACTTCTAGTGACCCCATGGACTGCAGCGTACCAGGCTCCTCCGTCCATGGGAGTTTCCAGGCAAGAGTACTGGAGTGGGTTGCCATTGCCTTCTCTGCTTTACCAGCTTGGGAGGCAGTAAATCCCTCTAAGCCCCCTCCTTCCCACCCTCCCTCAGCCTGATACATACAGTAGACCTGGCCAGAGAAGGGGCTAGGCTGAGAGGGCCTGGGAAATCCGTGGGATGTTCCAGAATAGGGCAGAAGGAGCCAAGAAGGGGTACTCGCTGGATGGGGAGAAGATATTCTGGAGAGGGGAGCCTGGAGCCTGGGTGGGAAAGCACCTTCTCAGTCCAGTAAACAGGCTGGGTGCTGGTCAGCTCAGAAGCTGTCAGCATCTCTGAGGGCCACAGTCTGGGACCAGGCACCATCCACTCAGGCCTGGGTGGGATTTATAAACTACCAAAGCTCAGACACTGCCCTGGTGAGCAACAGAGAAAGAACACTGGGGGGAAAAAGCCTCATATACATAAAATGCATATGATTAGCCTTTTCTGGAATTGACAGGATGGAGGCTTGAGACAGAAATTATATTCAGTTATAGAAAAGGTTAGAAGATATGTACTTATTTTTATTTATTTTCAATTATATATATGTATGTATATATACATATATGTATACTTTTCAGATTCTTCAGGCAAAAATACTGGAGTGGGTTGCCATGTCCTCCTCCAGAGGCTCTTTCCAAATGAAGGATTGAACCCAACTTTCTCACATCTCCTGCATTGAGAAGTGGGTTCTTTGCCACTAGTGCCCACTTGGGAAGTTGTATATATAGACCAGTTATATGTATATAAAATTATTTTCTAGTTTTATATATATATTCAGATTTTTTTTTTTTTTTTTGCATTATAGGTAATTACAAGATATTGAGCAGAGTTCCCTGTGCTATACAGTAGGTCCTTGTTGGTTACCTATTTTATATATAGTAGTGTGTATATGTT